>CM047809.1:6680902-7280902 GCA_026214975.1 Gentiana macrophylla | reverse complement strand
GTCACGGTGTGTTGCTAGACGCTCTTCCGTGATCGTTAGGTATGAAGGACATTTTTGTAATTTTCACTTTGTGTTTACGGCCAACATATTCGGAAGCCTATCGGGTCACACACATAAGAACATCTAGCCGGATTAAAATGCGGTTATGGTGATAACCAAATAAAGAAAGTTTATCTCGACTATAAAGTGTTATAGTGGTAAATTAATAGTAATTGTATTGATTAATTAAATATACATATACTATATATGTATGTTGAAATATATATGTATATATGATATACATGTATTTTGCGAATTAATTAATCAAAGTATTATATTAATTAAGAATATTCCGGAAGCCATTTTTGGCTATATGAGGCGCATGCCTTGTGTATATGATACACATGGATTTTGCAAATTAATTAATAGTATTATCATATATTAATATTAGATATTAATGTGTATAAATTTACACACATGTGCAAATTAATTTATGGTAATATGATAAATATAATCAATATTAGATATTGACAATATCTTGGATTTATTTAATATAAGTTATTAAATTAAATGAGCAATTGAAGATACTTTCCATATTTTATTAGGAAAATATTTTTTTCTCCTTACTCCACGCAAGAAGCTTTTCCTATTGGGAATATAACATAAGGGGCACACCACACCTCCATATAAGAGGAGGGTGGCTAGCTCTTTTTGGACATCACAATTCCAAGAGTTAATAATTTTTGTGAAAAATAAGAGAGCTTCTTAGAGAGAGTTTTGAGAGAGAGAAAATGTCGGTCTAGCAACCGAGTTTTTCTGGTAGCAATCCAATGGTGGATTCCGGTGGGTTGTTCATGTGGATCAACGGTAGAGGCCGAACACTTGGGCAGCTTTGTGAAGAAACTACAACCATAGATAAAACGATGATCTATTTTAGATCATCCAAGGTATTTTCTACGACTACTTCTTTTATGTTTGTTGCTTAAACGAATTCGATCTTGGTTAAAAGGAAATAAATTTTAAATTCTGTTGCATTTCCGCGTAGATTTCCTAACACCCTATCCTACCATACCCTATCCTACCCTACACTTACCACACCACCTACTCTACGCCACCATCACATACCTTACCATTCCTTACCCTACCCTACCTACCCTATTTTATCACCTACCCTACTTTACCACCCACACAGTCTTACCTCATCACCCACGTATTTTGTCGATTTTCATTTTATTCCATCGCAATCCATCCATTTTTGAAAGGAATGAAAATTGACCTTTTTCATTTCATTTGAATAAAATTTCATTTCATTCCATTACCTCATAATAATAGATAAACATTGGAATGGAATGAAAAATCATTCTATTTCATTCCATTCTCGCATAACAAATATACCATAGGAGTAGAGAGGCCTTGTCTTCTATTGAAGGAGCTCAAATGGCGAACGGAGGCCAGGTCGGCCTAGATACTACTGCTGACGTCCGGATACTAAGGTATTATTAATAAAGCCTGGTGCTAAATGGGGACCACCTCGACCCGTACGTTGAGGTGGACTTATGCTCATATTTTGTATAATGGGTGTCATGTGTTCGATGACCGATCTCACATATGACAATATTCATAATCAATAGTTTACAAGGATATATTGTATAACGAGTCTATCATTTTGAAATTAATAATACGGTATATAATTAACGAGTCTATCATTTGCAAATTATACGGTACTACCCTCGCTCCAAAATATAAGTCCATTTGGCTTTTTGATTTTGTCCCATAATATAAACACATTTAGTAAAACCAATAAAACATTTATTATATTTTTCTTTTTTTTACCCATCAGTTATTATATATTCATCAACTTTTCATTATTTTGCATTAATAACAATGAAATGTTATTTTAGATTTTTTAATTAAAATTAATAACACATGACAAATTTAATGTAAAAAAATTCAAACGGACTTATAGTTTGAAATGGATGTAATACTAACCGATCTAATTACTTAAGGACAACTTGATTTTAATTAGAGTCAATCTAGTTTCTTTTTTTTTGACAACGTCAATCTAGTTTCTTAATCACAACTTGATTCTAATTAACCACAATTTGCAACTTTTATGTAGAAAAACTTTACAGCAAATAAGGTTGTCTTTATGCATGGTTTTCAAGAATTTCCACACTTTGTACCAAAAAAGGTGGAATCGCCCACCCCAGGCGCCCCCCACCCCTGCACTCCGACTTGTGGGAGATGTAAATCGTAGTGTGACTCGGCCAAGAATATGGCCGCTTGCGCCAAATACGTGCGTCAAGGCACATGAGAGCCTCCCAAAGGATTTTTCTCCCTTTATGTTGTTGCCGCACAGCCTCGAATGCCGAGCCCGTGGCGCCAGACCTCAAACTTCAACCTTATTCTGGGTTGAAATTACTACCCATGCGGGTAAGAATTTCCACACTTTATATTGCGGTTTGGAATGCAAACAATTGCATCTTTTTGACTTATAAGGTTGCTTGTGCCCACAAAGAAAATGAATGCGTGAGGACGTGTGTAAAGTGCTAGAAAATTTATCGAATAAATATGTTATGTGGGCAGAAACTATCCATACATTATAAAGTGGATAATTATTACAAGTTGGGTCTATTGCGTCACTTGCATTATTACGGGTCAAATAACTACTTAGGTCAGTTGTGTTTACTTGATATAAAATGATTAAATCAAGTTACTAAATGCATTTGTAAGAATGACTTGATCTCATGCGTCTGAATTTGGTTAGAGAAGAGTTGAATATGAATTTAGAAGACTTATGCAGCCGAGGTGTACACGTTTGATATACTCGGCTGAGGTCTGGTGATCAAGTCTGAAACTGGTGATCACATCTGGTCTAAGCCTTCTCGTCTGAATCTGAAGACAACAGAGGATCTCATCTGAATCTGATAGTTTCTCGTCTGAAGTGAGTCTGAATTTCAGTATTATCAGGAGAAATCACATATGAAGCTGTTTTATAGTCGGCTAGGGATTTATATTGAGTACTATATATACTGATCTAATGCAACCTAGCCTAGTTTGAGAAAATATGTATTTCCGGTGATAATATAATTTTTCGTTTTCCGTGGATGTAGTCAACACAACGTTGACGAACCACGTTAAATTCCGTGTTCTTGTTTTCTGTGTTTTTTAATCTTTATTGTCTATTCTTCTTTCCCGCAATCCGTTAAATTCGTTATAAGAACATTAATTATATGTCAATCGTATATCATGGTGGACATATATACCGTCTTTCATGATGTGACAGTTTGAATTATGAATCTATTCAGACTTCACATATCATATGTAACAATCTAGAGCTTGGGTATAACGGCGTTATATAATTCATTATTATTCAAATAACGTCGCTATACTCGAGTTTTGAGACGTTAAATTTTTTAAACACAAACTTGCGTGGAACCTTTTAGGAGATTTTTGCAATCGTCTTATAGGTCATTCTTAAAAAAACAAAACTAATAACTAAGATGACTTAATTGAAATAACTTAGAAAATGGAAATAAGTGAATGTTTCTTTTACCATTTACCACATGAATTGAATCGAACATATCTTTTTGTAACGCTCCGTTTTCAGATATTGAATCCTTATCCGGAAGAGAACATTCAACACGTATAACATTAAATAAATCTAATATTATACGTAAGCCTCTACGACGTCGTATCGAGTTAAGCAAAATAGAATCTAAAAAACTCGGGTGAAACCATAAATGCTACTAGAATAGAAACCGCCAACTAAAAAAAGTAATGTTATCTTACATCAACGAAATGAAACTTACAAGGTACGATGTATCAAAAGTAAATAACAACCTTTGTCTTGAAATCAGAGTACAATATAGTTTAGAAGGAAATCAACATAGTCATGAGTACTAGTACAACTTGATTAATAAAAAAAATACAAATAGAAATAGACAAGCATAGCATCATCATATATCATCCTCGAAATCATCGTCGAACTCCAGCTCAACCTGTTCGTCTTCTCATCCCACAAAACATACAAAACAAACATGCAATAAAGGTAAGTACAAAGTACAAAGGTACTTAGTAAAGAGGTAGAAACTATTGAACAACTAAGTTCACAACGAAAGGTTTACATTATTATTAAGTTATCTTCGTAAACCGACTCAAACTCTAGGGTTCACTTCATGCTCATCAACATGTCATGAGATCCTACTTGTTTCTAGCTTAGCTTATATTTGTTACATCAGTATTTAAGGGCACTACGCATGGTGCTACTCGCCATGAAGTAACTGGGTGAAACCCATTAGTGGATCACACTAATAGCCACGGGCTAGCCCCGATAGTGTGTGTGTGTTCGGTGAAGTCCCTCTACTCCTGGTGCCCCTCAAGGGCCAGCAGAGTTATTCACTTTTACTGACAACACAACACATTGCGATATTGACTTGTGCCTTACCAAGAATAATATGATGTTTAGGCTTTGAACTACACAAGTACGTATGTTATTAATTGTTAATTAGCAATTTAAGTGTTTTCAAGAAAAAAGCTTACTTACACTCCTACTCCCTCACATAGACAACTAGACACAACAAGCCTAACAAATACACAGACATTGGTGGATACTAACCCACCAAAGCACAAGGCCATTCATACTCTTCCGACGGTCCAAAACTTTAACTCTTAAGAAGAATCTATTCGGTACGGGAACTAAACGCATAAGAAGCTTAATCAAGACTTGTTTATGTTCATATAAGTTATTAGATCCATTAGACAGTCCCTCAACCAAGTCTAGCATTAAATCACAAATTTCATGAGAAACTGGGTCAAGAGTGCGCTTGCCCTGGTCAAGTGTGCTCTTATGTAACAACTAGCATTCTGTTTTTCATTCAAGGTGCCCTGGTCAAGTGTGCTCTTATGTCACATTGGCTAGAAACCTCCTGTGTGCGTCAGAAAAACAAGAATAATCCACAAAATACGTAAGAGGATATAAACTACCTAAGGAGGTCGATGGACTGGAGGAGTGCGCCGATAGACTTTTCTTTTCCATTTCCATATGTGTCACGTACTCGTGATATCTTGTATTAGGGACTTTCACACGTTTTCCTCTGCCCAACTCTGTTGTGTCACCAGATGGTTGCTCACTCACACCTATCCCATCTATCGGTATGTCATCACCTCCCTCATTAGATTGCGTCACCCCCCTCTATCAATATCTACAGGATTCCCACTAAGTGGAGGCAGCTCCACAGTCGTATCACTAGAGTCCACAAAAAAATCATCACCATCAACATCGGAAAAGGGAACCGAAGTTAGAGGGGTAGAACGTGACTCGCTCAAGGGAAAAACATGTTCAAAAATTTCTCATCACGCGAAACAAAGATTTATTCCGTTTCCAAATCCATAAGTGTCCAGCCCTTCTTGGCGAAAGGATATCCCAATAACATACACTTTCAACTCCGACTTTCAAATTTATCTCCTTTATGTCTTAAATTGTGTGCATAGAACAAACATCCAAATACTTTCAACGCATCAAGGTTCGGGGGTTTTCCAAACAAATATTCATAAGGCGTCTTATAGCGCAACACACTAGACGGAGTACGATTAATTAAATAGCATGCTGCCATGACAAACTCCCCCCCAGTATTTTATCGGAAGGTGTCCCTCAAACCGCAAAGTTCTAGCCACATTTAAAATATGTTGGTGTTTTCGCTCGACCCTACCATTCTGTTGAGGGGTTCCTACACATGATGTTTCAAAAATAATTCCTTACTTTTGAAAATGTCGTAGTAAACGTTTAAATTCTGTCCTATTGTCACTCCGAACCCGCATAATTTTTACACTAAATTGATGATCAATCAAGGCCATAAAATTCAAAAAAATACGATGAACTTCCCATTTATTATATAATAAATAAACCCACACAGAACGTGAATAATCATCCACAATTGTCAAAAAATAAGAGGTCCCGCATATATAAGGTGTTGCATATGGCCCCCACAAATCACAATGCACAAATTCAAAAATTCGACCCGCCCTACTATTACTACTTGGGAAACTTTCCCTAGGTTGTTTAGCCCGGAAACAGACCTCACACCCATCTTTATTTAATGAACTAGACACACTCACACTGGGAAGTTGCTTCAAAACTTTTTCTGACGTATTCCCCAACAGCTTGTGCTATAACTCCATTGAATCTTTCCCTTCAACAGCCATAACCTTTGCATGTGGAACTCCGCAGAAAAAGAAAAGTCCATCTTCATGCTCACCCACTCCAATCAGCCTCATCATCATTCGGTCCTGCAAAACACACAATGTGGAAGTGAACTGAACGTGACAATCAAACTCATCAATCAACTGTGTTACCGGCAATAAGTTGCATGCCAAATTAGGTACGTAAAGGACATTATTCAATTTCAAACCACCGGGCAATATGCTAGTTCCTTCATGTGTGGCGTGAGAGATACAAACATCCGGGAGCCCCACCGGGAAATTTTTAATTAATTGAACATTTTTTAAATTACTTAACACACCGGTCACGTGATGAGTAGCACCGGTGTCAATTATCCACGAACACTCACCGTTTAAACGATCCTTGGGTTTTGCGAAATTCAAAATATCTAGAATGCTTTGCCACTGTGTTGGCGTTAAATTAGGTAGTCCAGCCTGCTTCGGTGTTGCCTGAAGCTTTGGTCCTCAAGAATTCTGAATTGAAGTGCCTGCAATTGTATTATTCGCACAAACCGAGCTGGAGTCGAGCCGGCCCGAAGTTGTACTTTCAGCTGAATTACCTGTTGCTGCTGTACATCCTATTCCTACTCCAAAATGGGCACCATCTCTACTTCCACGACCTGCTCCACGACCCCCCCCCCCTCGGCCGGTCACCCCACCAGTCGGGGTATCCATGAATTTTGAAGCAAGTTTGGTCACCATGACCGTTCCTGTTACAAAAATTGCAAAATTTTGCTGCGTTTTCGGCTTTTGTTTTTGCCTAGAGATCGGGCTGAATTTTAAGTGCCATCATCATGTCTCGATCGTCTCTGTTTTGCCTGACTTGACCTCTCCGCAAGCACTCTTTCTGAGTCAAATTCTGGTATTCTTGATCGAGTGATGGGAGGGGGTCTTGATTTAAAAGTTGCGATCTTACCGATACGTAGGCTACATCCAATCCCACCAAAAACCAATGGAGTCGATCTTCAAGCATGATTGTTTGAAACTGCGCCGCTAATCCACACTTACATCCACCACACTCGCATCCTTCACAAGAACATGTTGGAACGGTGATGTAGGTGGCTAATTCTTCCAAGATTTTGCTGATTCTCCCAAAATAGGAGGCTATGGATTTGGATTTTCCTTGTTTACACTCAGCCAATGATACCTTTAGTTGACATATACGCGTACCATTAACCACACAAAACCTACCCTTCAACGCTAACCATAAATCTCGTGCATCTTCAAAGTATGAAACTGTTCATCTAATCGAGGCTTCTATAGTGTTTAGAAGCCACGAAACTAGCATGAAGTGGACTGTATACCAGTCTTCCAATTTGTTTTTATCCTTCGGTTTTTGATCGTTCCTTCCAAGAAACCAAATTTTCTCTTTGATCGCAACGCCGTATGATCGGCCCTCGACCATTCATTGCTCATCCCGAGCAAGACAAAACAAAAACTAGGCGTAGGATAACAAAATTCCAACCAAAAATACATACAGTCATTTTCAACAAATACAAAGCATATGTAATAAATCAGACGTTCACCCGGGGTTTGTGCATAGCCATATTAAACTTCCACTAAGTCCACACTTGAATTTTTCTCAAGCAACTAGCAAATACCCATCTAAACCCAAGAATAACCGACACTTATAACACGCACCCTACAAAACATAACATGTCCCGAAAAGGATAATAAAATGCGTTTAGGATCTTTCCGACATACTCGAGAGGATAATTCCTACAACATGCCTTTCGAGTTTATCTTTGGGGATAAGGTAGACGATAACTAAGTCATTCTTTTCACTACCTTATGTAAGTTGATTTAATTAAAATTTTAAATTTAGACACAAATCAGAATAAGCTTTTGCCCTCATAGTAGAATAGGATATTCGAGATATACCCTACCTTACTCAAATCATAAGGCAGCTTTTTCTGACTGTTGTGAGCTTTTGGTCATCATAGTGGTATAAGACATTTCGAGATAATGCCCTACCCCAGTCAAATCATAAACCAGCTTCCGACATACTCAATCTTGTTATTAAACAACTTTCCAGCACACTTAATAGTTATATCTTGCTTATCACATTCAAACCTAAGACATTCACAGTATATCATACTCCGACTCTAACCACAAACTATTATAATTCTCCGAACATGCATATTAGCACTAAGTACAAAATTATAAGATAATCGAAATTACTAATCCAAACGGATACAGCTTTATATTTTAGCTCATCATTTAATATGACTCGTGAAAAATAATATCGGGTGAAACATCCAACCTACTAAACATACAGTATACAGCATCAATGACTATATAAATAACAAACAAAGATTATGCATTGCTTACTCGGGACAAAACAAAAACAAAAATTTGGAAAAAATTAGCTCATTTTGCATAGAAACAAAACGAAGTAAGCAAATGATCGATACACATAAACCATTCCCTCCCCCACACTTAAACCACAACATGTCCTCATGTTGTGCAGAATTAAAGAAAAGATAAAAGAACTTAGTTGATTTGGTAATGATCCGAAGATTGGCTGAAGAAGACAACAATGGTGATGTCATATGGAGTCCTTCCCAGCTTCAAATCCAAAGTTAACTTGACAAAACAGCGATAAATGTACCTGCGTCACTTGAAAAACATGGCAGTATCTCGGGGAACATAGGGGGATATAACACGGCAAAATTAATCATAAACAAGGTAGAAGCACAAGATATAATTGCTCAGATGGAACAATCACCACACAGGGAAAACACAGGACACCTAAGCGTCAAACATAAACACAGAGGTTTACAATACAAATAAGCCCAACATGTGCATACAGAAATGAGGATAGAGGACACTACAAAGTAGCAGGGCTAGGTGCACTAAAAAGATAAATAAAAATAAAAGAAAAAAAACAGAATAAAATACAATGCAACTAAATGATATGCAACTATACTAAAAAGGCAAAACGAAAATAAAGAAAATAAACTAGCCCAACTAATTCCATAGATGTCGCCCTAATCTAAGCGAGGTCAAATATATAAACATCTACTCAATAACGCCACAGAAGCGCAACAAAATTCGATTATGCAAAGCCATAGAAGCTTGCCATGTGAAGTGTGAGCGTGCCTTTAACAACCCTAACACCCTAGATGAGCGACAAAAGGAACAGCAAGATAAGTCAAATTTGGAATCACGTCTAGCTAGGTGAATTACTCAACATGGATTGCAATAGATGGAAAGAAAACCATAACGGTGAAAGAACATGACATCTACGCATATATACAACGGCCACAGAGGCTCACAATAAAACATCCATGTCAATTAATGAAGCATGTATATAAAAATTAATCAATTATTTAACATGGATTAGTAGATGGAAAGATGTAAACATGCAAGTTCAGAACATCTACGCATATATAAAGAGGCCATAGAGGCTCACATAGGAACAACCATGTCAAATAATAGACGTATGTATCAAGATAAAATCTATTCACAAAAAAAACTGACAGACTGGACTGGCGTTCAGTCAAGACAGACGGACGTTTAAAGCACATTCAGGGCGGACGGACGTTTAGGCATGCAGACGCCCGTCCAGAACCACATAGAGCAGACGGGCGTTCGGGGAAAAAGGCAAACGCTCGTCTGACTCTCTAAAAACATAACAGCGTTGATGCGTTTTGGGACGGACGGGCGTTCACTTACTATGGACGCCCGTCTGACTCAGCAGAAAAGCACAGCAGACTCGACCTATATCAGAAGACAGCAGCAACCCCAGAAATAACCTAATATCATATCATTAAAACAGAAACCCTAGTGTTTATTAAAAATGAAAACAAAACTATGAAACCTAAAAACGACAATAGACAACCTATGAAACCTATCAAACCTAAAAAAAAGTTCGTGACAAAAATAGAAAAATTAATGAAAACTAGACAACCGTACCGATTCCCCGGCAACGGCGCCAAAAACTTGTCTCGGATTTTATCAATGGAAAATAACAAGTAATAAATTTATAAATCCGGTATTCCCCAAGTGTAGGGATCGTAGTATAGCGATTAATACCGGAGTCGATCTCAGGGAATCGAGGTTGTTTAATCTAGTTTATTAATTCTTCTAATTTGTTACTACTAAAACAAAACTAAAAACGATAAAATAAACTGGACAGAGGATTGTCAGTCCAAAGCCAGGAAGGATAAAAGCGAAAACGAAATCTAAACTATAAACTATAAAATAAACAGTAAACAAGAAGATGATCATGGTGATTAAACAATGAACAAACAAATATTCCTCCGATCCCGCAACCCTTAATTTCCTCTCTAAAGTTATCTTGTGATGATTTAATTAAAGATGTGGTCCACCTAATGAGGTATGAATTCTACTCTCGTAGATAATTCGCCTATCAATCTCTCATCTCTCGATATATAAGATTGACGCTCTCAAACCAAGGTGTAAGATCTCTCAATCTAGCAACCTAGATATTCAACCTATCAACTCTCGTTATGTCAAGGTTAAAAATCCCATCTTTCCTATGGTGATCTAAGGTTTACATCGACTCTCGTCATACGGTAAACATCAATAAGCAATACATCTCTCGATATCGATTGTATAACACATAAGCATAGAAAAAATACAACTTTAATCTAAATCACAAAACAAACTTAGATTGAAAATATAAAAACCTGCTGAAAAGGATTCACATCGTTTGAACAATTGCTCTCCCCAAGCACTCAAACATCAAAACATCAAAGAAACGGAAATAAAAGCGAAAAGAAACACCTCGGCCGGCCAAGCACCAAGGCTCACCGGCCGAGGTGACTTGATCTCAAATTAGGGTTTTCTAAGTGTAAGATGCGATCTAGTACATCTCCAGGGTTTAAGGAATGCGTATATTTATAGGGATTTAAGGCGGCCGCCGCTAAGTCGGTCTCACGGACGCCCGTCCGAAAGCTTGGACGCCCGTTCATCAACTTCCTGAAGACTCTGTACTGTTTTTGCCAACCTGGACGCCCGTTTACTTTGATGGACGCCCGTCCAACCTGGACGGGACTTGGACGAACGTTCAGCTTGCTCAAAAATCGATCATCTCATCTTTATCTTCAATCGATTTCATCTGTATCTCTTCTCCTCTTCATTAATCCGATTGTTAACCTCTTTTAATCCTCTTCTTGGTCGAAATTGTGTATCTACAATACATCAAACACATTGCAAAATGTAGTATCTTCCAAATCAATATAAAACCATCAATTTTACACATAAATCATACAATTTTGCAACTAACCCATTAAAAACATCATTGCTCAATACTTCAATATAAAACTCGATTTCTATGAAAAACATCCAGATATGGGGGAAATTGACATAAAATATATCCTTATAAAACGTATAAAATCACCCTTAACATTCATCATAATTATCTCCCCTTAATTGTGTTAGTGTGATCAAATATCCCGGATTATCGGTGGTGCTTAAGAAATAAGCATCCAATTTCTTTTCCTGAGTCACCTGCAGCCATGGTGATCACCCGTTGCTTTGCTCACTTTTCCGATTGGAACCTGTTGTCGTGGTTCCTTTTTTTTTTTCACGGACCTAGCTTTGATACCATGATAAATTTTGATCTCAAAATAATTTTGCTTGTCTTCTTTCACCCCATTACATCAAGTATTTATACATCAATATAGGAAACCCTACGTTCCATCCAATTCCAACTACGCCCCCCCACTTACTAAATATAAATTACATCAGAAGAATCAATCATAATAAATATATAATCTCGCAATATCTACACAAACTACTCTACCAATTACACAACTTAAAACATCAGAACGGGTTCAGAACTTGAAGATTCCAAATTAGGGAAAAACCATTACCTTCAGAACTTGAAAATCTTGATATCAAAACGACGCCCTTCTCACGAGGATCGCGAATCTCTAATTATATCTGCAATCCGACTAACAATTAAGAAGATCCTTCGAGGATTCCCTTTGTCTTTTGGTTTCAGTTTTCTTTTTCTCCAGAGCCAAGAGTTCGAACTTTTCTTCTTTGTTTTCGGATAACCTCCCAAAATAAATGGAAGTTTTATTCTTTGTAAATAACTCCTATGGAGTTATTACTACCCCCTTTTATTCTTTTCCTTTTCCTCTTTTTTTTATAAAACTATATCCATTCACAATAAATATAATATTCAGATTTTTGTGAAATGACACGTCTTCATTTTCAGGAAAATCGGGATATTCCATTGTTACTTTGATTATTGTAATAGAAATTATATTTAGGGTCTCTATATATTATTCTCAACTTCGTTCATTTAATTTTTGTAAAACCCATCCTCCTCTCCCCCCCCCTCCTTTATTCAAAAATTAAACGTTACTTTGGTTTTAAGTAAAGGGAACTGATTTAAGAAACTCTGGAAAGACTATAAAATGACTCTAATAAGCCCGTGACTTTATAATTTCAAAATCTCATATTCCCCGAAATCATCAAATCGTGGCTATATTTGTGCTTTTTGTGGCCGCGAGCTGCAAGGGTTCCAACAACTCTGTTGATCATTTATGTGTTTATTCTACAGATAGTAGTGGTGATTTCGAAGCTGGTCAAGTTCAAAACACAGTTATGATCCCGCAATCTCAAATAGAAGGTAAAAGCTTGATCTTTTACTTAAGTTCTTAGTTTAATCTTGTTCGTAGATTCGAAGAGTAGTTGATGTGTTTTCGTAGTCTTTGTTGAAATCGAGGTAACGAGGTCTGCTTAGAAAATTTTGTGTTTATGTTAAAGTTACTATTTTTAGTACCGCTTTCTTGTAATCACTACGTAAGCTCTAATTATGTGTTTAGAATACATGCCTGGTAATTGTGAAATAGAAAAATGGCCATGTTGCCTCAATTGATTCGCGGCCATAAAGCCGTTTTCGTAGCTACGAAACATGTGAACTTCCTGGGTTCGATTTTCTATTTACTGAGCGTAAGTATGCATATAGTTTGAAGTATTATGTATTTCTAGAAATTATTCCATGAATTGTGCTTTTTATATTTTAAATACGCACTTTGTGGAGACATGATTAGGAGTTAGTAATTGTTTTGGACCGTTGTATAATCACATATGTTAGAATATGGATCTGAACATGATGACATTATATGCTCTTACATGCTCTAATGTGCTTTTTAGTGTTTCACAGATATTCTTGGTAGAGTACAATTATTAACTCGCAATGTACTGTACGTAGTTCCATGGTTTTAAATCTCATATCGGAGGTATGACTAATTGTACTATTCATGTTGTATTAAGTCAATGTATTATTCGAAATACCATGATTTGACATGTCACGTTGGAGTTATGACTACTCATATTACCTGTGTTGCACCATGCCCTCATATTAGGCTGTAAAATGTGTTGTACCATTGATTATAAGGTAATATTGGAATTATCTATGTATCGATAAGACAAGAACAATACTGGATATACTAAGTAAGTAATTAAGTAAAGAAACTTAGCAAGTATGTGCAAAATAAGTAATGACAATTGAAGTAGCTAGTTTAACTTGTTTAATGCGCTCTTAGCAATTATGCTTTTAAATCAATTTATGTACTCTGTCCTTTAAATTGTTTTGCAACTAGATTAGTAGATTCATGTCATTTCTCTCGGCTTATCATAATCATTAATCATTGTTTTTTATTTTCTACTTCTTATTGAGAATCTAGATAGTACTGATGACAGTCAATTTGTATCATACATCAACTTACCCTGGATTTGTGTTCTCAATGGTGAAAATATGTATGAAAGCATATGTTAATTAGCTAAATGTGATTGCGTCACTTCCGGGGTGACTAAATTGATATTATGCGTATTAACCGTATATTTTATGCGTTGTTTGCCGGAAATAGAAGCTACTATGTGTGATGGTTTTATTGACAGATGAACGAGTGTTTGGAGCATCATTTGAGCTGAATATGAGAGTCAATTGATAAAGAAGTGAACAAAGCTGAAGGTTGAAGTGCTTCGAGCAGAGATTGGACCCGAGAATCTGATTGGTGAGCTTTCAATGCTGTTTCAGAATACTTACAAAACTAATTGGGCTTGGAATTCTGCATAAATGTTTTAGGTATTGAAACGAGGATTCCAATGCACTTTGAATAACCCAAATCGGAGTTACGTAGGCCAAGTTATGGTCCAAATACCGAAGCTCTGCGCCGGCAATTGCGAGCTCACTCTCGCAATTGCGAGCCCAGCGAAAACGGGACTAGGGTTTCTAGAAGCTTCAAAATTAAGGCGGAAGATAAAAAGTACAAAATTGCCCTCGCAATTGCGAGCACCCCAACGCCATTACGAGCATTCTAGAAGCCGCGTAAACTTATTTTCTTGTCCTCCAAGGATCAGGTTTTCCCTTAGGTCGGTTTATACACTATATAAGGCTATTGAGGGTTGTGAGTTTGTATTCTCTCATTCATTCAAAGATCTATTCATAAAATAGATACAGTGTAGTATTTTGGCGAATAAAGTCTTCTTTTCTTTTCTTCTTTTCTTTCTTGCAAATAAATCATGAGTTTTTCATTATTGAATTGTTCTTGGTTTATGTTCGTCATTGATCAACTCGAATCGTCGGAGCGAGAGAGAATTGAGGAGTAGAATCGTTCTTCGTTATGGGTAAGATATATTCCAATATTTTATTTCGTATCTTAGATTCATTATTGTTTTCGTGATAGATCTAGACTATGTTTGCATCTCATCAACTATGAATTAATTAAACGAACTTGAATCCTGATTATTCGATTTGTTAATATGAAAACGCAGAAGTAAAGGCTGCGTTCTCTTGCAATTGCGACGGTATATATCGCAATTGCGAGATACCTAGTAAACTCTAATTCCGAGGTTCGGCGTCAGCTACGTTGATCGACAGGTTTAATTCACGATAGGTTATAGGGGTGTACAACGAAATTGGAAAACTGGACTGACCGACTGAATCGGATTAAACCGGACCGGAAAATGATAAACCGTGGTTTTCCAATCGGTTTTTTCATTGAAGGAAAACCGAACCGGAAATCCAATTCAGTTTTCGGTTTTATCCATAAAAACCGGTATGACCCGAACCGAACCGGTTATTGATTCAAATTTAAGATAAGGAATGACAAGTATGAAAATAAGAGCTTCTGTCCGTAAAATTTGTGAAAAGTGTCGATTAATCCGTAGGAGGGGACATCTGATTCAGTAGCCTGGGCTGCAATACGGGCTCGGTGTCATTATGTTAATAAAAAATGGCTCGGCGGTATGTTAACGAATTATATGTATTGTATATATATATATATATATATATATATATATATATATATAAAATTTAATTTGTTCACTAGCTCCTACTATAAAAACCCCCACACACAACCCTAAATTTCTAAACCTTACACTTCTGCCGTTTCTACCTAAACCTAAACCTAAAATGCTTCCCAGCCGCCGATAACCGCTGTTTGAGTTCACCGGCCGTTCTTGCTTCTTCTAATATTCTTCATCCTTTGATCGTGAAAGGCTGAAAGCAACCTTTGAAATTGTCGTTACAACGACCACCCGTTGGCTTATGGTGCCAATAATGGTGTTTGTCTCATTTTTAGAAGAAAAAAATCAAAATTTTATGGTAAATAAAATACGATCCGAAAACAGAATCGAACCGAACCGGTTGTATTGGTTCAGTTCAATTCAGAAAAATGACCAATTCGATTCGATTCGAAAATATCAAAACCGTAATTACTGATTCGATTCGAGAAAATCGTAAAAAACCAACCGGACTGGACTATGTACACCCCTAATAGGTTAGATCTGTTCAATCTACTTTTTGTACTTCGTAAATTAACATGAAGGACTTGCAAGGTGAAGTGTTAGGTAGGACATAGTCTGGATCAATCCTTAGGACGTTCTAGTCAGTGTCGATGGCTGCTTAGGGAGGTTCTCGGTTTTGAGCCGGCACTTTCTAGAACTTATTGCGTGTGGGTTAATACAACCAACGAAGGAGGTTTACATCACATAGACGTTTACTATCCGTCCAATGGAAGTAAACAATGTTAGGAGATTTCACCCGTAGCTTAATTACACATACGAATCATATACAGATTAATGGGGATTAGTTGCGAATAGTTTGGTTAATGTCTTTTCAATATATGTTGGTCAATGACCACCTTATCCGGTTGACATATAAATTGTGGTTGTGTTTAACGTAATTAAATAATAGTCTCTGTGTGATCGACCTTGACTCGCATTGCTATACTACGATTGACTTAGTCCTCTTGCTAGTATAAGCGACTTACACGTAATCAAGTACTCACTCCTTCCAAACTGGTTGAGAGGATATGCATATACTAGATGAATTTGATGGTGAGCTTTGGTGAGGAAGTTTAGGATGGAATTTGTGTTTGTTTTATGTTAAGTTAGGTTGTCTTTAGTCTTGTTTCCTTTGAATAAGACTTACGTGCCCAGATAGGTCTCAATAGTTCTTTTCTTTCAAATATGTTGGCTTTATGGATTTAGTAGCTCGTTTCAGTTATTCATTATTCTAGTTTGACAACAGTGGTGTTCTGTTGAGTTGTGGTTTATGGATGACCCTAAAGGGTTAGTCCCTCGAGTCTCATCTTGTTTTTTTTTTCTTCCGCGCATTCTTTTGTCATTAATTCTGATACGACATCAGAATTACGTGAGTTTTAAGGTTACTCTATATAAAAGTTACGTGACGAACATAGATTTTTTGGGTAAAGAGTGGGTATCTGTGAGCCGGGTGTTACATTTTGACAATGCAAACGTAGAAAACCTTGAAATTATTCATATGCTAAATAAGTTAGATCTATAGATTTTAAGTTCAAAATTCAGCTAGTAAACTTTTCTTTGTACATCTAGTTTTATTAACATCAGGAGCCTTTATTTGCATCATACTGATTTTACTGGTGTATCACACTAACTCATGTGCACCAGAATAGAATCGACATTTTGAAAATTGGTTTTATAGTTAAAAATCAAGTTTTTGATGTATCGTGAGAATCAATTTTCGAAAAGCCGTTTATTTTACTGCGAAAACCGACTTTTTCTTTTTAAAAATATCCAAAAACGACTTTTAAAAGACTGATTCCGCGTGATAGGTTTTATGTTCATAATTGCTGCATGTATACTTTAATCTCTCAACTTGTAATACAAGGCCCTTTTTAGTCAAGAAATAAAAAGTAGAATAAAAAAAAGACAAAGCTAGCGTGTCGACATTATATGAACTAAACGTGAAACATGACCAAATGCCTTCTACCTACGATCTCATTATCGAGTACACGTTGACCAAGTACAACTTGTTATAGTTTGTAATATGTTATTAGTAGGTAGTAGTAGTACTATGATTCTTCCCAGGGAGCTTTGGTTAAAACGGCTGTTTGACCAAAAAAGTGAGGAAAAACGGCTGTTATACAAAATTTGAATTTTTTTCTCCCGTTTTAGGTGTTTTTTGAACCAAACTAAAACCCTATTTGGGAAGGGTGACCTTAGGGATTCGGCGCCTTAAGATCGTCTTGGCATTTATGAAAGAAATGGGAGAAAATCGCGGGTCAAATTTCACTAAAATCCAAAACACCCTTTTTTCCAAACTTTTTTTCCAAAACACCCTTCTTTACTAATTATCCCTTCTTCCCACCCTTGAAAAACCTTTTAATCTAGTCAAACAAAATACTATTAATAGTGTCATAAAGAAATTTATATTGCATGTCAAGGGTTTTTTCTTTTTCTTTTTTATACTTGTACAAGTTAGAAACTCACAACCATATTTGTTTCGTAATAACTATTAATAGTGTCATAAAGAAATTTATATTGCATGTCAAGGGTCTTTTTTTCTTTTTTATACTTGTACAAGTTAGAAACTCACAACCATGTTTATTTCGTATGAATTGAATGTAATAGAGTGCAATCAAATGAATGTAATAGAATGAAATGAAATTACTCATTCTACTACTGCGTTTGGAATTTGAAAAATTCATGATAAGTGACCCACTGAGTGATGCAGGGTGGTCAGAGGTAAGGTGAAGTGATTGGAGGGTGGAATGGTGGGGTAAGGTACGGTAGGGGTGGTATTGTAGAGTAAGGTAGATGTAGGTTATGAGGTAAGGGCCAGTATAGGGTAAGGTGGGTGGTGGGGTATGGTGGGTGGGTTAGGGTTAGGTAAGGTGGGGTAGACCCTATCAGCCACCTTATCTTACCGCTTTATCCCACCACACCCTATCTCATCCACCCAACAAAACCAAACCTACAACACACCCTACCAATCACACCATCATAACTTGCCTTACTCTATTTGCCCAACCACCCCAACCTACCCCACCAAACCCACCATACCCTACCTACCACCCCACCCAACCTTATCTTACCCTACCATCATAACTTTGTTGATGTAGTGCCATAAATCCAATCGGGTTGGACCGGATCCGACCGAGTCAGATCATTTCTACTATGTCTTTATGTTTATGCATATAATAAATGACTTTTCTGTTATTATATATTTGTTCGTCTAACAAACTAATTATGATATTGTATATATGTTAACGTCCATGGTGTCAAACTTTAATAGAGAAATCATAATAGTGATTATGGTTGATAAGATTTTGACTCACTTTAAAAGATTTGATATTTAAATGTATCTAGTCGTATGTGTTACTAAATGGAACATTAATAGTATGTTTAGACTTGCACATATTAGATGTTTTCTATCTTATGAAGATAGGGATAGATCTCGTCTATCGAAGTGCAGAGACACTTTGACTATACGTGGATGTGTATTAGAGAATGCGTACGTTAGACTAACCCACTTACTTAATTAAGTTTCACTATATGGCAGTTGTGTAAGTATCATAAGACCGGAGTCTTCTTGGCATCACGGTGTGGATTGACATACTTTGACGCTATTGAGGGTTTCCCTTAATCACGGGGCGATCATACGGTAGTGCTTGGGTGTGATATTGAAGCATGTGTAGGATTCATGTTGCTTGTCCGGAAATCGCGTTTCCAAATAGTAGGAATAAATATCCGTAAGGGACTTCTTATAACAAATATCTTATTCTCGAAAGTCTCTGCAAAGCAGAAGTAATGTGTTACTTCGAAAGAGTAGGATATCCAGATTATAAGATACGGTCGTTAATGTTTTGGCACTTGAGATCTGACTGTGTGGATATTATAACAATGATAGAATTCTATTTACACGGTAACCGTTTCACATGCAGGGTTGTAGTCATTGCATTTGACTCTTCCGATTATTGGGGGTCATGGCGTGTTGCTAGACGCTATCCATTATCGTTAGATATTAAGGGCATTTTAGTAAATGCACTTTGTGCCTACGTCCAATATATTTGGAAGCCTATCGGGTCACACACATAATAACATTTAGCCGGATTAAAATGCACTTATAGTGATAATCAAATAAGGAAAGTTTTATCTCAACTATTAAGTGTTGTAGTGATAAATTAATATAGTAGTATTTATTTATTATGAATATAATACAAGCTATTAATTATGTTGATTAATTTAACATACATATAATGTATATGTATGTGGTGCATGTGTGTGTATATTGATACACATGGATTTGATACATATAGATTTTGCAAATTAATTAATCATAGTATCCTCGGATATAGCCCAAATTATCTTCATTAATGAAGTCAAAGCTGATCATGATTTGATAACTTTTATGAAAGAGATAGTTTTTGGGAAAACTTAAAGCTTTCATTGATAGAACAAGCATATAAATACAAATAGTAAATAACCAACAACTAAGTCACTTCCTATAAAGTAAGAAACATGTGATCATGGCTTTAAAGTTTAAACCAAAAATAACTACTCTAATAATGGAAAACATGTGAAAATGGGAAGTAACACGGCTGACATAGCCTTAGGTAATAAAAATGTAATTAACATAATAATTAACATAATTCTTCTAACATTCCTTCCCTTAACTGAAAGTATGTCATTCAGATTACTTTCGCACATTCGACTTGTCTCTAAGCTTCACAAATTGATCCCTCTTCAGTCCTTTAGTCATTATATCAGCCAGCTGATCTTCACTTCTACAATGTATAAGTTCAATGACCTATTCTTCACATAAATCCCTCAGAAAGTGATACTTCACATCTATGTGCTTGCTTCTATTGTGTAGCACTAGATTATTGGATATCTTAATATATGGTGGAGCTGTTATCACAATATAGGATGTTTCCAGTCTGCTGAGCTTGCCCTAGAACCTCCAGCATTCTTCTTAACCAGATCAGCTGACACGAACAATGTGCTGCTGCTACAAACTCTGCTTCTGTTATGGATAGAGTGACTATTGGTTGCTTCTTTGAGGACCAACTGATAGCACTTGTTCCATACATAAACACAAAACCATAAGTAATCTTCTTGTCATCAACATCTCATGCATAATCACTGCTTGAAAATCCAGTCAGCCGAGCCTTCGCTGCTGAACCATACTTGATGCCAAGATTGATGGTTCCATTTAGGTATCTTAGGATTCTCATAGTTTAAGTGATCTGCTGAGGGTGACTCCATGTAATTGCTTGCCACACTTACAGCATACATGATGTCAGGTCTTGTTGCTGTCAAGTAAAGAAGACATCCTATCATCTGTTTGTATAAGGTGGGATTCACCTTACCACCTGTTCCTTATTTGCTGAGTTTCATACCAACTTCATAGGGTGTGAGTGTTGGGTTGCAGCCATTCATTCCAAACCTGCTGAGAATTTCAGATACATACTTCTTTTGAGAAACAAGTATACCTGACTCAGTCTGCTGCACCTCAATGCCTAAGAAATATTGCATTAGTCCTATGGCTGTCATGTTGAATTTGGTCTTCATTGCTTCCTTAAATTCAGTTATCATGCTAAGTTCACTGCTGGTAAAAATAAGATCATCCACAGACAGACAAGCAATCAAAATCCTTCCCTTGCAGTTAACTTTCACATACAAGGTAGGTTCATATGGACACATTGTGAAACCAGCCTGCACAAAATAAGAATCAATACAATTGTACCAAGCCCTTGGAGCTTTCTTGACTTCATATAAGGCTTTGTTAAGCATATACGCTTTGTTTTCTGCTCCATTCTTTACATAACCTTGTGGCTGATCCACATATACTTCTTCCTGCAGCTGACCATTCAAAAAAGATGACTTTACATCCATTTGATGTACTTTCCAATGATTTTGAGCAGCCAAGGATAGTACAAGTCTGATAGTTTCTATCCTTGCTACTGGGGCAAACACTTCATTGTAGTCAATCTCATATTCTTGTTTGTATACATTGGCCACTAGTCTGGCTTGTACTTGCTGACTTTACCATCTTCATTCAACTTTGTCTTGTTGATCCACTTGACACCAATAGTTTTGTGTCCTTTTGGTAGATCTGTGATGGTCCAAGTCTGATTTCTTTCAATGGCGATGATTTCTTCATCCATAGCATGCTTCCATTTGGCGTCTTTTGCTGCCTCATCATAAGTGATTGGATCATCACTAGCAAATAAAGCATAATAGGTAGTCTTCTCTGTTTGTGGTAAACCTGATACCTCAAAGTCTGTCATCCAGCCTGGCCTTTTCTTGGTTCTCTGAGGTCTGGCTGCTGAACCCTCAACTGCTGTTTCATGATTTGGGTCTACTGAACCCTCAGCTGCTGGTGTCAATGAAGTGTCTTGGGTCAACAGAGCCTATAGAAGATCCTGAGTCTTCTAAACCTATGGCAGATCCTCACTTGATTCTTCATTTATCAAATTCTGAAGGGGATGGAATTAAGCATTGTTTGCTTCCCAATTCCAGGTGTTCAGCTCATTCTACACCAAATCTCTACTGATCACTATCATTTTGGTTATAGGATTAAACAACTTAAATGCCTTGGAATTTTCTTTGATCCCCAAGAAAACACATTGCTCTCCTTTATCACTGAGTTTCTTCATGTTTGCTTCTAGACTATGAGCATAAACAATGCATCCAAAAATCTTAAAATGACTTACAGATGGTTTGATTGAGCTCCATGCTTCTTCTGGTGTCATATTTTGAACAGAAAATGTTGGACATCTATTCAGAATATGCACACTCCAACTTACAGACTCATGCCAGAATCTCTTTGGTACATTTCCATATGGCAACATGCTTCTGACCATATTCAGAATAGTACTATTCTTCCTTTCAGATACACCATTTTGTTGTGGTGTGTATGCTGCTGTCAATTCTCTTATGATTTTATTATTGGTACAGAAGTCTTCAAACTCAGTTGAGCAAAATTCTCCTCCTCTATATGTTCTCATACTCTTGATATTTTGTCCTGTCTCATTTTCCCTCAGCAGTTTGAAGTTCTTGAATACAATCAAGGCTTCAGATTTTTCTTGCAAGAATTCAACCCAAGTTTTTTCTGGAAAAATCATTAGTAATGTGATGAAGTATCTCTTACCTCCATTAGATGATGGATTGATTGGGCCACACAAATCAGAATGGATGAGTTCCAACACTTGTTTTGCCCTCCAAGAGTTTCCTTTTGGGAAAGGGTGTCTGTGTTGCTTTCCTTTTGTGCACTCTTCACATACTTGTTGAGGAGTCTGAATTTGAGGAAGCTCCTTAACCATTTCCTTCTGCTTAAGAGTTTTCAGACAACCAAAATTGAGATGTCCATACCTGTAGTGCCATAACCAAGGTGTGTCCTTCAGTTCTGTCATAAGACATATTTGTGGTTCCTTGATTTCCAAAGGGAACAATCTGTTGGCATTCATAGGAACTTTAACTATGATTCCTTTGCTTGAATCCTTGATTTCACACTCCTTATTCTTCAGAAGAATCTCATATCCCTTTTCTTGTAATTGTCCAACACTTAACAGATTGCACTTCAGATCAGCAACATATAAAACACTGGAGATGGTTTCAAATGTCCTATTTTGGATCTGGTGCATATATTTCCTTTTCCTTTAACACTGAGTGGGGAGTTATCTCAAAATTTCACCTTTGAATGGTAGGATTCATCCAAATAAGAGAATGATGTTTTTTTACCACACATATGATTAGTGCATCTTGTGTCAACATGCCATACTTAGGGTGTTGTTGTCTGCTCATGCTGTGTAGTCATCAACAGGGTCTCATCCTCCTCATTGTCAGCAAAGTGAGAGCTCTACTAAGTCCCCTTCTCCTTGTCTGTTGGCAATTTGGTGTAGCACTCTTAACGGTAGTGTCCAAACTTGTGACACTTAAAGCATTCAACATTCTTTTTGTTTGCCGTAGAACCTCTTCCCTCTCCATTCTTGGATGATTGAGAATTGTCTCTGCTGTCAGAATCTCTAGATGTTCTCCCTCTACCTCTTCATCTGCCCATACCCCTGCCCCTATGATTGTTATTAGAGGTAGTGGTCTTCAAGGCCTGCTCTTCATTTGATGCTGCTGAGCCTCTCTCATATTCTGTTCATGAACTTGCAAGGAACTTTGCAGTTCATCAAGAGACAGTGCATCAATGTCTCTAGATTCCTTAATGGAGCACACCACATAATCAAATTTTGAGGTTAGAGACCTCAAAATCATCTCCACAACTGCTACATCTTCCATCTTTTCACCAAGAAATCTCATTTTATTGCAGTTTTCCATGGTTCTGGCACAGTAAGTTGAGACATATTCACCCTCCTTCATTTGTAAGGTTTCAAAATCTCTTCTTAGGGCCTGTAATTGTGATCTTCGCTCTAGCATTTCCTTGATACTTCCTCTTCATAGAATCCCAAATATCCTTTGATGATTCCTTGCTGAGAATGGTCTCCAAGAAAGCTCTATCTATTGCTTGAAACAAATAGTTCTTGGCCTTCGAATCTTTGTGGTTTTTGCTCTCAAAATCTGCTCTCTGGGCCTCAGTTATGGGTGGATTTGCGGCTGGTTCAACCACTCCTTGTTCAATGATCGTCCAGTACTCCTTAGAATGCATGAAGTTCTCCATCAACATGCTCAAGTGATCATAATTCTTTCCATCAAACCTGGGGATGGAAGCTTGAACGAAATTTGTTTCGGCCATGGATCTTTCTCCAACTGCTGTTGAGATTATGACTCCGATACCACTGATAACTTTTATGGAAGAGATAGTTTTTGGGAAAACTTAAAGCTTTTATTGATATAACAAGCATATAAATACAAATAGTAAATAACTAACCACTAAGCCACTTCCTACAAAGTAAGAAACACGAGATCATGGCTTTAAACAAAAAATAACTACTCTAATAATGGAAAACATATGAAAATGAGAAATAACATGGCTGATATAGCCTTAGGTAATAAAAACTTAATTAACATAATTCTTCTAACATGATTGAGGGTTTTGATGAGTCAAATGAACTCTCAAATGCAAGTGATCTTAACCACGCAGTCACAATGTGGGGATAATCTAACCATACGTATTAATGAATGATGAATGTGTCTGTAATATTTATGGTTAGATTATCCCCACATTGTGACTGCGTGGTTAAGATCACTTGCATTTAAGAGTTCATTTGACTCATCAAAACCCTCAATATACTTCTAGCCTACTCTCAACCCATCTATAACCCTATTAAAGCCACCATGTAATAATATGAAGGTGATGAATTAAACAATTCACATTTTTGTTGTTATATGACCAATTTTTGTATGAAATTTTACAACTCTACGACAAAATTAACATTATTAAACTACACACATGCGGTCAAAACATAAAACAATTTGTAAACAAAGGAAAAGTTAGGCTCAAAATGCAACCTATAGATGAAGAAAAACATCCTTTGTATCTCAAAAATGCTCCCAATGTCAACTTTTCTTTTATTGCCTATGAACCATATATGTGCAACCATTTATTCCAAACAAGAAAGTAAAAATTATACATACTACAAATTCCAACTATAACATGTAGCCTGCTATATATGCTAATTAAATAGTTGTTTAATTTAGAAATAGTGAAAGCTCTGATAAATAATGCCAAATGTCCTCTTCAAATTATGCTATTTTAATGTATTAATGTGTTTTCAAAACTATGAAAGAATCGAAATAAATGTTTTTTAATTATAGTTAGTCCACATCAAGATCTATACAGATTTCAAAGACCATCATTTTCATTCCAGTTCAGAAAAATTGTAGCAAATACATTTTAGCTGGCATAGTTATAGTATAGTTTCAAATAATTTGGTTTATCACCGGGGACAATTTTTAATTGACAGAATAAGTTATAAATTGGTTCTAGCATCTTTCACAATAACCTTTTGAGAATAAACTCCAAGTTACTTATGACCATTTACGATAATAACGAAAAACAAACGGGAGAACAAGGGAAAATAAAATTGAGACAAGACATCAAATTTACGTGATTTGGTGAATGTGACATGCATACATCCATAGATAGAAGAGAATAAATATCATTATAGTGGAAAATAGAAAAAGAAAAACCTTTTTACGCCAAACGACACAAGCCTACACATTAAGCTGTAGGCCACATAAGAGTTTATCTTAGTTGACAAATCTAAAACAAAAGGCCAATGGCGTAATATATAGAGTGAATTGATGGCCAAAGAACAAACGAAGTCAATGTGGGACAAGTGATACAGCGTCACCTTCTCCACAAGCTTCCAAGTCATATTACAATGTCAAACAAATTCAAGCACCGCTTGAACTTAGCAACTGGAAGATGATTTGTAATATATGTCTCTTAAAAGGATGATGCAGAGATTGCAGAAGTGCCTGCGGTTGCAGCTACCTGCAAAATATATAAAGAGCTGACCTGCTAGCCTTTATGACAACTAGTGGCGGACCTACATGTTGGTGATAGTGTCGTGTGTGGAGTGATTTACGGAACAGATCTGTAATTCAAGGATGTAATTACGGAAAATTAAATGCAGAAAATAAATGACTCGAAATTAAGATTAATTTTATTAAGTAGATCTAATAAAATAAAGCTATTACGGTGTAGATCTAATGAAATAAAGTTATTACAATCTAGATCTTACAAGATAAAGCTATTATAGTATAGATCTAAGAAACAAAGCTATCACAGTACAGATCTGACTCGAAACAAAGGAAAAAGTAAAATAAGATGCATAAATAAATGACAAACCGAGGCAAGTATGTTACTCTTTCCTTAAGACAGATTGCTCCGGTATGGTGCCCACGGTAGTAGCAACTGCCTCCCAAGATACATCGACTTACGTCTTGGATTGAGAAGCACTTCAACAATCCAAGCTCCGGAGAACTTACAGAGTGATCCGACTTCTCTTCGACTCAAGAACTAGACTATATGCTCGACCCTTTAAGTAGTGGAAGACACAAGAGAAAAGTGAATGCTTTAAGCTTCATCCAAGGTGTCCTTTATATAATGGAGAGGAAATTCCAATGCTTGAATCTGATTGGCTAAAAGATGTCATTAAAGTCGGCCGACTTTCTCCTGGGAAAAGCCACACGCATAGAGGCCGACTTCAATTTTGAATGTAATTGGTCGGATGACGTGTCGCTGAATTCTGATTGGTCGGATGATTTAATCGCTCGACTTTTCCCTCATGAAAAGCAATTTTCGGCCGAAAATAATTTAACTAAATTAATTCCGGGCCGACTTAATTAATAAGAATTCGTTTCCACACTATTCTGGAACCTTCCAACCGCCTCACGATTAATAATTAATTTTTCGGAATTTCATAGGGAATTTTGTCTAAAAAATTAATAGTAACACCCGAGCCGAGCACGGACAACGGCGGCGCGCACATGTGGATTTATCTAGGTCCTTCCTCCTGCACAAAAGTGCCTTACCCCTTGGGGCACGTTGACAAGAGACACACAAGCTCTTATTACTTGAGCTCTCAAGCTTCAATTTACCTATGTGGGAGATTGAGTTGAGGTCCTCCCTTCAACTCCTATCTCCTACACATTTTCAACCAACTTTAGGCATTAATTTCTCATTCACCCGATATCCGAATCGAGAGATTCCAAAGCCAAACACTATCTACTCCGTGAGTAGAATTTTTAGAAGTAATAAATTCCCGGTGAATCACACCGGAGTATATCCGAAATTCGCGCTAAAGTTGATCATTTAAACCCATTAAAATGGGATATCTCCAACAATAAGAGTTTATCTTAGCCGACACATCTAAAACAAAAGGCCAATGGCGTAATATATAGAGTGAATTGATGGCCAACGAACAAACGAAGTCAATGTAGGACAAGTGATACCGCGTCACCTTCTCCACAAGCTTCCAAGTAATATTACAATGTCAAACAAATTCAAGCACTGGTTGAACTTAGCAACTGGAAGATGATTTGTAATATATGTCTCTTAAAAGGATGATGCAGAGACTGCAGAAGTGTGTGCGGTTGCAGCTGCCTGCAAAGTATATAAAGAGCTGAACTACAAGCCTTTATGACAACCAGTGGCGGACTTACATACAACCAAGGGGGCAACTGCCCCTTTGATCTGAAAAAAATACACTAATATTTGTACTATGTATGCAGTTTGCCCCCCCTTAAATTTTTTATTTGCCTTAAAAAATTTACTGCTCCCCTTACCTGAGATCATGCGTCCGCCCCTTGACAACCAAAGCATTTTCATGAACTTTTATAATCCACCTTTATAGATTTATTAATAGGCAAGAGAGTCTCAAGTGCATCCAAAGAGATGATATTTTTCTTCAAATTTGAAGCATATCCGACTTGCATAAGTGTTCTTTTTTTTTTTTGGAAACCGGATCTTTATTTATATTTATCACCAAACAAGATGTACATCACAAGTTCGTTGTAAACAAAAAGAAAACGAACAACTACGCCTATAAAAAAATTCTACTTTTAACAGAAATTGCTAGTAGCTAGTCAATGTAGACGAACTAGGTGGGCCAAACTATTCGCAACAACAAAATGAGTATTTAATCTAACCGTCTCAATCCTAATAATTTTGTTGTTAGTGTGGTGGGCCAAAAACCCACAATCACTTTGTTCCCACATTGGCAAGTTGAAAGAGTACTTTTCACTTGCATAAGTGTTCTTACAACAACAAAATGAGTATTTAATCTAACCGTCTCAATCCTAATAATTTTGTTGTTAGTGTGGTGGGCCAAAATCCCACAATCACTTTGTTCCCACATTGGCAAGTTGAAAGAGTACCGCCAATTTTGTTTCGTATATAATAGGTTTAGCCTTTCATTTTTTATGATGTACCAATTAAGATAAACTCTCATTTGCCTTGGCTATTTTCGCTTTTGTCTTTAGACTTCAGGATAGTTGTATCTTTTGTATTTCTCCTTTATAGTAATATTTTCTCATTCACCCGTGGACGTAGGTCACAGTGACCGAACCACGTTAAATTTGGTGTTTTGTCTTTTTCCTTCTGTTGTTTTTTTTTGTGTTATCGTCGTTAAAGGCTATCGCTTGGTATGTTTTTCCTAACAAACTGGTATCAGAGACGATGTTTTCCTAGGTTTTCTGAGCTTTTTAAAAATAGCTATCATGGCGGTAACTAAATATTGTTTTGAGAAGTTCGATAGAAACGACAACTTCGGGGTGTGGCAGTTGAAGATGGATGCCATGCTGATTTAGGAGGGTTTGGATATTGCGTTACTTGAGAAGGAGAAAAAGCCAGAGAATATGTCAGATGAGGAGTTTGATGGTCTTGACAAGAAGGTTAATTAGGTCAGATATCATCTTATGTCTTTCTGATGAGGTTTTAAGAGAGGTAGCTACTGAAGTTTTTGCTAAGGATTTGTGGGAAAAAAATAAAATCCTTCTATATGAAAAAAAACTGTGGAGAATTTGCTTTATTTAAAACAGAGTTTGCATATGCTTCGTATGTCTGAAGGGTCATATATATTATCGCGTTTGGATAAATTTGATTCCCTGCTTATGGATTTGAGTAATATAGATGTTAAGATCGATGATGAGAATCAGGCCCTGTTGTTATTGTGCTCGCTTCTTCAGTCGTTTAAGCATTTTAGAGAAACAATACTTTATGGTAAGGATACTATTTCTTACAAAGAAATTAAGTCGATTTTGAAATCGAAAGATCGGAGTGATAAAGACATAAATGGGGGGATGGGGGGGATGGGGGGGGGGAAGTAGTAGTATTCATATAGGCGTGCTAGTAGTTTGGGACAGATAAAATAAGAAGGATGCAGATAGTGAAAAAATTATTTGAATCCCAAACATTATATTGAATATGATGTGCAGTTATTGTAAGAAACTGGGGCATATCAAATCTGATTGCTTTTGACTTAAGAACAAAGAAAAACGTGAACAAAAGAAAGAGCGTTGTAAAGAGTCCGCTCAGGTCAATATCGTAGAAGATGGGAGAGATGGAGAGATCTTCTTTGTCAATGATAAATTATGGCATGTTTGTTACGCATGAATAGAATGGACTGAATAAAATCAACGGAATAGAATAGAATAAACTCATTCCATTACTGCATTTGGAATGTGAAAGAATAGAATGAAACCTATTATATAAAGGGTGACACATTGAGTGATGAGTAGGGCAGGGTAGTGGATTAATGTTGGGTGGGGTGGGGTAGAGTAAGGTATGGTGCATAAGGTAGGATACGGTGGAAACGGTAGGGTGGGGTGGAGTGGGTTGGGGTAGTCTTACCTCACCACCCACTTTACCCCACCACACCTTTCTACCCAGCTCTACCGATCCTTCATTGCCTACCGCTCACCGTACCAATCACCCAACCACACCCTACCTCGATACCCACCAGTAGACGTGGCCGGTTTTGGGTCTCTGGCACGACCCTCTAGTTCCGGGTCCATAATGGAACCGGAACTGCCGGTTCCAATTTCTAGCCGGTTCCGCCGGGTCTCGGGAACCGGCGGGTTTGGCGGTTCCCCGGGCCGGTTCCGGGTCTCGGTGGTTCCCGTGTCCAGACGGTTCAAATCACGTTTCTGATCACGGTTCCAAATAAATCAATATTTTTTTTTAGAAAATTTGTATAACTTACGTTAAAATTAATAATAAATTCTAATTGATTTAAACTATATAAAAGGGGCCACAAGGACAAAAATTGTCATAAATGAGAATACAAAGACATCTTCCATTTTTTATGATTAAAAATGACAAATTAATAATAAATGTACCGAAATACCCATTGTGTTTTTTTTTGGTTGCAATTTGGAGTAACTGCCGTGCAATTTGAATTGGATTTAATGAACCTTTTGAAAAAAAAAACATTAAATGGAATAATTTAGCCATAATTTCTTTCTCACTCATTATTATCCTTTGACTAATTAACTCTCCAACGTAAAATATAAAGAAAAAACAATTAAAATAAGAATAACATTAATAAAAAAAGATGTAGTCGCATCTAAAAAAATGTAATTACACAGCCACAAAGATGTAGTAACATAAAAAGAAATAGTAACAATCAATAAAATATAATTGCAATAGAAAAATGTAGTGACACAGTAACGTAAGAAAAAATAGTAACAATCAATACAATATAGTTAGAATAAAAAAATGTAGTAACATATGAAAAGAACTAGTTGCAATCAATAAAATAAAATTTCAACAAAAAAGATTGTTAAGGGTGATTTTATACGTTTTATAAGGATATATTTTATATCAATTTCCCCCATATTCGTATGTTTCTCATAGAAATCGAGCTTTATATTGAAATATTGAGCAAATGGGTTTTAAAAGTCTTTAAGTGTAAACTTGAGCTAATTTCGTGGTTTTATTGGTAATTATCTATGGTTTTACACTTTGCTTATTTTTATGGTTTTGAAGGTACACAAATACGTCATGGAAGGAGCTAAAATGATGTTCGATTGAAGATTTGAATAGAAGGAAAGAGATTGAGTTGAGATCGGATTGAAGATTTAAAGTGGAATTGGAATGAAGTTGTACTGAACGCACGTTTGAAGTAGAGTTCGAGTGGGTGGCGCCCGAAGGGTAGTATGATTCGAGTTACGAGGAATTTGTGAACGAGCGTTTGATTTAAAGAAGGACGGCGGGCCTCGATCATGATTCGCCCGACTCGAAGTTTCAAGCAAGCAGTGGACGGGCGCCCGAGACCTTGGACGCAAGCGCCCACCGCCGCTTTTGACCTAGCCGACTTAAAAGTCTATATATAGCCGCATCGCCCCAACCCTAATATCATCAGATTTTTCATACACTAAAATACATAACAGCAGCCGCCTTCTGAGGTCTTCAAGGCCGGTCACCCGAGCCTTGTGCTCGGGTGATCCGGGTTAGATTAGGATGGTTTTCTTTTCGTTTGTGATTCATGGAGATCATCCATTGTACAAACTATGTGAGTTTATCTTTTAATTTATTCAATCCTTTGTTTATCTTTATGATCTTTGATTCGTTTTGTATCTTCCTATGCTTATGTGCTATGCAATCAATGTCGAAAGATGAATTGTTATTGATGTTTACCGTATGACGAGAGTCGGTGTAAACCTTAGATCACCATAGGGAAGATGGGATTTCTAATCTTGACATAACGAGAGTTGATAGGTTAGATATCTAGGTTGCTAGATTGAGAGATCTTACACCTTGTTTTGATAGCGTCAATCCGGATATATCGAGAGATGAGAGATTGATAGGCGAGTTATCTACGAGAGTAGAAATTCATACCTTTGATAGGTGAAACCACAATATTGAATTAAAATCATGAGATGAACTAGGATCGAAATCACTTGGTTTGTATATTGTTTGACCCCATGTATCCTTGTTTTATGTTCTTTTCGTTTATAGTTTTATTTATTAATTTTCGCTTTTATCCTTCCTGGCTTTGGACTGACAATCCTCTGTCCAGTTTATTTTATCGTTTTTAGTTTTAGGTTTAGAAATAATTGGTAACAACCTTAGGAAAATTAATGAACTAGATACCCCGAATCCCTGTGATCGACTCCGGTATTAATCGCTATACTACGATCCCTACACTTGGGGAATACCGGATTTATAAATTTTATTACTTGTTGTTTTGTTAGATAAAATACGTGACAAGTTTTTGGCGCCGTTGTCGGGAATCGGTGCGGTTGTCCGATTCATTATTAATTTTTCTAAAGTTGTTGCTTTTTGTTTTCGTAGGTAGTTTGTGTTATCTAGTGATTATTAAATTTTCATAGTTTTGTGTTTAGGTTCCAATTAGGGTTTTGTTTAGTTTTCGTGTTTTGTTTGGACCAGTTTTCGTGTTTAGCAGCGTTTATGTGCTTCAGTTTGAACGTAAACGGGCGTCTGAGCTATTGGACGCCCGTCCGTCCAAATCGATAGTCTCTGTTGTGTTTTGCCCGAGCGCACGCAGCGTCAAAGAAACTTGGGCGCCCCGTCTTTTCTTTCTCCAGCAGAGGCGTCCGTCCAAATAACTTGACGCCCGTCTGGCCTGTCTGTCACCAGTTTTTTTTTGTTTTAGGAAGATATCTTGGTTTATCTTGTTTTAGGTAGATATCGTTCTTTAGGGTTTCTGTTTTTCGTAGGTAGATTTCGTAGGTAGGGTTCTGAGGTTGAATTATCTGACTCCACGTTTTTCGCGGTCAAATTTTTGGATAAAAGGGATCGTTTTAGCACTCGTTAGTATTTTGGCCGTAACTTTCGGCTCGAGTGTCCGTTTGGAACGCAGGACCCCAATTCGGAAAGCTCGTTCCGACGCCGACGACGTGGTGAACGGCCATAGGCCGTTCAGTGCCGTTTTCGAGGTCAAAATCCACTGTTTTCCCTTCCATTTTGGGCTCAGAAGATTTCAACACGTTTTTTTTTTTGGGTTTTCTGTTTTAAATTTTTCGTAGTTCAGGTTTAGGTTTCTGTTTCCGTATCTTTTTAGGTAGTTTTCAATAAGAGTAGCGTCACACAAATTGAGATTTTTTATTTTTGCCATGTTTCGATGACCGTTGGGTTAAGAATGTGCAAAAAGTTTTTTACTCAATTTATGAAACGTGAATTTAGGTTTCATAGTTTTGTTTTCGTTTTTAATAAACACTAGGGTTTATGTTTTAATGATATGGTATTAGGTTATGATGTTAGGGTTGCTGCTGTTTTCTGGTATCAATCGAGTCTGTTGTGCTTTATGCTAAGACCAGACGGGAGTCTGCTCTCAGTGAACGCCCGGCCACTCTTTGTGGTTTCCAGACGTGCGTCCATAGTGAGTGGACGTCCGTCCATCCAACATGCACCTGTTCTATTAAGTCTTAGGGCACCTGGATTTAACGTTTGATCGCCCTGCAGGCGACCGCCCGATTCATAAATCCTGACCAGGCCGTCTTCGTCATTACACATGAACGGCCGTCCAACCACCCGCTTTTTTAAAAATGTTAAGGGTTTGTGATGAATATAGTAATAAGAATTTGCATTCTTTCACCCCTGACTTGGATGTTTTACTTTAAGCCTCTGTGGCCTTTTCCATCTATTGCGGTCCATGTTAGCGTGACTGTTTGTGTTTCGACGTTACTGTTGTGGCATGGCTTCTTTATCTTACACACCCATTTACCTCTGATTCTTGGGATGCACTTATAAGAGGGTGTCATGAAATTCATTCACACACACTTAGTTGTTTTATTAGTTGAGTGTTAGGTAAGTCGTGATTGTGAGATGCTTAGTTCAAATTTTTCTTAACTTGATTTTTAATGCTTTATTTGACGTGGATCCTTTCATATGAGCTTCTGTGGCTAATTATTCCTACGTAGATGTTCTGAACTTGCATATTTACATGTTTACATCTTTCCATCTACAAATCCATGTTAAATAATTGATTAATTTTTATATACATGCTACATTAATTGACATGGATGGTTTATTGTGAGCCTCTGTGGCCGTTGTGTATATGCGTAGATGTCCTGTTCTTTCACCGTTATGGTTTTCTTTCCATCTATTGCAATCCATGTTGAGTAATTCACCTAGCTAGACGTGATTCTAATATGACTTATGATGTTCCTGTTGTCGTCTATCTAGGGTGTTAGGATTCATCCATGCATGTTATAGTTACTGTCGGTTCTCGTATGCTATAACTGTCCTTATTGTTATTTAGTAGCTAATGTCGGTTTCCGTATGCTACATATCGTTGTGATGAATCCTGTGAGCTTTGAGACCTATGTGCTTTCTTGTTATTTTTGTAGCTCATATGGGTAGTTACTGTCGGTTTTCCGTATGCTACCATGTCTTCTTATGAGTTATATCTGTTTAGTATAGCTAACTGTTGGTTCTCCATAATGCTATCACCTGTGATGAGTCTTAAGGCGCGTCTTTACATCGTGCATATAATGAATAAATCTCATCGTTTATCGTAAACTATCATTATTTGGCAGACGTTTATTATATACATGTCGTGTTGCAAATGAGTGGGCTAGTTTTCTTTCTTTCATTTTCTTTTATTTTTGCATATCATTTAGTTGCATGTCATCTAGTTGCATTGTTTTTCTATTTTTCTTTTATTTTTCTTGAGGGTAGTTGCTGTCGGCTTGCCGTACGCTACCACTTTATCATGTAGATTGCATTGTAATATCTTTTTCATGTAGTTGCACCTAGCCCTACTGTTTTGTAATGTTCCATGTATAATTTCCATCTTTATATGGGCTTAATTTGAAAAATCTCTATGACTTCTTTTCCATGTATAATCCTCTATCATTATTAGTTGGAGTTTGATGTTTCTGTTTACACATGTGGTCTATATTACTATACAAGCTTCTGTGGCTTTATGTTTGACGCTTAGATGTCCTGTGTTTTAACTGTGTGGTGATTTTTTCCATCTGAGCAATTATACCATGTGCCTATATCATTATTGTTGCTTGTTATATTCCCTCGTGTCCCCGAGATACTTCCTTGTTTTTCAAGTGTGCAAGATATTGTCGATAGCGATTGTGCTATTTACCGACTTCCTCGAGCGTTTCTGGATTGGATCTCTGGCCACTTCCAGAATTGCTCCCTTTTTCGAACTACAATCAGCTAAGTTCTTTTATCTTTTCTTTAATTCTGCACAACATGAGGACATGTTGTAATTTAAGTGTGGGAGAGGGGAATAGTTTCATGTATCTACATTCATTTGCCATACTATTATATTTCTATGAAAGAGTGCTAAATTTTAAAATTTGTATTTGTTTTGTCCCAAGTGAGCAAAGGCATATATTTATTTGAGTTTTTATATCATTGGTGCATTATTTTGCATATTTAGTAAATTTAGATGTCTCACCCAACACTATTTTTCACGTGCCATAGTAAATGATGAGCTATATTTTAAAGCTATGCCCATTTGATTAGAGATTTTTGATGATTATCGCATGATTCTTTGCTTACATACGAATTTTGAAAATTTTAATAGTTTGTGTTTAGAATTAAAGTATGACATACTGTGAATATCTGAAGGTTTGAATGTGATAGGAGGGATATAATTTAAGGTTTGTATACCAATCTAAGATGAATAATATGAATAAGATATATATATATATATAAGTGTCGGAAGTAGCTGCCGATGATTTGAGTGCGGTAGGGCATTATCACGAAATGTCCTATACCACTATGAGGTTCAATAGCTCCCGACTGCCTGATGATAGTATTCCAGCTAGGGTGTTATCACGAAATGTCCTAATGCTGGGAATGAGGGCATATGCTATATATGTGGAATTAAGTTAATCTTAAAGAAAAATTAGTGAATAGTATTGTGAAAAGATGGTTGGAAACCTTAGTTATCTTCTAACTATCCCCAGTATAAACTGAATGATATGTTGTAGGGATTATCCTCTGAGTATGTCAGAAAGGTCTTAAATACCCTCTATCATTCTTTTCGAATATGTATGTTTTGTGAGGTGCATGTTATAATCGTTTTTATATTTCTAATCTAAATGAGATGTTGGCTAGTTTTGCTTGAATCAATTTCAAGTGTGGATTTAGTGGAAATTTATTATGGCTATGCACACACACTTGGGTGAACCTCTAAACTATTGAATATGCTTTATGGTTGCATAAATGTTTATATGCCTCGAGTCTTGATTATGTTTTGTCTTGCTCGGGACGAGCAAGGTTTAAGTGTGGGGGAGTTGTTAAGGGTGATTTTATACGTTTTATAAGGATATATTTTATATCAATTTCCCCCATATTCGTATGTTTCTTATAGAAATCGAGCTTTATATTGAAATATTGAGCAAATGGGTTTTAAAAGTCTTTAAGTGTAAACTTGAGCTAATTTCGTGTTTTTATTGGTAATTATCTATGGTTTTACACTTTGCTTGTTTTTATGGTTTTGAAGGTACACAAATACGTTATGGAAGGAGCTAAAATGATGTTCGATTGAAGATTTGAATAGAAGGAAAGAGATTGAGTTGAGATCGGATTGAAGATTTAAAGTGGAATTGGAATGAAGTTGTACTGAACGCACGTTTGAAGTAGAGTTCAGTGGACTGGCGTCCAGATCCTTGGACTGGCGTCCAGAAGGGGTAGTATGATTCAGAGTTCTGAGGAATTTGCTGAACGAGCGTTTGATTTAAAGAAGGACGGGCGTCTGATCATTATTCGGCCCGACTCGAAGTTTTCAAGCAGGCTGGACGGGCGTCCAGTACCTTGGACGTGCGTCCACCGCCGCTTTTGACCTAGCCGACTTAAAAGTCTATATATAGCCGCATCGCCCCAACCCTAATATCATCAGATTTTTCATACACTAAAATACATAACAAAGCCGCCGCCCGAGGTCTTGAGGCGGTCACCCGAGCCTTGTGCTCGGGTGATCCGGGTTAGATTAGGATGCTTTTCTTTTCGTTTGTGATTCATGGAGATCATCCATTGTACAAACTATGTGAGTTTATCTTTTAATTTATTCAATCCTTTGTTTATCTTTATGATCTTTGATTCGTTTTGTATCTTCCTATGCTTATGTGCTATGCAATCAATGTCGAAAGATGAATTGTTATTGATGTTTACCATATGACGAGAGTCGGTGTAAACCTTAGATCACCATAGGGAAGATGGGATTTCTAATCTTGACATAACGAGAGTTGATAGGTTAGATATCTAGGTTGCTAGATTGAGAGATCTTACACCTTGTTTTGATAGCGTCAATCCGATATATCGAGAGATGAGAGATTGATAGGCGAGTTATCTACGAGAGTAGAAATTCATACCTTTGATAGGTGAAACCACAATATTGAATTAAAATCATGAGATGAACTAGGATCGAAATCACTTGGTTTGTATATTGTTTGACCCCATGTATCCTTGTTTTATGTTCTTTTCGTTTATAGTTTTATTTATTAATTTTCGCTTTTATCCTTCCTGGCTTTGGACTGACAATCCTCTGTCCAGTTTATTTTATCGTTTTTAGTTTTAGGTTTAGAAATAATTGGTAACAACCTTAGGAAAATTAATGAACTAGATACCCCGATTCCCTGTGATCGACTCCGGTATTAATCGCTATACTACGATCCCTACACTTGGGGAATACCGGATTTATAAATTTTATTACTTGTTGTTTTGTTAGATAAAATCCGTGACAAAGATGCAGTAACACTCGAAAACGAGTAATAATAATCAATAAAATAAATATAGTTACATCTGAAAATGTAGTACCATTGAAAAAGTAGCGGTAACAACCGATAAAGTAGAATTAGTTACAGCAAAAAAAAAAATAGTAACACTGATACAGGTCGAGTAACATAGGTGGAGTAATTTTGCATCAAAATTGTAGATAAAATGAATATTTTGTTTTACATTAAAATAAAAGATGTGTAGTGATAATTGATGCGTAAATAAAGAAGAATTGATTGTCGGTTATAATAAATGGTGAAGGAGCATTAAATGTATTGATTGATAGAATCATTTTATCAAGAGTAGTGATACATCTACTACTTCTTCTACCACAACATCTTACACAACACAATCAACACCACATATTTTATTGGGACCCATCACAATAAATAATTGATCACTTTAATTAATGGATACCAAGCATTTAGTGGTTTGTGCACTACACAAATGTGTAGTGCATATATCATTTTCCTTTTATCAATCCCAAGAAACCCCACTGATTTTTTCCTTTTTTTGGTAGAAAACTAATGTTTAAAAAAAAAGTGTTTTATCCAATTTTATTTGGGTATAAAAGCATTAAATGACAGATTTTATTGATCGTAACCGAATGTGAAGGAGTATATGTCATTTTATCTTTTTTTTGGCATAAAAGAATTAAATGACAGATTTTTAAGCATCCTAACAGAAATTTAAAAAGGGTATAGTTGGAAGTTCACACTATTTTTGTCCTGATTAATTTTTAGTTTCCTTGAATCCTGGTTTATTAGTAGCTTTGTCCTTCCCGGCAAAAATCTATATAATATTTAATTTCATAAGTATATTTTTAAAAAACACACGGCTTGCATAATATTTAATTTCATAACTATTTATAATATTTAATTTCATAACTTATATTCTAATAATTTGTAAGTAAATTAAAGAATAATGCGTAGTTTTCAAATTGTTTAATTTTTATGATTAATTTGTAAGTAAATTAAACTTATATTTCATATAGTGATAAGATGATTTATACTTATATATTTCATAAATCTAAAATAAATTTATTTTATAATCACATTTACATTTTTTAAACTATACTATTATAACATAGATCATAAGACATGGTACGATATACATGTTCTTATTACTATGTAATTTGATAATAATAAAACAAAATATTAATACAACAAAACACTACAATAAACAACATTCAACTTTGATATTACATCAATTTTTCATAACGTGCATGTAGACGTTGTTACATGTCACATCCTACCCGGTTACCCGTATCGACGACTCCGCGCATCATGCATATAATTTTCATATTCCTCGGAATGCCTTGTTCGTAAGTGTCGTACATAAGAACCAAGACCTATTCCACGCTAATAATGATACATTTTTTCGCAAACGTTACAAACAGCCTTAAATTTTGAATGATTCACTTCCCCGGTAGTTTCATCAGTAACATTTTCTATACGAAAAAAAAAATCGAAAAGCTGACACAATGATAGACATTGCAAAATAATATATTTCGAGTGTGATAAAGTAAACAAATTTATTCAGAACAACTTCAAATCACTATCCGAAATATATTATAATAGGAGATAAAATTTTGATAATAGGAGAGTTAGAATAGAATTGTGGGTAAAAAGTGATGAAATTGATATGTATTTATAGTGTGATGAGTGTGTGATATTTTAAAAATAGAAAAACTTTATTCAAAAATTTTGAAAAAATATACGTTGGACTTGTAGACTTGGAGGAAAAAAAATAAATAAAAAATAATAATAATAAAAATAGGAAACCCCCGGTTCGGGTCCTCCGGGCCGGTTCCGGTCGGTTTGACCGCCGGTTTCTCATCCGGTTCTTTGAACTGCCGGTTCCGGGCCGCTTCGGGTCCGGGTGAACCTAGAACCGGGTTGGACCCGTGGAACCGCAGGTTCCTGGACCCGTTGACCCTTCAGACCCGTGTACCCGCCAGTTTGGAACCGGGAACCGCCGGCCCGACCCGGCAAAATATCTGGAACCGGCAAGGTCTACCCACCACACCTTACCTCACTACCCAACCCTACTCTACCACCCATCTACTCAACCGTACCTCACCCTACCCTACACCACCTTACCCTACTTCACATTACCTTACTGCCTTATTACCTTACATACCTTACTATACATAACCTACACCACTCACCCCACCCCATCTTACCCTACCCTACCCATCACCTAATCCTAGCCTACCCTACCACACCCTGCCCTATCTCATCCCACCTTACCCTAACCACTATCCCATCTTATCTTACCCTTCCCACCACCTCATCATACTCTGCCTACGTATTCTTACTGCACCATATCCTACCCTACCACCTACCTAACTTAACCCCACCCCACCCCACCTTACTATCCACCCAACCTCACCTTACTCTTGCTCACCAACCATATGTTTTGTCAATTTTCATTCCATTCCATCCAATTTTGGAGGTAATGAAAATGATCATTATTCATTCCATTTCATTACCCGGTAATCATACACAAACATTGCAATGGAATGAAAAACAATTTCATTCCATTACATTCATGGATAACAAACATTCCATTATGGTCTATTGAGGAATGGATTTTGGATTCTGGTTGCACGTATCTGTGTGTCCCAATAGGAACTGGTTTTCTATGTATGATTTAGTTCAAGGTGGAGTTGTTGTGTTGGGCAACGACACAGTGTGCAAGGTTGCTGGTATTGGTACGGTTAGAATCAAGACCCGTGATGGTGTTGTCAGAACATTTACACAAGTCATACATGTTCCGGATTTGAATAAATATCATCTCTTTGGGCACACTTGAGACTTTTGGATATAGGTACACTGCTGAAGGTCGAGTTCTAAAAGTAATTTAAGGTGTTCTGGTTGTTATGAAAGCTTGCAGGCAGGGGCGCCCCTGGGGGGTGGCCAATGGGGCCATGGGATTAAAGGTGTTCTGGTTGTTATGAAAGCTTGCAGGCAGGGGTGCCCCTAGGGGGTGGCCAATGGGGCCATGGCCCATGGCCCCCCAAAATCGATGAATTTAAGGGACCCGTAAATTTTTTATCCAATAGCATATATATATTTGTATTTGTATATTAAACTTCAATAATTTACCAAATAATGAGGTACTACCTAGTGGTGAGCAATATAGTATAACCAATTAAAAGACCAGGGTTCGAGCCCCTTTAGGTGCAAAAATTTGGTTATTCTTTTTTTTTAAGAAGGGCTTAAAAATTTTTTTGGCCGCGAGCCTAAATTTGGATAGGGACGCCCCTGTTGCAGGTGTCTACGGATTTTATCTATGCAAAACAAACAAGTAATAAATTTATAATCCGGTTAACCCCAAGCTTAAGGATCGTAGTACTAGTGGTTAATGCCGGGTCAATCCTACGGGGAACTAGACGATTGTGGTTCCTAGTTTTTGTCTAACTAAACTATGTCACAAAAAACTAAACTAAACAGCGAGTAAAACAAAACTGAACTACACATATATGCTGAAAATAAACTAGACAGAGGACGAAAATCCAAAGCTAGGAAGGTTTGGTTGCGAACAAATTAATCTAAAGGTGCAATAGGAAATAGACTAACTAAACAGTTCAAGTTTCAAGGGTTAAATCAAATTTAAAACGGACAAACGAGTATTGATCCACCTATCCAACAAACACTAATCTCTCATCCCGATTATATTGCAGTTTCTATCAAGTTGTGATTCATCTTATCAAAGGTATGAATCCTACTTTCGTAGATGATTCGCCTATTAATTTCTATCTTTCGATTTACGGAAATTAACGCGTCATAACATAAACAAAGATGTAAACTTTAACGTTTTAACCTAGATATTCAACCTATCAACTTTCGTTTGACATAGATCAAAGATCTATTCCTAAATCATGGTGATCTAATGTTTATAAAGACTTTCATCAAATATAAAACATCATACATGCACATCTTTCGATATAAATGCAATTAATCAACATAAGACATGATAAAGGAAACAACTTGATTAAAAACTTACAATATAACCGAAGAATCAAAATTAATGAAAGTTGGATGGCTTCACAATGCTCGTTTGATTGAAGCCTAGCCTCTTAGCATCCTTGAATAGCTCGAATTGTTGAAGTAAATTGCATAAATTAAACTAATTTTATCTAGGAATTGAAGAACATAAAAGCTGGTAAAAACTGAGTAAAAACGCAGCCTATAGCCGCCCCTAGGGTTTAGGGTTCGAAGATTGTCAATTCGTATCTCCATGTGTGAAAACAGGCGGGTATTTATAGCCTCCAAAGTCGGTTTCTCTAAGTCGGTCGGATGGACGAGCGTTCACTATAATGGCCGCTCGTCCGACATTCTTGAACTCCCCTCAGACGCTCGTCCAGCTTCCGTTCAAACTCTCTGTATCAAAATCGCTTTCATGGACGAACGTTCATGCTGCCTTGAATGGGATTCTTGCATACTTATCTCTTTCCTTCCTTCCAAATCATCATTATCTCTTTCTTCAATCAACTTAGCTCGACTTTCAATTTCTTTAAATCATCATTTGAGCACAATAAACATACCTATAACACATGGAAAACATCGCAAACTGTAATAGTATTCAAATAATTATATTTCAACCATAAAATCACATAAACATATCAATATTGCGATTAAGTCTATAAAAATATCGTTTGCTCAATATTTCAATATAAAGACCAATTATTATGCAAATTACACAATATAGAGGGGAAACATCGTAAAATATATCCTTATAATTCATAGATTTTCACCCTTAACAACTCCCCACACTTAGACTTTGCTCGTCCCGAGCAAAACAAAACGAAAAAATTAGGCTCGAGAAAGGAAAGCAGCATCTAGACAAATATAACATATATTCAATAACTTAGGTGTTCACCATCGTGTAAGTGCATAGCCGTAGGAAACTTCCACTAAAACCAAACTTGAGTAACTCAAAGCAAAACTAGCTAATACCCCCTCGTAGAATAGTAATAAATGACACTCATAAGATGTACCCTACAAACGTGACATATCCCGAAAAGAATGATCGAATATACCTAGGACCTTTCGAAATACTCAGAGGATAATCCTACAAAGATATCTATCGGTTTATCTTTGGGGATAAGATTAACGAAAACTAAGCCTTATTCATTTCATAACATATCTTAAGTTGATTGAATTCATTCACTTTTTTTTTTGAACACACATTAGAAGAAGCTATTGCCCTCATAGCAGAATAGGACATTTCAAGATAATCCCCTACCGTACTCCAATCATAAGGCAGCTTTTTCTAACTGTCGTGAGCTCTTGGTCATCGTGGTGGAATAGGACATACGTGGTATACCCTACCTCACTCAAATCATCGACTAGCTTTCGACACACCCTTTTTAATCAACTATTAACTTATCCTTTTAATTGACATTAGCCCGTGTTACTTATCACATTCAAACTTCTAGATATTCACGAAGATAACATACTACGGAACTAAATACAAACTATCATAAGTCTCACGATATATACGTAGCACTAAGCACATGACTTATGAGATAATCAAAAACTACTAATCCAAAACGGGGTATAACTTTATAAAAGTAGCTCATCATTAACTATGGCTCGTGAAAAATAGTGTCAGGTGAAGCAACTAACTTATCAAGTACATGAAATATCGCATAGATGACTATAAAAACAACGAACTTCAAATTGAATTGCCTACTCGGGACAAAAACTTGAATACTCGGGAAAATTTCGAAAAATTACGCTCATTTTGCATAAAAAAAAATCTAACGTATTAAACAAACGTATACGCATAGGTACAAATCGAACTATCCCCTCCCCCACACTTAAAAATGCAACATGTCCTCATGTTGTGCAGAAAGTAAAAGGATAAGAAACTCAGCTGTATGCGCGTAGAAAACCGAGATGTTGGTCAGGCCGGAGCATGAAAGAAACAACGCTCGCAAAAGCGTCGGAAAAACGTCCAAACCGAACTCAACCGAGAGCTCGACAAAAACTAGATCTGCAACACTCGACAAAACAACAGAATCTCGGGGAAAAAAAAAACGGGGTATAATAACATAATAATAAAGTGAAACGGAATAGAATAAAGAGATATAACAATAAGCGTCCTCCAAAAATCATCATAATGGCAACCAAGTTCAAACCTAAGCACAGGATGCTAGACAGCTTACATGATTTCAGCAAATAAAATCACGCCTACGATAAACGATGTGAGAGAAAAGTAGAAGGTATGAAATCATGAAAGCATCAAAAGTAAAGTAGTCAAAGTCATCGTACAACCAGATCGAATGTGGAGAAAAGTAAGAAATACAACAAGCAGAAAAATGCATAAAAATCTCAAGATTGCTCGGGCGGAGGGATCGGATCATCAGACGGAGGAATAGCAGCAGCAGTAGTCGAAGAAGGTCCCGGCTGTGTAGTAGAAGTAGTAGCAGGGTCTACCGGGGGCTCATCCTCCTCATCGCCGATGACTCTCGAATCACAATTTGCAATCGTCGCTGCTCTATGTCGTCATCGAAACTATAATCCATCAAGCCGTGGCCATAAATCCGCTCATCCTCGGCGATCTACCCTCCAAAGACACACCTTGAAGTAAGGTGACAAGGTTGTTCAGTATGTTCCGCCGATCAAGCATCCATCGCTAAAGCGTCAGGCCATCTTTGAGCCGCATCCGCGACCGATGGAGAAATGGTAGGACAGGAGGTACGAGAGGTGCGGGCCGCCACTCACTCACCGCAGACGGAGCTTTCTCTACGAATGGGGGGTAACTCTTTTGTCTTGTGATCCGATGTATACTCAAGAACCCCAAGATCCAAACATAAGCGATGTATCAAATGGGGCACTATCAAACTCCGGGTAGATACCTTCTGGTTCGCCAAAATGTCATCAAACAAAGCTTGCCCGACATCAACATTCAACCTGAAAACCAATGCATACAACATCCTAAGATCACTGATATAGAAATGTGTGAGATTATTCTTAGGAATCAACCGACTCTGGATACACCGACAGTAGACCCTCCAATCCTCAGTCCAAGTCGTGGTGATTAACTCCTTCCTATCACCATTCGGTCTCAACACCCATGCCACATCCGGACAAACTCGCAATCGCAGCTCCTCCATCGGATCCTTACCCTCCTCATTTTGCCGTCTAGCGATCTCCTCCTTGTAATCCAAGCCGCTAAACGCCGGCAACTTATATTTCCGGTTGATCACCTTGGCGGAAAAATGAACTTTGACACCTCGAACCATCACAAAACCGTCATCCAAATCCATCTCAGAACAATTCGCATAAAGCTCTCTCACTATAGAATCATTGACCGGGGTAGGAGGAATTTTCAGTAACTCATCCCATTTCCGAGCCTTTAACATCTTCACGAAGGCGGGATCAACTTGTTGTGTCTTGACCTCTCTGTCAAAGATCATACTCCTAGTCACATAATCCTTAGTGTAGGCACTATGAGCTCGTGGATTTACGAATCGACGGGGCATAGCAAGAGGGACAACATTCTTAGCTTTCTTCTTAGGGGGTGCATGTGTAGCTTCGGTTTCAGCCTCCTCCCCAACGACATCCTCGTACCAACCTCACTTTCAGAAGATTCACCACCCCGAGTGCCTCGAGACATCCTAACGAGAGGACCTCATCATCTTCCTCGTTTCAGAATCGGAAGGGGAATCATCTCTTAATTCAGCCCTACGTTGCTGAGACGCCCTAGGAGGTTGCTCTCGGAGGACAACACCTTGGTTTGGAACAATTGTGGAGGGATCAAACTCTAAACGCTTCCGCTTACCGCTCTCCCTAGCTAACCCTTTACCATAACGTTTCACAACCGCCTTCTCACGCCCCATTGTCAAACTTCTATCTAAACCAAACAATTCACACAAATGGTTACCCGTTTATCGTCCAAATCGGGATTTCAAACAAGCATACCACCAACAACCACCACAAACGCACCACATCATCATCACAACCAGAATTCGGGGAAGAAAAGGGCAACAAACAGAAAAAGAAGAAAGATGAGTGCATATTCAAGAAAATGAGTCGAGCCGAAGATCGAACTCACAAAAACTTGAATGGAAACGAGAAAAGTTGCTATAGACTTACCCAACGCTATGAGAGGATGATGATTGAACAGATTAGAAGCCCAGAAACACCAAGATTGGCCACCAAAATGCCAACTTTTGTCAAAATGGCCGAACTGAATAAACTCTGATTCTTCAAATCTCGTTGATTGTTGGAGGAAATGGACTGGATAAAAGAAAAGAGGGTGCAAAGACCGTTCTTTTGCAACAAGAATCGCCAAATTTGGTTCAGAGACGAAGATTTTAGGTTTGGAGAAGGGGGAAAGTCGGGTTTCACTTTTGAAAATTGCAGGGAAATGAGGGTTCACGCCTAGAACAGGTATATATAGGTTCAGAGTGGACGCTCGTCCATCCTTACGGACGGGCGTTCACTAGTAACCGCATGAACTGGACGGGCGTCCATAAATTCAGACGCTCGTCCATGGGGCATTTTTGAATACAGGATATGAGGAACTTTTGTAGACGGGCGTCCATTATATTGGACGAACGTCCATAAAAACAGTAGTCCGGACGGGCGTTCATATTCATGAACGGCCGTCCAGTCAGGAAAAATGCAAAATTGTCCTTTTTTTTAAAAAAAATATCATATAAAACAACTAAATGCGAAACTTTTATTATCGATAATCTCAAATTCAAATGTACAATACGGAAACGCAACGAACTTAAAAGAACTTGAAAATAAAACAAACACAAATAAAGCAGTGGGTTGCCTCCCACCTAGCGCTTCCGTTTTACGTCGGGGCTCGACAAAAGCCAAACTAACTAAGAAATCACTAATCTGCGTAGATCTCGTCCCAATCCACTAAGCGAATGAGACGCCGAAGCATGTCGATAGCCGGAGGAAAGTCGTACTCATCCCGCAAACACCAATCTTCACCGCCTACCTCAACACCTACGAAATGCTCACCGCGAAGACTAGTGCCAAATCCACAAGATAGGATCATTGAGGATCGTGTAAGGACGTCCTATGGCCTCCTGCAACTCCTCAGTCGTGAAATCGCTGCCTCCCGAACAAGGTGGAACTATGATAACGTACGTGATGGTCTTAACCTGAGTGCTAATGTCAAAATCTACATGAAGAACTATAGTGCCTCCCGGTCCATCATCTACTGTGATCAGCGGGATCCGACTAATGAGTGGGAACTCCTCAGGGCGAACTCCGTAAAGATCCATATCTAGAAAGCAACTACTGACAGATAGAAACATAAAAGCTTAGTAAATCTAACTAAAACAACATACGAAAGCAAAAAGAACTAAGGAAAACCAAAACAAGATTGGATATCTAGGATGCCCCCTAGTGGCGCTTTTGGTTTATGTCGTTAGCTCGACACCATTTAAGCTCAGCCTGGGTCAGGCCATTTTACTTTTCTGCCCGCCGTGACATCGTTTAAGTTCTGATCAGGGTTGTGGCTGCAGAAACGACACTTAACGCATGGGATTAAAGCTTTGACAGTTTTCCAGATACGTTGGACCTTGCCCATGGTTGATTTTCTCCTTTGTAGATTTCTCTGATGACGTTTAAGTTGTTGCTCCCTTTCATATTCCTCCATATCCCAACTACCGGCTAGAACTTCTTGTGATAGACCACTACCGTTATCCTCAGAAAACAGATTAGGTGAGATCTCGTCAGAGTCATCGACTTCATTAACACCACATCCAAGGATATCGAGAAATTTAACAATCAAAGGCTTGTCTGTAGGTTCACCAATGTAGTGTTTGCACCTCGACCATTAACTCGAAACGGCTGATCTTTATAACCGAGTAGTTCTAGAACGCCTCGGGAATGATTTTGAGAATCGTAAAGGGCCGGACCATCGTGTCCTCGACTTTCCGAGGAAAACAAATGTAATCTGGAATTATAAAGAAGAACTTGTTCCCTACTTGAAATTCTTTTTCTTAATTTTGGCGTCATGGAGGAGTTTCATCTTATCCTTGCTTATCCTGGCGCTTTCGTAAGCCTGGATTCGAACTCGTCTAACTCATGCACCGCTGCGATCGATGTTTTCCACAAGTTTGGGAATCAAAGTTAAGAAACTTTGTCGCCCAATAAGCCCTATGCTCTAACTCAACTGGCAGATGACATGGCTTGCCGTAAACCATCCGATATGGAGATGTACCCATAGGGGTTTTATAGGCGATTCTATCGCCCATAGTGCATCATCCAATTTCAAACTCCGAGTCCTTTCTATGACATGCTTCTTTGTCTTTTCTAGGATTTGCTTGATGCTCTGGTTGCTTCGCTCAACCTGACCACTAGTCATCGGATGATATGGTGTGCCAGTTTTGTGACGAACACCATACTTTTCAAGAACTTTCTCTAGGGGTCGGTTGCAGAAATGCGTTCCTTCATCACTGATCAAGGCTCGAGGACATCCAAATCTCACAAAGATATTTTTCTTTAGGAATTTCATGCCCGTTTTATGGTCATTGTGAGTTGTGGCTTGAGCCTCCACCCATTTCGAAACATAGTCGACGCAGACTAAGATGTATTTGTTGCCACACGATGATGGGAAAGGTCCCATAAAATCGATGCCCCATACATCAAAGACTTCGCACTCTAAGATGGGTTTTAAAGGCATGTCAAAACGCCTTGTCAGAGTTCCGGTTCTTTGACACCTATCGCAAGTTTTACAGAAGGCTTCTGTATCCTTAAAGATCGTAGGCCAATAGAAACCGGACTGGAAGATCTTAGCAACCTTTTTCCAAGGACCAAAGTGACCTCCAGTGGGTCCACTGTGGCATTGCTCGATAATCTCTTGTTGCTCAGATTCAGGAACGCATCTCCTAAGCAAACCATCTTTGCAGATTTTAAAAAGATAAGGTTCATCCCAAACGAAGTATTTCATATCAGAGAAGAACTTCTTCTTCTCTTGATAAGACATTTCAGGGTCAAGATATTGGCTATGAAGATAATTGACGATGGAAGAATACCATGGGACGTCTGGAGAGCGGCCATCGATCAACATGATGTTTTCTAGAGGAAAGTAAAGATCTATATCATCAGGATCACCCTTTTCCTCACTTAACATCCTAGAAACATGATCCGCCACTACGTTCTCAACGCCTCTTTTATCTTTAATTTGAACGTCAAACTCTTGGAGGTCGAGATCCAACGCATAAGCGGTTTAGCTTCCTTTTGGTCATGAGATAACGCAGCAAAGCGGTGTGGTCGATCCACACAATCACTTGAGCACCAAAGAAGTAACTACGAAACTTATCCATAGCAAAGACTACGGCTAATAATTCCTTTTCGGTTGTCGTGTAGTTAACTTGAGAAGGATTTGTGTGTGATTGGCGTAATAGATAGGTTGGAGCTTTCCATTAAGCTTTTGCCCTAAGATCGCACCAACCGCATAGTTTGATCGCGCCACACATAAGCTCAAAGGTAAGTTCGGTCGGTGAAATAAGAATTGGAGCGGAGAGATCGGCGATTTTGAGCTCCTCAAACGCGTGCTTGCGGCTATCATCAAAATCGAACTCAACGTCTTCTTTGAGTAAAGTAGACGGGGGCTTGGCAATCTTTGAAAAGTCCTGGATGAACCTCCTATAGAAGCCGACATGTCCGAGAAAACCTCGGACTTCCCGAACATTCTTAGGATAACTCATCTTCTCAATAGCTTCAACCTTGGCCCTATCTACTTCTATACCTTTGGCTGACACTTTGTGACCAAGGACTATGCCTTCATCTACCATGAAATGGCATTTTTCCCAATTAAGCACTAAGTCCTTTTCCACACATCTAGATAACACCTTATCAAGATTATCGAGGCAATCATCGAAGGATTGACCAAAGACCGAGAAATCATCCATAAAAATCTCCATGCACTTTTCAACTAGCCCATCAAAGATTGCCATCATACACCTTTGAAAGGTGGCTGGGGCATTACAGAGACCAAATGGCATCCTTTGTGAGCGAATGTCCCATAAGAGGGCAAGTGAAAGTGGTCTTCTCTTGGTCAACAGGATCAATGGGTATCTGGAAGTATCCTGAATATCCATCCAGGAAGCAGTAGAATGCGTGCCCCGCCAGACGCTCAAGCATCTGGTCAATGAATGGAAGGGGGAAATGATCTTTCGGTGTGACCTCATTGAGCTTTCGATAATCGATACATACTCTGTATCCGAGAACGAGCCTCAATGCTATCTCCTCTCCTTCTCATTCTTCTCAATAGTAATTCCACCTTTCTTGGGAACTACTTGAGTCGGGAAACCCATTCACTTGTCAAAGAATGGCGTAAATGATACCCATATCTAGAAGTTTAATGATCTCCTTCTTGACTACTTCTTGCATGTGAGGTTAAGCCTCCTTTTGGGGCTGTCTAACTCGCTTTTGCACCCTCCTCCGTCTTGATCTTGTGCATACAGATGTCGGGAGATATCCTCGGATATCTCCCACACCGCCATCCAAAGGCTTTTCATTTTTGCGCAAGACGTTTAATGATTTAAGCTCTTCTATTCGAGACGACTTGGCGAGAGATGATCAAAGGAAGCTTGTCACCTTCTCTTGAAACACATACTTGAGATGTTTAGGCAACGGCAGAACCAAATCTACAGTGGAGGTTCCTCAGACTTGATTTAAGATCTCCACTCTTCAACTCAACATCGTTGAGCTTACTTAGTGGCCCTACCGCCAAAGCTTCTTCTCTTAGCTCATCCTCAAAATCACCGCTAATCGGTCCAGATCGACCACACCATGATTATTCAGATTATCAATCAGTCGCTCATATTCAGATTCGACAGCCATGACTTGCTTAACCATAAAGTCATCGAAATCATTAGAAGTCTCCTCAACGGAAAAGCTGGTTGGAGATCCAGAAGGTGTATTGATAGATTTTGAAACACTATAGCTCACCTCCTGGTCACCAACTCGAATGGTCACATGCCCACCATCACAATCGATGAGGACTCTAGCTGTAGATAGAAAAGGTCTTCCAAGAATCAAAGGGACATTTTCACTTTTCTCAATGTCTAAGACGTACCAGTCAACTGGAAAGGTAAACCTATCTATTTGAACTAATACGTCCTTTAGGATCCCTGAAGCTTTTTTGGAAGATCTATCAGCGAACTGTAAGTTCATGGTAGTGGGTTCTAGAAGACTTTGTAAACCAAGCTGATTGCAAACAGACAATGGCATCAAGCTGATGGATGCACCCAGGTCATATAAGGAATTTGGGAAGACTAGGCCTCCCATCTGCAGTGTGAGCACAAATTTGCCTGGGTCGCCCCTCTTGGTTGGTAAGTCTTGATAATTGACCATCGCGCAGTCTTTACCAACTGCTTGATCCATTTCTGATAATTTGTTTTTGGAAGATACAACATCCTTAATGAACTTGGTATACTTAGGCATCTCAACCAAAACTTCTGACAATGGAAGATTAACCTGAGTGTTTTTCAACAAATTGAGCACCTTTTCATACTTCTTATCTTCGCTCAATGGGATGTTGCTCTTTCTGGGTGGAAATGGAAGCTTCTTAAGATCATTCTCAGAGAAAACCTTCTTTGAAGATGCGCTAACGGCCTTGTCTTCCAGATCTTTCCACCGAACAGACTTTTCAGAAGTTTTCGTAGTCAGGGGATCAGCCACCTGACTTTCTTTTCCTTTTTCAGTCCTCAAAGGATCAGCCACTTGAGGATTTCCAACCTTTCCACCTATCAGGGGATCAGCCACCTGATTACTTGCTTGCAGCCAAGGGGATGATGGGTGCTCAACTTCCCCTCCTGCCTTATCAGTGGCAGGAGGGGCTAGTGGTTTCCCTGGAAACCAGGGGGACCACTAAGCTGTGTACCGCTTCTTAAACTCATGGTACTGGCCTCCTCTTTACCATATTGCATTGATGGCACGAGGTCAGTACACTGGCCGCTGCTTAAGTCAGCCTGAGCAACATGACCACCCTTAGGATTTTTCTCAGTAAAGCTGGGCAAGTGCCCTTGGGGTCTTGATGCTAACTGCTCAGCCAGCTGCCCTATCTGTCTCTCAAGATTTTTATTCGTACTCATTAGGAGCTGAATATTCTTGTTTTGCTCCTCTCTAAATGAGTTCCATTCGGCTTTAAGATCAGTTGAACTTGAAGGGCCTTGAGAGTTTGGGAAGTTTGGAGAGTATGGCTGGCTGGGTCGACTTTGATAATTAGGATTGGAATTAGAGGGCCAATTCTGATTGAACCTTGGTGTGGAATTGGAAAAATTCGAGTTTTGGTTACGATTGAATCCAGGGTTTCGTTGAAGTTTGGATTCGATTAAAGCTTGGATTCTCGGCCGACATACGATTTTGAGCATTATTCGCCGAGAATTGGTTATTGAACCTCGGATTAGGATCGGCGAGAAAAGGCATTCACTTACGCATTTTGTCCAATCATGGGGCGTAAGCGAGCGGTATGCCCGGATCATCACAAACTTGGCATGTGATTGGATTATACCGCCCATTATTATGAAGCAGCGTTGACTTGATGAGCGAAGGGGTTGAAATTGACATCGCCGGACATGTGGCGGTCGACAACAATTTTTTCGCAATACTGAACCGAGAGTTACGTGGAAACGAAAGAGTCGATTACTCGGATTAGAAGCAGATTTGGGATGTTGTCGGTGAGAATTAGCCATTTGCTTTTGCAACATGGCAATCGATTCTGCATAGTCACTTCCTCGACCTTGGGAGGAGGAGGAGGTGCTGAATAGCTTGATAGGATGGGGCATAGTTATATTTGGCAATGTCTTCAAACAATGCCCATCCTCGTCTCTGAGTCTTCAAAACGCGCCCCACTGATGAACTATTGACCATGCCCTTAGTGAGCTCGGTCAATCCGCTTAAAGAATGTATTGACTTGCCTTTGCATCGGCAAGCCGTGGTGGGGACATTTTCGGAGGAGGACTTGAACCTTTCCAAAGCAATCAAAGAAAGATTCATTTTCTTTGATGGAATGTGAAGATTTCGTTCAAACACTCGGGCCGTCTTTGATGGAGGGAAATATTGACTCAAAAATTCTTTTTCAAGTCGGCCCAGTCGTAATGGATTCGAAGGAGAGAGTGATACCACTCTAGTGCTTCCCATCGCAAGGAAAATGGGAAAAGTTTGAGCTTGATTGCGTCCTCACTTACACCTTGGATACGGGTAGTACCGCATATATGTAGAAATGTGTGTAGGTGAGTATGGGGGTTCTCTGATTGATAGCCGTGAAAAATTGATGCATGCTGCATCATCTTAATAAGTCCTGGCTTTAGCTCGAAAGTTGGAGCAGTAATGGCCGGCATAACGATAGCCGGGTTGATGGTGACTGTACCGGGCATGGCATAATCGGCCAACGTCCGTCTATCTTCCGCTGCCATTATTACTATTTCTTTGATTTCTTCTGCAAGATTTTGCTCAAATTCTTGATCAAGAGTGTTTCCTTCGTCAAAACGAAGTCTCCGCCTATTGGGTCGGACTATGGTCCGCTCGGGGTCAGGAGAGTAGATTAGTGGTCCCTTCTGACTACGAGTTTGCATACACCGAAATCCAAGATCAAGATGTTGAGCAAGAAAGAAAGAAAGAGAGAAAGAGAACTATAAACTAAGAAACTAACAACTTAAACTAAAGACTTACAATCTAATCTAAGATCAAAACCTAGAGAAAAGAAAAGAAGAGAAAAGAAGAAGATGATAGGAGGAAAGAGGAACGGACGGACGTCCAAAATTATGGACGAGAGTCTGACCAGTTTTCAGAATGGACGGGCGTTCAACATATGAACGCTCGTCCTCTTTTTCAGAATTCCTTTGGACGGGCGTCCAGAAGTATGAACGCTCGTCTGCGGGTCAGAATTTGATTCAGGATTGAAGAATTTTCAGCGGACGGGCGTACAGTAAACTAAACGCTCGTCCGACTGAAGCAAGAACTGGACGGGCGTCTAGTAAAACGGACGCTCGTCCAACTGGGCAGAACGATTAGAAAAACAGAGCGTGATAAACAGAAAACAGAGTATAAATTAGGAGCAACGATTTTATATTAACTACTAACAAAAACACAATTAAAACGACAGACAATTGAACAAAAAACAACTAAACTATTAACCACAAACAGAAACTGAAAAGATCTAGCCTAAAAACAGGAATTGAAAACAAAATAAAAACTAGAACAAAAACTAAGCAACCGTCCGGTTCCCCGGCAACGGCGCCAAAAACTTGTCTACGGATTTTATCTATGCAAAACAAACAAGTAATAAATTTATAATCCGGTTAACCCCAAGTATAAGGAACGTAGTACTAGTGGTTAATGCCGGGTCGATCCTACGGGGAACTAGACGATTGTGGTTCCTAGTTTTTGTCTAACTAAACTATGTCACGAAAAACTAAACTAAAGCAATGAGTAAAACAAAACCGAACTACACATATATTTGAAAATAAACTAGGCAGAGGACGAAAATCCAAAGCTAGGAAGGTTTGGTTGCGAACAAATTAATCTAAAGGTGCAATAGGAAATAGACTAACTAAAGCGGTTCAAGTTTCAAGGTTAAATCAAATTTAAAACGGACAAGCGAGTATTGATCCACCTATCCAACAAACACTAATCTCTCATCCCGATTATATTGCAGTTTCTATCAAGTTGTGATTCATCTTATCAAAGGTATGAATCCTACTTTCGTAGATGATTCGCCTATTAATTTCTATCTTTCGATTTACGGAAATTAACGCGTCATAACATAAACAAAGATGTAAACTTTAACGTTTTAACCTAGATATTCAACCTATCAACTTTCGTTTGACATAGATCAAAGATCTATTCCTAAATCATGGTGATCTAATGTTTATAAAGACTTTCATCAAATATAAAACATCATACATGCACATCTTTCGATATAAATGCAATTAATCAACATAAGACATGATAAAGGAAACAACTTGATTAAAAACTTACAATATAACCGAAGAATCAAAATTAATGAAAGTTGGATGGCTTCACAATGCTCGTTTGATTGAAGCCTAGCCTCTTAGCATCCTTGAATAGCTCGAATTGTTGAAGTAAATTGCATAAATTAAACTAATTTTATCTAGAATTGAAGAACATAAAAGTTGGTAAAAGCGAGTAAAACGCGAGCCTATAGCGCGCCCTAGGGTTTAGGGTTCAAGATTGTCAATTCGTATCTCCATGTGTGAAAACAAAGGGTATTTATAGCCTCCAAAGTCGGTTTCTCTAAGTCGGTCGGATGGACGGCGTTCACTATAATGGCCGCTCGTCCGACATTCTTGAACTCCCTCCAGGCGCTTTCGTCCGACTTCCGTTCAAACTCTCGTATCAAAATCGCTTTCATGGAATGAACGTTCATGCCGCCTTGAATGGGATTCTTGCATACTTATCTCTTTCCTTCCTTCCAAATCATCATTATCTCTTTCTTCAATCAACTTAGCTCGACTTTCAATTTCTTTAAATCATCATTTGAGCACAATAAACATACCTATAACACATGGAAAACATCGCATGGCCGTAATAGTATTCAAATAATTATATTTCAACCATAAAATCACATAAACATATCAATATTGCGATTAAGTCTATAAAAATATCGTTTGCTCAATATTTCAATATAAAGACCAATTATTATGCAAATTACACAATATAGAGGGGAAACATCGTAAAATATATCCTTATAATTCATAGATTTTCACCCTTAACAGCAGGTCTAGTGGGTTGTGTATTTTTCAGGGATCCACAATAATTGTCACTTCTGCAATCCCTACATTGTCATGTTCAGAGTTCGGCATTACTAAGTGTTGTATGTTTGTTAAGTTCAAGTAGTGCTTGGACTTGTTTGACATTCTTTCATAAATTTGGAGCTTATGGAGAAAGAGTAGTGTTACTACTTCTGGATATGGACATTTGTCTCAATGTGGAGATTTGTTAGTGTGATGGGCCAAAAGCCCACAATCACTTCGTTCCCACACCGGCAAGTTGAAAGAGTGCTACCAACTTTGTTTTGTATATAATTGGTTTAGCCTATTATTTTTTTATGATGTACCAATAAAGATAAATTCTCAATTGTCTTAGCTATTTTGATTTTTGTCTTTAAACTTTAGGAGAGTTGTATTTTTATTTTATTTTTTGAACATAGAGTTGTATTTTTTGTATTTCCTTATTATAGTAATATTTTCTCTTTTGTCCTTAAACGTAGGTAACATTTACCGGACCACGTTAAATTTGGTGTTTTGTATTTTTTTTTCTTCTGTTATTTATTTTTTGTTAACGTCGTTAAGGAGTATAGTTCGGTTTATTTTTTCGTAACATTTGCAAGCTACGTGGATGCCCATCAAAACAACTCCGCATTCAAAAGAATAATCAAGCGAAAGCCAACCCTTGTTGGAACCTACTTATTTTCACTGTCAGACCTCGATCATCTTTCGCGATATTATTGGCCTGATCCGACTCTTTGTTATTGTGCTCTACTTATTGTTTATGTTCTTCATTGTTCTTTAAGTAAAATTAACCATATTAGATACGCCTCTTCTTCTCACAATAATCGCACACCAGAATTTTTAGGTGTGAAATTATATTTTCAACTATCTGCATGACAACTACATTTTCTCAGATATGTTTTTATCAATCTGTACTTTTGATTTCAAAATCGATATTAGTCGTGATCTTTACCACAACACAAATGGAAACTTTTAGTGAGAAGAGACACTAAAATTACATGGATTGTTCGACTGATTTACATCAACGTGAACAATATAACTATAATCGGTAGTACAGTAAACTCCGTCTCAATCTCAAATAACAATAACCCAAACATTGAATCATAGTGGGTTAAACTATATGCTGAATAATAAATGTCACGGATGCATCAAAAACAAAAGACATAAAGTCTTTTTCATACTAGAACTTAAAGTCAAATTATTACTAACCGCCCATGTGGAAGTTAGTCCCACCAACCTAACAGACTCAGTGATTCCTAGAAGGATTGAGCCCCAACCCAAATGTCATTCATTACCCCGTCAATAAATCTTCGTGAAAAGTGTAAATCTTAGTAATCCATTTTGAAGATGTTGCCTATACATTTTAATGTTGGGAGGAATCGATACATATGTAGAGTATCATCGAACTCTCAAACTGAAACGCAAGACTAGCTGTTCTTACAACACTCCTGCGGCTCCTCTTTTATCACTGAGCTATACCCGTGGATGGAGGCATAGGCTCAATAATTCATTCACATATATACTTGCCGGCTTTCCACGTCTCAAAACTTTTGACAATTCCATATATGTGGTCGATCTGAACTACTGCCATTGGAAAGCATCTTCCATAGTTTCAACATAATAATGCCTTCCCTAACGTTGAAACTTGAAAGGTCTTAATCGTACTTATACTCTTTGTCAGGTAGTAAAAGGCAAAGGTTCTTCCCCAACAACAAAAGGTGACCACAGTTTTATGAAACCCTGAATCATACACATGCACCACATACCCGTACAAATGATTTATGAGTGACAAGACGCATAACGTATGGATAGAAAAACATGCATTAAAAAAATAAAAATAAAAAAGATCGAAGAAGTAGAAGAATGTAGCGGTATTGTCAAGGTAATTTTTTGTAGTGTCGGAGTATATTACATTAGGAGATCATTTTCTCACACATCACTATGACGTACCGTTTCCGGATACCGAGTTTTTATCCAGGTATAAACATCCTTCACGTATATATATAACTTAAATTTTTTACTAAGTTATACACGCAATCCTTACCAAAATGACATCAGAGTATAATTGTGGAAATAAAACGACTCAGAAAAACATAACGTAGCTAGGGGTAGAAGTAGAATAGAAAAACCAAATGTTGAGTCCAATGCAACATTTAAAGTCCAAGGGTTCGACGATAGTCCACAGTCTAAATTTTTACAAGATATGAAAGATTACTAAAACAAGGTAGCTTAAACTATTACATTAATGCAACGAAGAACATCATCAACATCACTTCCGAAGCATCCCGAGGACACTTATCGAATACTCGTAATTGATAATGCTGGAATTATCACGGTGGTGGATTAGGCGTTTATACGGTGGATATATGGATGAGAAAGATGATCTTTGGGGTTTAGTGATGGTGGATGTGATAATCATAGGGCAGCGCTCAGCCGGCGAAGGCGAACTCAATGCGACAAGGAAAAGGGCACGAGGTTGACAAATTGGCAGAGTGTGTCTGCTAATATTGAATTTGTATCTCTCCCCCTGAGGGTTACATAGAGCCTCTATTTATAGGCAATACTCTAATGACGATTAGGCTAACAGTGACAAGACATAATTCAGTACAGTTAAGAAGATAAACATCGATAGAGAGTCGGCCTAAAGGGACCGCTGCTCGTTCTGATCTCTTCCTGCTTATGCAGCCTTGTCTTTGCTGATGTTAAGTGTAGATTGTGCTCGCCTATGTATAGAGGGCATGATCCGGCTAATCGATGTGGCGGGTTGATAGCGACGTGCTTGGCTGCCAGCCTGAGCGCCCTCAGGATTGTGCGGATGTGGTGACCTGATAAGCTTACTATCAGTCAGGCTGGTGGCGATGGAGGTCAAAGGCTGAGATGTGACCGCGTGTATGGTCAAATGTTGGTCGGATGGACCCTGTCCGGGTTTGGTATATCAATGGCCCCCTACTCCGTGGCTAAACTGTTCATCGGGGTTTAGGCAGGGAGTAAAGTCGTGACGCAATTACAAACTGTGTCCCAGCAAACTCTGTTAGAGGTGGTGCTGATTATGGTAGTATCGGGCTTGGTGCGGCCACTACGTTGTTATCGTTGTGCCGTGAGGTGTTGTGCATTTGATGCGGACATAATTTGGACCCCTTTATGTATGGCGGGGTTTGGGCAATTTTTATGTCGTGAAATGGCTCATTTCCAGGCGTTATGCTATAAAGCGGACAGACGTGAATACTGCGCTATTAAGCGGATAGACTTGAGTACTGCGCTATGAAGCGGACAGACTTGAGTGCTGTGAGAAGTTGTGTTGGTTTGCCATCGGATGAGGCGTAACCTTGATTCTGGAACCGTTGGTGACGGTTGACGTGACTGGCCATGATCTCTTATTGGCGGGAAAATTTCGATAGCCGTGAGGTGGTTGTGCTTTGAATTTTGAATTTTGAAATTGCGGATGTGACGTTTCGGTTCCCAGTTTGCCTATATAAAGGGGCAAACCCCAATCCGAAAATACTTTTCCTTCTTTCTGTTTTCATAACTCAAAAACTCTAGTGGCCTTCGAAGAATCTGGTGGTTCAGTAGCGGTTATCGGCGTAATTTAAGCACTTTCCGGTGGTCCCTTTGAGGTTTTCGGCTGATCTTCATCTCGTTTCTAGAAAATCCCCCAATTTCCAGGTAAAACTTTGATTTTTTGTCCATTTTTGCTTCTATGTGCCTTTTATCTCTTCCACAACGCAGTTTTCCATTTGAATCATGCATCCAATATCTAAAGCACATGTTTATTTTGAATGTTGAGTGACCTTGAGATGGCCCTGTCCCCATTTTTCTATGCCTTGTTTTTGTTAATGCCGTATTGCAAATCGGAATGTCCCTTGTAACTGTTTGACTTGAGAGTGGACCTCTTTTCCATCAGAATCTAATTGGCCATTTCTGAGACCCAAATGTTAGTGTTTTGGTGAGAAAAACGGTGGGGCGAGGTGTCATGATGACTGGACACGCTCGTCTTGGCCCGACTCCTGAGTCTAGGTGACTGACGATCTGCCTTGCCCTTGTGTTTTCAGGATGTCTTCCGAGCGCACTCCCAGTGATGATGAGAATCAGAAAGCTATAGAGTATGGGCCTGAAGAGGTGATCTAGGGCGAGCAGACCTTGGTGGAGTATGCCAAACATCTCGAGGTTGAGATGGCCGATGAAGAAGCCCCGGGCATCTCAGGGCAAGGCCCGGGCAAGCAGGTTGAAAATTTGCTGTGAGAAAATGCGGCTCGGGCTCGATCCCGAAAACAGAAAGAGCCCAAAGAGAAGATCCGTGACCCCCTTGGCAGTACACCGAAAAGGGACGAGCTGAGGTAGAGGCCCAAAAAGATTTTGACAATAAGGTAGCCAAACAATGGAAAATGTTTTGGCTTGATGCCGACTATACCAGCTCCTTGGCAGCTTATGACATTCCATCAGACTACCGTCTCATCAGCTTTCCTGGGGACAAAAATAAGAAGCGGGTCTATGGCCGCTCCAAATTTGACTACATCTGGTTGCATTACGATCACCTGGTGGCTGAGGCACGACCCCTTTTCGACCCCTTCCTTGTCAAATTCTTTGAGGTGACCGATACAAATCCATGCGAACTTACCCTTGGATTCATGAGGGTCATTATGGGATTCATTGTTATGAGTCGGTTGTTGGGTAGAGAGCCCTCATTCTCCGTATTCAACCACTTTTTCTGGGTTACGAAATTTGGTGAGTTTGACCAGCTCGCGCCTCGAAGGAAAGCTTGTTAGCTATTTTTCAATCTTCCGAACAAAGTTGACTCGTGGCATACACACTGTGTGAAAGTCGAGTTGCGGGTAGGATGGTCCTTTAAGAAAAACACAGAGGTTGATCCGGACACGGAACGCATCAAAGACTATGAGGAAGAGGTTGCCGACCAGATTTTCATTGCCAGGATCAAGTAGATTCTAGAGTTTTTTGGGGGAAAGAAACCCTCACAGGAGCGGACCTTCAATCTGCGTCTTTTACTCGATCCTGCGGAGCCATATAGTCGAATGGCGGGAATCACCGGATGAAATAGTGCTTGCTCCGGTTGACTCGTTGATGTTCAATCCCGAGTGGTATTCAGAATGTCATCACAGGATATCCCTACCCTCCGAGTGTGAAGAGTGTGGGGGAAACCCCCGAGTGCGGGAGAGGTTTCCCATTAGCACCATATGTACTTTTCACACTTGTCTTTATTTTGTTATTTTTTCTTGTCTTTACTTTTTTCTTTTATATATTTTGCACTGATTATGTCCGCTTGCACAGATATGGTGAATGTGAGCCGTCTTCGTCAACAGATGCTTGAGCGAGCACAAGCTGGTGAAGATAAGAGGGCGCAGATTTTGTCCAGTACCGGCGAGCATCATCTGCCTACGGTGACTGTGCCCAATAAGGCTACTACTGCTGCTCTCCAGACCAAGGGCAGGTCCGGTACCTTGGTTATTAGCGAGCCTCTTCCACCTACCGCTCCGAAGCGGACAATATTTCAGACCGCGGCCTGGTCGGTTGAGACGACGCCGGAGGTTGAGCCAAATGACGTTGATGATACAGAGAGAACGGCTGATCCGAAAAAACCAAGGACCGATGGTGGTCAGGGCCATAAAGCTGCTGTTGTGGCCAAAGAATCATTGCAAAAGTTAAGTACTCATTTAGATGTCCGCTCGGTTATGGAGCGTCACGTCGCTGGCCCCTCTACTCAGGCAGCTGCTAGTCGGCCACCTTGGTTGTTTCCTGGTTTCCAGAAACCGCGAACTGGGGAGGAAGCCATCATATTGGCCAACGCTATTGCAAAAGTTCAAATTTGCTGTCATTTCGTGTGCATTTTACCCCTTATTTAATGTGAATTTGGGGTAGTTAAGTGGTTTTTATAGGCGCATTTCACTATGGTTCGAATCATGAGGCGAATGACGTTTACGTCCGAAATCACAATTTTTTTTGGTGAATTGTGTGCGTTTTATTGACATTTGTCACTCCTGGGTATTGTTGTTTATATTTGTTATTGGCGTGATAGAGGGCGTGACGGTGACCACAATGATATAGAAAACGTGTAAAACAGAGTTCGTATGAGAAAAATTACGCGTGACTCAAATTAAAACGTTTGAAAAAAAATTTATTATCCAATTTTATCGGGATCCCGAAGTCGGTGTTGATTGGGAAGGAAGGTCCCAGTATCTCTTCCTTTGCAAATCACAGAGTTTTGATCAAAATTTGAAAAAAAAAATAATAATAAATAAAAAAGGGGCATACCTTATTGGAGGCAAGGGGCCCATTGGCTGAGATATCAAGGAGCATTTAATGAAAGGTGCGGACGTCCTGTACATCAATTAGACGGGAACTTTTTCAGAAATTTAATAGGCCGACTGTTTATATATATTATGCCACTTAGATCAAATTTTAACACAGTTTTGACATTAGATTTTATTTCTCTCTTCATAGCAGTTTTTGTTTTTTAGGTTTAGATCTATTATTTTTATCTTTCAATTTCTGTAAGAACATCAACCCTTTATTTACTTTATTTTACAATTGGAACACAATGAAGTAACGATTCGAGTGGTGGATTGCTACAGTGTCTTTTGGTAATTTTATTTCGATCTTTTTATCATGCTTTTTTTTTATTAATTTCTTCATTAAATTCTCCACTTTTATTATTATCATGAATAGCTAATTTTATAATAGCTAGATTATGTGATGGAACTACAAAATTAATTCTTAAACGATGATCTAGGGATGAGTAGGGTTAAGAAGTTGAAACTTTTGAATGTTTTGTGTCCTAAAACTTGAACCTAATGCTATTAGTGGAGTAGCTAACCATTAATTGATCATACACACGTACTCTATAGATGTATTTTGGGAGGGAGTGTGCGAAATAGGGTTTTAGGATTGCCATTCACGAACTAGTCGAGTTTTTCGCAACCTGTTCTTTGGTAAGTTCTTTCTAGCTAAGCCGTGAATTCGGTGGATGCGGAGCATCTCATTGTTCTTCATCATATTAGGTCAATTAAATCCCATAGAGGGGACTATTGAACCGAATATAGGGTAACTAGGTTGTGGTATTAGCGTCTCGGGACCAGTTTGTTGGAATAGTGTCCTAAACCCAATCGGGTTGGACCGGATCCGACCGGGTCGGATCATTTCTACTATTTCTTTGTGTTTATACATATATTAAATGGCTTTTCTGTTGTCATATATATGTTCTTTTAGAGAACCAATTATGAATTGTTATATGATAACGTCCTTGAAGATTAAGCGTGTGAGAGAAACCATGATAGGCGATTATGGTTGATGAGATCTCTAATCACTTTAATAAGTTTGATACTTAAATGTCTCAGAAGGTCGATGTACTATTAAGCAGGGCATTGATAGTATAATGGACTAGCACGTATTAGATGTCTTCTGTCTTTAAGGCGGGGATAGATCTCGCTCATCGAAGTGTAGAGACACTTTGGGTATGCGTGGGCGTGTATTAGAGAATGCGTCGTTAGGATCGACCCACTTACACGGATAAGTGTCACACTATGTGGCGGTTGTGTAATTATCCTTAAGACCCGAGTCTTCATGGCATCACGGTGTGGATTGTCATGCTTTGACACTATTGAGGTTTCCACAGCCATGGGGCGATCATGCGGTAGTGATTGGGTATGATCATTGAAGCACGCGGAGTATACATGATTGGTCGTCCGGGAATCGCGTATCCCATGATTGGGATCGAATATCCGAAATGGCCTTCTTATAAGGAATGTCTAGCTCTCGTGAATCTTTGCAAAGTGGGAGTAAATGTGTTACTTGAGAGAGCTTGATATCCAGATTATAAGATACGATCGTTGATGTTTTGACACTCGACTAACGCACCGTATGGATATTATTACAAATGATAGGATTGTAAGTTACACGGTAATCTGTTTCACATGAAAGGTAGTAGTCATTGCATTTGACTCTTCCGATGATTGAAGTCACGGTGTGTTGCTAGACGCTATCCCGTGATCGTTAGGCATGAAGGGCATTTTAAGTAATTTGCACTTTGTGTCTCACGGCCAACATATTCGAAGCCTATCGGGTCACACACATATGAACATCTAGCCGGATTAAAATGTGGTTATAGATGATAACCAGATAAGGAAAGTTTATCTCGAGACTATAAAGGTTATAGTGGTAAATTAATATGGTGGTATTTATTTATTATGAATAAAATAAATACAAGATATTAATAATATTATATTAATTAAAGAATATTAGGAAGCCAATATTTGGCTATATGGGGCGCTTACATTGAAGTGTATAAGATACACTTTGGATTATGAATTTAATTAATAGTATTACTAAATATTAATATAAGATATTAATATATATATATATATATATATATATATATATATATATATATATATATATATATCCAATATATAATTGGCGCCTAAGTTTTTGTGTGTAATTGACACACGTAAAAGCCAATTGATCAAGTTGACATGTTTGACTATTTGGGTATTAATAGATTTATATGTGTTATATATATATGATATATATGCATATGCCAGTAAATTGATTTATAGTAATAAAATAAAGATGGTCAATATTAGATATTGACAATATCTTGGGAATATTCAATATAAGATATTGACAATATCCTAGATTTATTTAATATGAGATATTGTAATAAATGAGATAAATCAATCAAATATATTTTTCTTATTTTATTGGGAAAAGGTTTTCTTCTCCTCCACTCTGATAGATGGCGCCACCTACACTATAAATAAGAGGTGGGTGTCAAGCTCTTTTGTATATCATAATTCCAAGAGCTAATAGTTCTTGTGTAAAATAGAGAGCATCCTATAGAGAGTTGGAGAGAAGGGAAAAAGGCCGGCCTAGCAACCGGAGTTTTCCAATAGCAATCCATGATGGGATTCGGCGGCGGGTCATTCGTGTGGACTAGCGGTAGAGGCCGAACACTTGGGCGGCTCTATGCAGAACTACTCTCCCAGGCGGTCAAAGCGTCGATCTTATAGATCAACCAAGGTAACCACCGTCTACTACTTGTTTGTTTATTGCTTAAACGAAGTCAATCTTGGGTCGATAGAAAATAAATTTTGAATTCCGCTGCGTTCGCGTAGATTTCCTAACGAGTGGTATCGAGAGAGCTTGAGCTTAAGCAATAAGCATGTTATTATGCGTAGTTAATTTTATCGTTTAAATCACGTAATTAAAAATGAAAGATTTTGATTTGCAAAATTGATACATGAAAAAAAAAAAAAAAAAAAAAAGTGGATCGGGTGGTGCTCGCCGATGGCGGCGGCACCACCACCGCGGCGGCGGTCGGGTGGCGGCGGTCGCAGCAGGCAACTCTTTGCGGCGATCGGTTGACCGGTCAATTTGGCGGATCTCCAAATTTTTGTTTTGTGTATTTTGTGATTCAATATGGTTCATAGTTGTGATTAAAATCTCCTTTGTTTAATTGTGTCATGTATGGCTAACCAAATGGTTCAAATAGTTTGGCCATTGGGATGCCATACGCGATTAAAATAATAATGGTCTTTCCAAACTTTGTTTGGAATAGCTAAGCCCTTCCAAATATTTGATTTAAAAAAGCGCAGCGCAGTCACTTCAAAATTTTGATTTTGGAAAGCCGCTGCAGCCTAAACTAAAATTATTTGGCCTTTCCAAATATTTGATTTGGAATAAGCTGCAAGCCTTCAAATATTTGATTTGTAAAGGCTAGCGCAAGCCACTTCCAAAATTTTGATTTTGGAAAGTGGCGAAGCACTAGCCAAATTTGGTTTAGAAACCAGCATCCCTTTTGATTACGAATCAAAAGGAAAGAAACAAAAGAGACTTAATTTTAATTTTGATTTATTTTGGAATAGTTCCAATTAATTAAAATTAAAATTAAAATCGCTTAAAATTAATCGTTAATTTTATTTCGATTAAATCATTTAATTAATTAAATGTTAATTAGTTAATTGATTGGATAAAATTATTTAATAGATTAAATGTTAATTGATTAATTAAGACGCAAGTAGTTAAATTTTAATTTTATCTTTTTCATAAGATTTTATTGTATGGATTAGATATAGTAGATATAATATGATTATATATGAATTCGATTGATCGTGGACTCGACCGATAGGATAGATGTGAATGATTTAATTTTCTGTTGGTTTAAAAATTGTCCTAGGCCGTTATGAAGAACGTGACCTAGTTTATTTTCTGCATTTATCCCATTCCCGTTAGCTCCCCCCGTGTGCGGCGGGTGTATTTATTTTATTCGATAGAACTAAATGTAACAAGAATTGAGCGGAAGATGGAGACCAAAAAGAGAGGCGAAAATAAAGATCCCATTGGAGAATGGAGCATTAAAGATCCTATTGGCGGTTGCAGCTATCCTTAGATTGTGACCCGCGGTTTCGTCAGTTTGTATTCGAAACCGCACCTAGGAAAAGTCCATGATCATACCGGTTATTTTACGCATTTATTTATTTTGTGCTTGTATTTATTTTATATGATACGATAGATGCATGACTAGCACGATCTAGATAAATGTGTAGGATGTATGTTTATTCGAGATAGACATATTTATGATGAGACCATGATTAAAATTAATTAAGTGAATTAATTTACATAAATACTTCCACCTCAAAAGAATCAAGTTGAAATTGCCTCCCATATTATAATGACGGTGAAGAGCCCTTGTTCGGATCCAACTCATCACCAAAGCAGGGGTTGACCTACCTCGGGTATATCGTCATTATCGAGATATGATCGTATGAGATCTCACGAATATTGGGGTTATGACTTGACTAAGAATTCTCTCGCCACCACCAAAGCGGGGTCGTTTGGATTTTAGAGGCAAGGGTTTGACTACTTCATAAGATGAAAATTGTCAAAGAGTTGACTAGTCAAACAACAAGAGTCGTATAAGATACGATTGACAAAGATGTTGTCTACCTATTAGACTATTTTCGGCCCACCAGCCAAAGCGGGGGTCGCGGTAGTTTAGTGGGATCTTGTCCACTAAAGAAATTAATAATTCTTGAAAGTCAATTGGGAGTAGTTGACTAGTGGGAGCAAAATCATAAACCAAAAGACCATTTTTGATTTTGCGTGTATAAACAACAACACTCTTTTATCTTTATTTTTATGTTGTAGTTTTAGCAAACTTTATATTTATGTTTAATTCTCGATTAGTAAAACCAAATTATGATTGTTACCTTTTGAGAAACGTTCTCAAATATGGTTAAGTAATTTTAATCCTTTTAAAAATAAGCAATGACATGAGCCATCCCGTTATAGTAGTTAGAGACAAGGAGATTACATAATTGATGCAGTGCTCCGAGACTTTAATTATTAATGAAAGCGGATTTGAAATAAGTTTCAACGAATTAGTCACATATTGGATACGATCCAAGATGATCATTCAGTCATACGATGACAATTAATTCAAACGTTGGATAAGAATGACCACATCCAATTTTGGAAAGGTTGTTTTCAAAATTATAAGATTTAAGTATCGACTTAATTCTATCATTGCTTAAAGGTTAATTAAATAGTCAATGTTTTGAATACGATTCAAAAGGATGAATAAACTATTTAATAAACTTTAGATTTTCCTTATGAAAGGAAATTGAATACATAGCTCTTGTGATCTTTCTTAAGTCTTATGAAGACTACAATAAGAAACATTTCTCAAGTGCTTAAAGGATTAAAAGGAAAGTTAGGGCATGTGCTTAAATAGAGAACTTATTGAAGTTTCTATTATAGGCGAGTCTGTTGAGATAAATCTATCTAAGTTCAAGTCAACTCTTAGATATATGATATCTTACGAGTGTGATTAAATTAGAAAGATTAAATACTGAGATATGGAAGGTGAAGCAAATGTTGTAATACTTACCATATTGCGGATCTAGTAAAGCGATAAGGGAACTAAATAAATGTTATTATGTTCCGATTCTTATGAAGAACGTACTTTCGGTTATCCGTCGAGATTTGAGAGACATATTCAATTGTAAAGAATAAATGTTATTCCGATAAAGTTGGAAGGTCACTTTGAATCCAACATACTAGATTGATGTCACTATATAGTTGATATATGTGATAAGATCTCAACTAAATATTTGTATGGTTATTATCCTTGATTTGTGGTTACTACAGACATAGTCTCTCCGGAAGGAAGCGTGTAATTAAGCGTCATTCGATGATGTTGAACCATATGATTATGAATCATGTGGGTTATAAATATCTTATCCAAAGAGGACTAAAATACCCTTTTTGAAAAGGTTGTAAGATCTAGAAAAATTGTCTAAAGCCTAAACATACCGATGTTTGTTGGCTTATGACAATTAATGCTACAAATAATTATTTGTTAATCTCTATAACTATTTTTAGAAATAGTCAAGTGTACTCGAGTGAAGTGCATAATTCGGAAAGCCCGAAAAGTTCGAGCTAGTGCGAATATGAGATTGATGAGCTACTTAGGAATTAATCTTCAATTGGATTGAAGTAATTAATACTGAAGGGTGTTTTAAGTCGTCTGCGAAAGGAATAAGATTCTCCTTGAAGGATACCATCTTTGGGATACGCAATTAGATTGTGTTCCTAAATGGCAACAACACTTAATATGATAAAGGTGTGGCGCAAGCCATGCGAAGTATCCTTACCCGTTTTGGGATAGTGCCTCATACTTAACCAAGTTCCAAAGAGTAAAGGTTGAATAAATTCCATATTAGATATGGAGGAGGATAATGTCGAATCTATCTTAATCGATGATTTGAAGTTGTCATAAGCAAAGTCAGAAAGGCTTGGAGCCTAGTACGACATATGCAACTTTGTGGAATATCTTAGCAAGTACGCTTGATATTATTTACTTGTCCGCGGAGCAAAATGTTTGTCTCCAAACATTTGTCTTCTAAAGGAAGTGTTTTCTTCCAAAAAAAGCAGTGGGAGTGAATCAGATCTCAAAAGAGTTTGAGAACCACAAAGATATATTCAACCAATGGAACATGAGCAGACGCCACATAGCGATGAGGTGTAGATCACTGCTCAGTGCATACAAAAGTTCTATAAGTCTGTAGATAACCTCAAGCTGAAAAAAGGCGCGGTATGTTCATCTTGAAGAATGAATATCGCACGACTCATGAAAGAATGTTTGAAAAGCGGAGTTTGAGAGATGTGGCCAGGAGCCATAAAATCGAATTAGATTCCATCAAGTGACAACAAGGTTATGAACCTAGTCTGTCTTACCAGAGGAATGTCCCCGTAAGGTGAGCCGGTTCTATTCAGATAATACTTGTTAGAACTTCGTATCATGACTATATGATAGTGTTGAAGGCGTTGGGCGTAAAGCTCGATGTTCATAGAGCGATGACATGATATGTAAGCCCATGAGATCCATTTATGGACTCAAACAAGTTTCTCTAGACAATTTCTTTGTTTGATAATCAAAGGAGTTTGATTTCGTCAAAATAAGGATATGCCCAATGTGCAAGAAGGATAGTGGGAGTGTGTTGTGATTTTTGAGCAAGGTATTAGATATCTCTCTTGAGAATTGTCACCCCATGTCACAGTCAATTAATGTTTGGTAGTTCAAGGTCTTTACGAAAGCACTTGGATTATCAGTTCTTATTTTAGAAATAAGAATCTGTAGTGATAGATTTAACTGCTGTTAGATTATAGTTTACCTATATAGATGTGATGCTAAAAGAAGTTTAGCATAGATCGCAAGATCTATCTATGTTAGGACGTTAGTCCTAAAGATAATGTGAAAGATGATGCTTATGGAAGGTTTCCTTCGCTACTGCGATAGGAACCATCATAAAGGAAATGCCGGATGTTCATAGTTCATGAACTGTCATGAGCAAGTATGAAAGTAAATCGGTGAATGTCGAGAATATCCTTAAACAAGTTAAGGAAAGTTTCTAGTTTATTGAAACTTGGAATTAAATAAACGTAGATATCTGCACGTATATCCAGAGTCTTATGAAGGCGAGTGGGAGCTACTGCCTGGGTTTGCAAATACTTTGAATAAGTGATACAATTGAGTGGAAATGTTCTCGTGATGGGTCATTTGTAAATTCTACAACTAGGCCAAAAACACAGTAGTGCCTTAGAAGGCTTAAATGGGAGAGATACATGGATCTAGAAGGTTCATTCTTGAACCTTGTACGGTTCTTCCACCTTTCTATATAGGCGATATAGTAAGTGGATTCATTGCTTGAAGCAAGGACCAGGGTCTCGTCAGAGATTCGTGTGTGTGTTGAGGCGGTTCCTTTGACTTGGTCATATGGAACGTGATATGAAGATAGTCTGAGTCCCCACGGATAGCGAACCGTTTATGGCTAGGGCTAGTTGCGAGTATTGCATGAGATTCTTGTGTTTCAACTTGGTCTTGTGTGTGCGAGTGATTGGTTTTAGGCCAAGTGGGAGATTGTTGGAATAGTGTCCTAAACCCAATCGGGTTGGACCGGATCCGACCGGGTCGGATCATTTCTACTATTTCTTTGTGTTTATACATATATTAAATGGCTTTTCTGTTGTCATATATATGTTCTTTTAGAGAACCAATTATGAATTGTTATATGATAACGTCCTTAGTATTAAATCTGCGTGATAGAGAAACCATGATAGGCGGTTATGGTTGATGAGATCTCTAATCACTTTAATAAGTTTGATACTTAAATGTCTCAGCCGATGTACTATTAAGCAGGGCATTGATAGTATAAACAGACTAGCACGTATTAGATGTCTTCTGTCTTTAAGGGCAGGGATAGATCTCGTCTATCGAAGTGTAGAGACACTTGGACTGTACGTGGACGTGTATTAGAGAATGCGTACGTTAGACTGACCCACTTACACGGATAAGTGTCACACTATGTGGCGGTTGTGTAATTATCCTTAAGACCGAGTCTTCATGGCATCACGGTGTGGATTGTCATGCTTTGACACTATTGAGGTTTTCAGCAGCCATAGGCGATCATGCGGTAGTGATTGGGTATGATCATGAAGCATCGCGGAGTATACATGATTGGTCGTCCGGGAATCGCGTATCCTATGATTGGGATCGAATATCCGAAATGGCCTTCTTATAAGGAATGTCTAGCTCTCGTGAATCTTTGCAAAGTGGGAGTAAATGTGTTACTTCGAGAGAGCTTGATATCCAGATTATAAGATACGGTCGTTGATGTTTTGACACTCGACTAACGACCGTATGGATATTATTACAAATGATAGGATTGTAAGTTACACGGTAAGCTGTTTCACATGAAAGGTAGTAGTCATTGCATTTGACTCTTCCGATGATTGGGGTCACGGTGTGTTGCTAGACGCTATCCCGTGATCGTTAGGCATGAAGGGCATTTTAAGTAATTTGCACTTTGTGTCTACGGCCAACATATTCGGAAGCCTATCGGGTCACACACATATGAACATCTAGCCGGATTAAAATGTGGTTATAGATGATAACCGAGATAAGGAAAGTTTATCTCGAGACTATAAAGGTTATAGTGGTAAATTAATATGGTGGTATTTATTTATTATGAATAAAATAAATACAAGATATTAATAATATTATATTAATTAAAGAATATTCGGAAGCCAATATTTGGCTATATGGGCGCCACATTGAAGTGTATAAGATATAACTTGGATTGTGCTGAATTTAATTAATAGTATTACTAAATATTAATATAAGATATTAATATATATATATATATATATATATATATATATATATATATATATATATATATCCAATATATAATTGGCGCCTAAGTTTTTGTGTGTAATTGACACACGTAAAAGCCAATTGATCAAGTTGACATGTTTGACTATTTGGGTATTAATAGATTTATATGTGTTATATATATGTGATATATGCACATGTGTAAATTGATTTATGGTAATAAAATAAAGATGGTCAATATTAGATATTGACAATATCTTGGGAATATTCAATATAAGATATTGACAATATCCTAGATTTATTTAATATGAGATATTGTAATAAATGAGATAAATCAATCAAATATATTTTCCTTATTTTATTGGGAAAAGGTTTTCTTCTCCTCCACTCTGATAGATGGCGCCACCTACACTATAAATAAGAGGTGGGTGTCAAGCTCTTTTGTATATCATAATTCCAAGAGCTAATAGTTCTTGTGTAAAATAGAGAGCATCCTATAGAGAGTTGGAGAGAAGGGAAAAAGGCCGGTCTAGCAACCGGAGTTTTCCAATAGCAATCCATGATGGGATTCCGGCGGGCTGTTCGTGTGGACTAGCGGTAGAGGCCGAACACTTGGGCGGCTCTATGCAGAACTACTCTCCTTAGACGGTCAAAGCGTCGATCTTATAGATCAACCAAGGTAACCACCGTCTACTACTTGTTTGTTTATTGCTTAAACGAAGTCGATCTTGGGTCGATAGGAAATAAATTTTTGAATTCCGCTGCGTTCCCGCATAGATTTCCTAACACAGTTTAGGAGATTGCACCCACAGCACATTCATTAGAGGCTATTGGTTGGTTGGTAGGTTAAGGCTCATTCTTAGTGATTGGGTAAAGGTGTTAAGAGTAGTCTTCTTGATCATAGTTTAGCTATTCATGTCATCATATATTTTAAAGATATAATTTTTATTTATTTTTCTAGTTATAATTATTATTTTCACCCTTATTGTGAGCCTAAACTAGAAACAAAAGTGATTTGGTACTTGACCGATTCCTCGTGGGATATGACATTGCTCGCCGTTGTAGAACCGACCCGGTACTCTGCAGGTTAAAGTTGGTTGACTATAATTTGGCCATCATTCCCAGCTTAGGAATCTAAGGTTGGACGGGCCTGACGAGGTAGCAGTTGCGATTGGTAAGGGAATTGGAGCTCGGTCAGTGATGACGGATTGGTTGGGCCCGGAAACCGGATTCCTGCAACGTCCTGAAGATCTTGTGGGCATGATGGGAATGCTCACCGCCTTCGTATGTTTCTTTTCTATTATTTTCTTTTACACCCATTCATTTTGTCTGCGTCTGATTTCCCCTCACTCTTTTCCTAGCAGGCAAACACTGTGGTCGCCCAACGCGATCGTATGGATGCCGAAATCAAGCGTAACTGGGACAGGGCTGTGGGAAAGTTAGAGGATCAGGTGAATGTGGTTACCCTGGAGCTCGGTATGGCCAGAAGTCAGCTGGAAGAGTTGAAGAAACAACGTCAGGAGGAAGCTGAAGCTGTTGAGACTGCTCGGGTCGAGCTCATATCCAAGGCCGAGAAGGAGGCTCTTGAGTACAACAAAACCCTTGAAGAGCTGAAGGATAAAGCTATCCAGGCAAATGAGGCACGGATTGCAGAGAAGCAAATTCTTGAAGACCGTGCAAAGAGAGTTGAGTCCGACCTGGTGGCTAAGCTGGAAGCGGCTAGAGCGGCAGCCCGAACCGAAGCAGTTGAGGTTTTCAAAGCATCTGAAGAGTATTCAAGTGCTATCGGTGTCGCAGGATCATCCGGCTATGATGAGGGCTTCTATCACTTGGCTCGTTGCATTCGATGGGCTCAGGAACGAGGCTCCCTCCTTGGATGCCTTTAGGAACTGGTCTCTAACCGATCAGTATGATACCAGGCGGCTTCCTCTTCATGCCGAGATCCCGTTTATTGAGGAGGAGCTCGCTGCCATTGCTACTTATTTGGCCAGTCGTGGTGAGGCGCCTAATAGTGCACCCCCGGTGATATCTGATATCTTGAGGGCAATGATCAACAAACCCCTTGTTGCGACCTCAATGAATGCTCGGGGTCCATCACCCTCAAGCCCAGTTGACTCATTGTTGCACCCGTCCCTCCAGGGAGATAATGTTCATGACGCATCCTTGGTGCCCGAAAGAGAAAAGACGCAGCAGTGATAGCCTCGATGCCTCTTTTAATTTCTCCCAAGTTGTAATATTTTGGAAACATTTAGTTTTGTCTTTTGAAGTTTGTTCTATAATAATTTTTTAACTTCGGATAACGTAGTGGCCGTTATATGGACTTTGATTAATTGTATGCTCTCCTCTTTTCTTACACTGTGTCAGCCTTTTGTCGCTTCGCTTCTCTCTTTATTTTTCTCGAACAACCCTCTATGGCCTTTATATGATATGCGTAGATGTTCTGTTCTTTTACCTTTATAGTTATTTTTCCATCTATTGCGGTCCATGTTGAGTGATTGTTTGTGTTTCGAGTCTACTGATGTGGCATGGCTTCTTTATTTTATATCCCCAGTGTATCTGTTGCATACTTTTGGCACGCGGACCACGTCCCGTGCATGTGTGTTTAGGGTCAAATTGTATGATTTTTAACGATATATTTTCTATAAATTTCCCCCATATATGGATGTTTTCCATAGAAATCGAGCGTTATATTGAAATATTGAGTAAATGATGTTTTTAAGAGTTAAATTGCAAAACGTAACGAATTATGTGCTTAAATGATGAATTTATATTATTTTGGAATTATGTTACGCTTTGGTATGTTTGATCCTCTTGTAGATACTCATTGATGATGGAAAAGATGATTTTAGAGAGCTAAATTCGAAGTTGGAAAGAGCTAAAGAGATTTATGGAAGATTGGAAGATTAAGGAAAGAAATCAAGTTTGTGATCTTGGTGGGTGGCGTCCAAAAAGTGAATCAAGCGCCCACCGGATTGGGTAAATCGGATCGAGAGTTCAGAACTTACCGGACGGGCGTCAGAGGAAGTGGACGGGCGCCCAAGGCTTGAATGATCACCCCATGTGCTTAGCTTGCAAAAATAAATATCTTGGATATTTTCCGGGAATATTCCAAGATATTCCCTGGATATTTATTTGATCACAAAATAAATATCTTGATATTTTGATCACCAAACTTGGTGATTAAGGCTTTCAAAATATCCCATGTAACAACATGTTTTGAGTCCTAAAATATGGATTTTTGAGGAAGAGAAGAAGATGCCACGAGTTTACGAGATTAACGGATCAATATTTTCCAACGCACTTCTACCGTAACCTGTTTTCGATGGAAATTTGACCCGACTTAGAGGCATTTTCAGGGGACGAGGTCTTGATGAAAGTTGTAGATACTGAAATGAGCTTTCGAACGCATTTTGAATCACGTCAATCGGAGGTCTACAACTCAAGTTATGATTTTTTCTTCCAAACAGCTGAAATTTGGACGAATTGGGAGATATTTGGCTCATTTCCTTGCATGTTACCTTCAATGATGGCAAAGATTCCTCCCCAACAAACTCCACATGCTTGTAACTAACTCTTGCATGACTCATCACCCCTACCCACCATCTCCTACCCACCATATCCTAACAAACTAACAAACTCATCATTACATCCTAACAAACTTCTAACCAACTTCTCACCTCCTCAAATGCTACCTCCCTTATACACCTCCCATTATATATACACACCTCCATCACCACAAAAATACACACTACCATTCACCTAAAAAAGAGGCAGCCGCACTTCTGAGGGGTTTCAAGGCCGATCACCCGAGCCGGGTTAGATTAGGATGTTTTTTTTTTCTCGTTTTTTTTTTCATCGTTGATGCTTGAAGATCAACCCTTGTATGAACTATGTGAGTTTAATCTCTTTTTAATTTATTCAATCTCTAGTTTATTTTTATGATCTTTAATTTATTTTGTATCCTTCTATGATTATGATGCTATTGTGTGAACTATATCGAGAGATTGTTTACTAATCGTTGTCTAACGCCGATGAGAATCTTTGTTAGGCTAGATCACCATAGAAAGATAGGATCTTTAATCGTTAATTCGTGACAAGTTAATCGGTTAATTATCTAGGTTGTTAGATTCTAAAATACGAGAGTTAACTTGAATCTACACCTTCATTTTGTATGGAATATTGGTCTCAACATTCGGAAGAGAGAGATCGATAATTGAATTCACTAAGGAATTAGGAATTCATAGCTTGAGAAACGGATTCACTAAGAGATTAGGAATTTGTATCTCGTGTAAAGGTGAAACCACAATTTGAATTAAAATCATGAGATGAACTAGGATTGAGATCACTTAGTTTGTATTCTGTTTGATCCCATGTATCTTTAGCTTAGGTCGTTTTTATTGTTCTTAGCTTAGATTTATCTTATTTGTTCTATGTTTGTTTTTCCTTTATTTGTTTTCTTGAGTGATAATTTAGAGGAATTAATAAAATTAGATTCAATGACCCAATTCCTCGTGGATCGACCCTTACTCATTACGCTTTTTACTAGCAATTACCCGATATTCGGTCGGTTAGGAGTTAGTTTGCATATAGGTTAGGGTTTTATAAATTGTTTTTGTTTAGTGATGCAAAATCCTCCGAACAATGTGTTTTGCGTTGTTTTATCTATTTGATTTCGTGTATACGGGATGCGCTTAAAAGAAGATGTCACGAGATTCGTTCACGCCGTTCGCGGGTCTAAAGCTAAGTCTTCTTTCTCTTTCATTCACACACCGAGGCGGTGTTTCATTCAAAGTGTGGGGTGGTAGACTTAGCTTGGTTTGAGTTATACGTTTAAATGTGCTAGTTCAAGAATATACTTAGATGCGTGTCCGTTTTGAGTCGATTTAAAATTTTCCAAGGTTTTAACGTCCGTTTGCATGTTTAAATTTCACATTCTCTTAGTAAACGACTTAGCGAAGTAGTAAATGCTTATAGCAAGACGCTAGGTTTATCTTATAAACGGAAGTTCTTTTGCACGTTTAGCTTCAATTTCATGGGCCTTAGGATCTAGTGAATGATTATGGTAGAATTGAGCACACTCCGACTGCCTAGATCCCATTTTGTAACTTCGAGGCGAAATAGAAGGATTGACCTTGGTAGCACACGGGATGACAGTCCTGGCGCTTCTTTGACACAACCAGAGCCAAATATGCCAAAATCCCAACATTTTACCCTCGTACCCCCTCTAAGCCTTGATATGACGGTCTGACCACCATCCGAAATGAGCCGTTTTGGTTACGTAGCCTATATTATCCCTAACCATGAGCTTTATTATTGGTCACGGTTCTTTGATTACCCTACGAGTGGACTTAGTTGTTGCTTTAGACACACTTGCTGAAGCAAGTGTGGGGTGGGAGATGGTACGTGTTTCGAGAAGAGGTGGTTAGTACGAGCTAGTATTCTGAAGGGGAGGATCTCGATTTATCTATTGATTAGGCCTTTGGTTCGAGAAAGAAAGAAAGTCTGAAAAAAAAGAAAAAAAGAAAAGTGAATTGAAAAAAATTGAATAAAGTGTGAATAAAGAAAATCGAAGGCATTTTGGTGTTAGTTGATTTGTTTTGAGAAGAAAGACGTAAGATGATTAGGTTCACTCGTATTTTTCTCTTCTCCAGTCCCAAATTTCCTTTCGGTTAGCCCATGTCCCGAGCTTAACGTTATAACCCTTCAAGTCCTACTGGACTGTGTTTAGCCTTGGTTGGTCCCGATTAGTGGAGATGTTATTAAAATGAGCTCTAGTGTAGTCGCGATAGCTAAGCGTCTATAATCCGAACCGGTGATTTGGTCTATGACTTGGAAGCTAATTTTCACACATACACATTCCGTTTGTCTGATTTGAGTCAAGATGTTTGCATTCACTGCTTTACTTATCTTTTACCTTGGCAATGTGAGTGTTTTTATACGCGTTTGTGAAGTTGATCCCTTGGTCTCTTTTAATATGCCTAATTTACTCGAGGACGAGCAAAGGATAAGTGTGGGGTGGTTGATGGGAGTCAACTTCACTGCACTTTTGTATGCAATCTAGCCCCCGTTTATCACTTTATTGGCATGTTTTGGGTAGATTTAGGCCTTTTCAAGAGTAATATCGAGAGTTATACGCACGGGGAGTAAAATTGTCACATCGATAGTAAACTCCGCCTTTTTGACGATATTTACCTCATTTCCGAGCACTTTTGTCTTGCGGAATTATGCGTGGTATTTTGTTAGTGTGTTTATTACAGGACTTAGGTGACTATAGGCCCGGAAGGCGATATTTTAAAGTGAAAGAGTTTATCAAGGCACAAGTGTGGTATTAAAGTGAAGGAAAATCAAGTTTGGAGCAGAATCAAGGCAAACTGGCGTTTGCCCTACCCCAAACTGGCATTTATTGCAAGCTCAAGGCAAATTGACGTTTGTCCTAGCCAACCGGGCATTCACAGAAGCAACACTTGATACTGAAAGTTGGATTTTCAGACAACCGAGCGTCCACAATACCCCCAAACGCATGTTTGGATGGGTTCAGCCCGAATCAAGAAAGCTCAGATAAGACAAACTAGCATTCAAGGCAGGCCAGACGCTCGTTCGGATCAAATAAACCTTAATCAAGAATCAGATCAAATAGGGAGACGAGCGTTCACCAGGAGGGCAAACGCTCGTTTGGCGCCAACAGCAGTATTTAACCATGCTTGTTCATTAATCTTTATTTTGACCCATCTTGAGGTATTTTCTGCTCAAGTTGTCTTCATGAAAGTTGTAGGGAATTGAACGAGCTTTCCAACATATATTGAATCATTCAAATCGGAGCTCCACACAAAAATTTATTGCTGATTTACTAAAGACACGTCAAATGGGCCGAGTTGGTCGGCCCAACTAGGTCAAAGTCGCGATTTTCTGCCTATTTAAGAGCATCTAAACCTAAGGAAACAATATTCTGATTTTTATTGGCCTAGACTGAGCTCGAGGCCGGCTTAGGTGCTCAACCCAGCCGCTTCGGCGGTTGTTATGACAGGTTGACATCTAAATAGACGGATTAGAGCTCTGGACTAGGCTCCATATTTCAATTTCTTAGTTTAGATTTTTATATACAGAGTAGAATACGATATTCGATCGATGGCTTGGTGGAGTTCATGCATGGGATCATTGTATGAATTAAAGGTTGATATCTTTTGCTGATTTGGGATTCAAAAGTTTTGATTTGCAATGTTTTGATCTTTATTATTGTGAGTTTCCTGATTTCGATTTGTTTTCTTTCAATATGGTTTTGATTGTGTAGATCATTAGTTTGATGAAATTTACTCTAGATAAAAGTCTTGATTCAAATCCTTGTTTATGCTGTGAAATAATAAATGCTTCGATCTTTTGTCTTGTTCACATACTCTTTGCCCTCTGATTTTAACGCAAATTTCATATTCGACTCAATCTCCTCGCGGGATCGACCTCGGACTCTGAATGCACTACCTACAATCGACCCGGTTCACTGCCGGTTAGAAAGTGAGTTTTGCCTAAGGTTTCGAGTTTTATAAATTATATTTGATAAAGTATGGTGTTGGTAAATCTTTTGTGCTACGAATGAGAAGGGATAGAAAAAGTGTTGGTGTTTGGTTTATGAAAAAAAAGAAAAAGAAAAAAAATCAAAATCAAAATCAGTCAAAAAAAAAAAATGGAACGAAGTGTTTGGAAAATGTTGAGTCAAAGAATGATGATGGCTATGTATTAATTCTTCCAAAGTGGCGTTGGTGGACGAGTTTTCATTGAATTATGTTTGGATTTTAGAGTAAAGAAGGAGAATGCTTGCTTGAACCAAGCTAAGGAGGTGAGTTATGAGGCAATTTCAAGAAGTTTTGATTAAGCTCACCCGTTTTTCTCTTTTGATATTCCTTTTATCCTTTCGTTTAGCCCCGTCCCTAGCCTAACGTTACAACCGTGCAAGTCCTGCCTGACCTTAGTTAGCCTTGATTTGACCTCGATTAGTGGAGATGTTTATGAAGTATAAGCCTATGGTGTAACAACAATAGTCATGCATCTATAATCTGAACCGGTTAACTGTGATGAATGAATGAGAAGCTATGCACACACTCACATTCCGTTTTTGTAATAAGGGAGGATTAGACTCAATTGCATTTGCCTGGTTGTTTTCACTTGCCCTTTGCATATGATGATCCCTTGTATGACTACAATGTTGACTCTATGTTACATTTTAGAGTCGCTTTGTTTGCTCGAGGGCGAGCAAAAGCTAAGTGGGGGGTAGTTGATGGGAGTCAAATTGTAGTGTATTTATTATATGAGATTACCTCCTTTTACGAGTTATTCATGGTTATTTTGGGCTATTATGGGTAGGATATGAATGATATTCACTTATATGCATGTTTCGAGACTAAAGACGTTTTCGTCCTAAAAACTCGTGTTTATGTGGATTTCGTTACGTTTCTGTCAATGTATATTATGCCTTGGTGTTCGGGTCTTTGTTTTCAGGCTTAGATTGATGTATAATATTGAGAATAAGGAAGAGAGTCTCGAGAAAGAACGAGATTTGGGGCCAAGGAGGAGAAAAGAGTGAAGAATCATTGACGAAATCTGAACCAGTCACTTCAGGGGAATTTTGTTCACACTTGGAGACACTTTCAGGAAAATTTGTCTTGATGAAAGTTGTAGAGGATTGAATCAGCTTTCCAATGCATTTTGAATCATCTCATTTGGAGTCCTAGAAATGAAGTTATGATGAAAATACTGAAGCTTGGTGCAAACTGGCGTTTGGACGGGTCAAACTGGCGTTCACATGATACTGAAAGTTGGGTTTTCAGGCAAACTAGCGTCCAAATCACCTCAAACGCACATTTGGATGATTTCGGCCCAAATCAAGAAGGCTCAAACAAGGCAAACTGGCGTTTGCAAGGATGCAAACTCTAGTTTGGCCCCGACAACAGATTTTCACCACGCCTGACCCTTTAATCATCATTTTGACCCATCTAGGAGGCATTTTCTGGTCAAGTCGCCTTCATGAAAGTTGTAGGTAATTGAACGAGCTTTCAACCATTCTAGCATATGCCAACAGCTTAAGGTAGCATCCTGCATGTTCCCAGATACTTATGGCACATGCTAAAGACGCTTTGACGCGCACCAAAGAATGGAATTTGTAGGGAAAAAAAAACAACCTTGAGCTTCTTCACTTCTAAGTCCATTACCATGGTGATTTCATCACATGCAATCCTTAATTCCTCACCCCAAAACATGCCAAAAAAACATGGGTTCTTTTATTTACACCCCAGCAATTCTACTTGTACACCCCATATATTGTAAAAATAAAAATAAAAATTGATACACCACACATATTATGTTTCGGGTCCCACATTCTACCTACACACCCCATGTCTAATATAAATTTAAAAAAAAACACTTTTGCCAAAAAAAAAATACTATTGCCAAGATTTCAAAACTATAATATATAACACCAATCCTGCCCCTCAAAAAAAAAAAAAAAAAAAAAAAAAAACACCAATCCCATCTATAAACCCTCTCCCCCCCCCCCCCCTCCCCATTTAATCGGCTTTCCTCTCCTCCATCCCCACATTATATCCTCTTCTCTTGTTCAACCTAATTTCGTCTCCAAATTACTTTCATTGTTGTTGATTGGTTCCTCTTTCACATTACTCCACAAAACAAATTGGTGATGAATGTTGATGAAATGATGGTTCCACCAAATTTAGTACTGTTTAATAATTATACAGTGCATACATTTTAATTTTGAGGATTACGGTGCACATAAGAACAGAGATATCCACACATTCATATGTAAATTAATAAAGTTAGATAACTGGGCACCATGAAACACCAATTTGGAAAAGGTTTTGAGAATGATCGATTGTCTTTGTTAAAATTTTGAAGGTTTTAGATTAGTGAAGATGATTAATAATTAGGAAGATGAATAAAAGTAAGGGTTTGAGAATGATGGAGTTGATAAACAAAAGTAGGGTTTGATGAATGAAGAACGAGGAGGGAAAAATTCTACGCTAGTTTACATGATGAAGATGATAATATGATATGAAGATGAAGTAAATATGATATAAAAAGCTAGGGACCCTTTTTGTAATATATTTTTGGAGTGGAAATAGGATGAAAATAGGGTGTGTAGGTAGGTATGGCAAAATTGTAATTAATGATGTGGTGTAAATAAATAAATAAAATTTTTGTAATTTAAGTGTGGTGCACAAATAGATTTGGATTATTAGGTGCGGTGTAATGTGTATAGTGATGTATGGGTAGATTAGGTGGGGTGTAAATAATATGGCCCAAAAACATACCCAAGCAATATATAAAAGTTCTAAACATGATACAATGGCTAGAACATGAATTTAACACAAATAGATTCAATTGAACACATTCCTACCTCAAATCTTCAAGCAAGCTAAGCTCAAAGTTTTCCGAAGTTGAAGATTCCCAGAGAGCTATGTTTCTTCTCCGACTCCTACATCCCAAAACACGATCCTAATGTTACAACACTACATAAACACTTAATTTAACAATAAATTCTACTAGAACAACATGAAGAACTAAGATGAAGATTCAAGCTTCTTACTCGAATGAATGGTCCTTGTGTCAATAACAAGATCTCTTTTTGGGTATTCTGTTGGCAAGAACAATCTACAAATCCAAGTAGAACAAGTTGATCAACAATGAATAAACCTTCTTCTTCTTCTTCAAACTCTTTATTTTTTCTTTCTTTTCTTAAAATTCTATCATAGAAGATGAAGGAGTGAAATTATGATGATGTTTGAATGATGGTGGAGTGTTTGGTGAAAAGTTTGGAGGTTGAGAGCTAAGGTTAAGAGTAGTGGATTGTGTAGGAAGAGGTGGAATGAAGTGGTGTTAAGATCAGATGTTGGGGTGGCATGGTGTTGAGGTGGTGGGGTGTCTTACAAAGATATAAATCAAAAATGTCTCAAAGTTTCACATATATTCATATGGTATAGAAAAATACAACGATACACAATAACTATCCATAAATGACATAAATTCCGTTTCGTGAATTTACAGGGTATCACATTCTTCCCTTTTAAAGGAGTTTCATCCTCAAAAAGTGCCAAAGATCATCCGCCATACCACTGCTTGATAACAGCTAATGATTCAAATCCTAAGTTATCGACTTCAAGACTCTCCCCAGTTCATCGCTGAGGTTCCACTTGGGTCCAAAGCTTAAGTTCTACTTCGTCTCACTTGAAGGCATTTCAAACCTAGTGCTATCACTCCTTGTCTTTAAACCAAGGTCTGGGGTGAAGATGGTGCAAGAAGACTCCACAAATGGTTCAGAATGGGATGAACCAGAGACAACTCTATCTGCTGCAACAGAACAAGATGCCACACAAAGCCAATTGGTTCAGTTGCAAAATCTGGTCACACAGTTGATGAAGATGTTTGAGGCAAATAGAGCCACAGATCTTGGTAATCCTGCAGTCAACCAAGTCACAGCTCTCACAGCTAGTTTCCAGAAAGATCCTAATGAGATTCAGAGTATGTTTTATGGTACTATATCACATTGGATTGTAGACTCAGGTGCCACAGACCACATCATTTTTTATCACAGACTGTTCATATCAAAAGATAAGGTTTGTGGTGTCACTGTTTCTCTTCCAAATGGTGAGCCAGTACCTGTTACTTTTGTAGGAAAAATGAGAATTAATGATCACTTAGTCCTATCCCAAGTCCAGTGTGTTCCGAAGTTTCATTATAATCTGATTTCCTTAAATAAACTAACTAACAATCCTCAGTTATAGGTTTTGTTTACTAATGAGACTTGTGTTATACATGACAAGTTTAGTGGACAGATGATTGGATCAGCTAAAAAGAGCAAGGGCTTATACATTTTACATGCTAAGAAAGTGTTCACAGATAGATTAGTTGCTTGTACTTCTCAAGATCATACTAAAAAGATAGATGCAGACTTGCTTTGGCACTATAGATTAGGCCACTTATCTAATAATAGATTACAGTTGCTACATACCTCTTGTAATGAAATTCAAGTACCTAAGAAATCTATTTGTTATGTTTGTCCTTTAGCTAAACAAAAAAGGCTTCCTTTTGTTTTGAGTGATTTTGTTGCTCCTTCTGTGTTTGATCTTATACACATGGATATTTGGGGTCCTTTTAGACATCAAACCATCCATGGTCAATCTTATTTCTTGACTGTTGTTGATGATAATAGTAGGTACACTTGGATTTTCTTGCTTCATTCAAAGGCAGAAGTCAGACCTATTATTACTGCCTTCTATAATTTTGTTTTAAATCAGTTTGGCAAGTCCATTAAGATATTTAGATCTGACAATAGACAAGAGTTTGATTACACAGAATTTTATAGTGAAAAAGGCATCTTGCATCAAACAAGCTGTGTAGATACACCCCAGCAAAATGGGATTGTAGAGAGGAAACATCAACATATACTAAATGTAGCAAGAGCTTTAAAATTTCAAGCTAGTTTACCACTGAGTTTTTAGGGATATTGTGTTCTCCATGCAGTTCATATTATTAATTGTCTTGCTACACTTGTACTTAAAGAAAGATCTCCATATCAGGTCCTATATAACAAAGAACCTGAAATCTCTAATCTCAAAGTTTTTGGTTGTTTAACCTTTGTATCTACTTTACCTTATGGAAGATCCAAATTTGATGCAAGGGCTAGGAAATGTGTTTACTTGGGCCAACCAGCAAACACAAAAGGATATACCCTTATGGATATCCAAACACAGGAAGTTTTTGTTTCCAGAAATGTTGTTTTTCATGAATTAGTGTTTCCTTATGCACAGCAGCATCAAAAATTCAACAATGTATCTCTTCCTGTTCCATCCTTTGCATATCCTACCCCAGATTTTCCTACCACCAACTCCACCTATGTTCCTTCAACAGGAACTGATACACCTAATGATTCAATTGACAGTCATTACACTACTGACAATGCATCAAATACTTTATCCTCACATCTACACACAACACATACTAACACTAGAAGAACTTCTAGACAAATTAGACAGGCTGCCAGATTGCAGGATTATGTCTGTAATCAAGTTTCTCATACCACTCCATATCCTTTGGAATCTGTTGTTCAATATACTAATCTTTCTGATTCCTACAGATCTTTTGTGATGAATGTTGACAAAGCCAAAGAGCCAACAACCTATAATCAAGGTGTCATACATAGAGAGTGGCAAGAAGCTATGCAGAAGGAAATAGATGCACTTGTCAAGACAAAAACATGGGAAGTAGTAGATTTACCCCCAGGAAAGAAGCCTATAGGCTGCAAATGGGTGTATAAGATCAAGCATAATCCAGATGGTTCCATAGAAAGATATAAAGCAAGGCTAGTTGCTAAAGATTACGCACAAACCTTTGGCATTGACTATGAAGAAAATTTTCACCTATAGCAAAGATGAATACTATCAGGCTTTTACTTGCTGTTGCTGCTGCTAAAAACATGTTCCTACATCAATTGGATGTGAACAATGCTTTTCTCCATGGTGAGGTCACAAAAGAAGTGTATATGGTCCCTCCTCCTGGTTTTCAAACACAAAAAGGACAGGTGTGCAAGCTGACTAAATCCTTATATGGCCTGAAACAAGCCAGCAGGCAATGGAATGCCAAACTGACATCTGCACTAATCAGTCTTGGTTACACTCAGTCCAAGCATGATTACAGCCTTTTCATAAAATCAAAAGGCCAATCTTATATAGCTGCTCTGGTCTATGTAGATGACATTGTTTTGGCAAGCAATGACATGTCTCTCATTTCTGAACTCAAAAACTATCTACATGATTTGTTTCAAAGCAAGGATCTTGGTCCTCTGAAATACTTTCTAGGACTAGGAGTGGCCAGATCATCTACTGGCATATCAGTTTGTCAAAGAAAATATGCCCTCAATCTCCAGAAAGACTTTGGTTTCAGTGGATGTAAGCCAATAAATACACATATGCCATCCAAGACACATTTACAACATGGTGACTTTGACTTTCTTCCTGATAAAACACAATACAGAAGTCTCATTGGCAAATTATTATACCTTACAGTGACAAGACCAGACCTATCTTATGCAGTACAAGCCAGTTTCTTGATGCTCGAACTATCAATCACTTACATACTGCACACAGGGTACTTAGATACATTAAACTGGAACCTGCTCAAGGCCTTTTCTTACCAGCAAATAACAAATTACTTCTAGCTACCTTTACAGATTCAGACTGGGGAGGGTGCCATGAAACAAGAAAGTCCATTACTGGTTACTGCATGTTCCTAGGGTCTGCTTTAGTGTCCTGGAAGTCTAAGAAACAAGCAACAGTTTCTAGAAGTTCAGCAGAGGCCAAATACAAAGCCATGGCACTAGGGGTTTGTGAGCTGCAGTGGATGGTCTATATTCTACATGATTTAGGGGTCTCAATCCAACAGCCCATTTCCATGGTCTGTGACAGCCAAAGTGCTATATACATAGCACAAAATCCTGTATTTCATGAGAGGACAAAGCACATAAAGATTGATTGCCATGTCACAAGAGAGAAAGTCCAATATGGACTAGTGAAGCTTCTACCAGTCACAACATAGAATCAGCTAGCAGATTTTTTAACCAAACCATTGGATGCACCCTTATTTCATTCTCTTCTACGAAGATATACTCATTCACACATCTATAAGGCTGCAACACACACACACAAGCTACAAGTAGAAGACTCCCCTAGTCCATCTTGAGGGGGTGTTGATGATATAAGGCTGCAGCACACACACCCAAGCTACAAGTAGAAGACTCTTAGAGGCATTAGGTTGAACACTTGTGTAGAAAGTTGGTTGGAAGTAGTTAGGCGGTTATAACTGATTCTAGAAGCTAATAGCGGTTAGTTATAGTTGAGAACTCTATATATAGCAGAGGATTAAACAATGTAATCACTGATTGAAACAATTATTGAATGCAATTAATGTTTTCCTTCATTTCAGTTTTCCCGCCTTTTTTATTTTCAAATTCTGTTTTGTGTTCTTGATGAATCAAGTTATGATTCATCATTTCTTCACATGTATACAAAGCTGGGGTGCTAAATCCATGAACCAATTCTTTTATTTCAAAAGCACTATATAAAATTATCTGCTAAGAACCCACCAACCATTGAATATTTTTGTTTCTATGGGCATGTAATGATTTTTCAGTTAGATTCTTCGGAAAATCATAAAAATAATTTTATAATAAAATCAAATATGTCCGAATAATAAAGACATCTGTTGGATTCAGAAAAGTTTTTCAGGAATTCGATTATGTAAAAGATTAATTCTTTTTCCCAGCAGAGGCCAACTAAAATTTCGTTTTAGTAGAGTCCGTACATCTCTTGTGGGTGTACTTACATCCGCCCCTGGTCCTGAGACAAGATGGTTTATCACCAAACAACAAGATGTCTATTTTAAAGCCATTCATCCGGCATTCGATTTTCTTCCAGATTAAAAGGAGAAATGCTATTATCACAACAGTTATGTCACAACGATCGAATAACACAATATAATTTTGTATCTTTAATAATTAAACACACTGATCATGATGTAAACTCATCATTAATAAATATGAAAATTGTATTGTCACTCGTTGGGACCATGATGAAAGTTAATCAATTGAAAAGTAAGCAAATTATCCCAAAAAAATAATAATGAACAAATTGCCCAGCAAATTATTGATAAATTACATCCATAGGTTATTCAACTGTCTTGTCAGTTCTGTAAAGTTCTCATAGGGAAACTTGAAGAAATATTTTCGAAAAGTAAATGTTTGGAAAAAAAATATGTCTCGACTCATGCGGCGCGCATTCGTCACTCATGCGGCGCGCGATGCAGTCGTCGTGCAAGACTCATGCGCGCAGCGTCTGCATGTGCAATAGCGGATATTTTTCAAATGTTTACTTTTAGGCATATTTTTCCAATGTTTTTCTTTTCGGGCATATTTCTTCAAGTTTCCCTTCTCATATGCACCATGTCAGTACTATGTCACATGTTAAAAAATTATCCATTTAATGAATTAAGGGAAACTTGAGAAACTATGCCTGAAAAGTAAAAAATTTGACAAAATATGTCTCGACGTATGCGTGTCTCGTGCGTCGCTCGGTGGTCATGCGTGCTTCGTGCGTCACGCGTGCGTCGTTCATGTGTCGGACGCAGGCATAGTTTTCAAATGTTTACTTTTAGAGCATATTTTTCCAATTTTTAACTTTTCAGACATATTTTTTCAAGTTTCCCATGAATTAAATTGTAGGGCAGGTTTCCGGTTTTTTTAAACCAAAAAAAGGTTTCCGGTTTTTTTTATTAATATTTTTTTTTTTTTTTGGTTTTTGTTTTTGTTTTTTGTTTTCGATGATTTAATACCTAAATTTCTTATAATTCCCTATGATTCTCTTGTAGGAAAGGAGTCTTTTTAGTGAAATTTTTATTTGAATATAGAAATATGGAAAAATGACAGTGAATTTTTTTTTCGAGTAAAAAAGAGATGTCATCATTCCACTGTGATCGTGAAACATTAGATCTGAGGCCAGTTCAACTGCAGCAAATGGTGGATTTAGGGTTATAAACAGTGAATTTGTTCTTATCACCCAATTTATATTTTCACTGTCCTGATTCATACTCTCCTTTTTTAATTTGCTCACTCTGGTTAGGGAGTGTATAGATGACACTCGACACTCCGTCCCTAGATATTGTATGTTCATTGGGAAGTAAGCAAATATCTGTCTCTAGAACTTCTACATAATCTTGATAGAGGTCCCCGGTGTTAGCTGCCTGTGAGGTACATGCTACTTGGCTAGAGATTTTAAAGCTTCTTTTCCCGAGCCTCTATTGATGAATCATGACTACATTAGGGCTATAGACCTGGCTCATAATCTCATCTTTTACGAACACACTAAACATATTCAAATTGATTGTCATCTCTCCCGTGAAAAAAATGCGAAATGGCCTTTTAAAGCTATTGGGTGTTTCCATATACACTAACAACGACAAGCCAAAACCTTACAACCTTCAAAATCCCAAGCATATGCTATCCTCACTATCCTCTTATTTATATGTACTTATAGTTATTTATATGTACTTATAGTAATGTTACTGTCACAACATCTGTACCGTGATATCTATTTAAAAAGGAGTCTTAATGCCACGTCATGTATATGTGGTACCACAAACACATCAATTGACGTCAGAATGATTGTGACAAAGACATTACTCTATGGTTTAGTACCAAAATCAAAATCGCTTATCCTGTGCTTTTGCTGGTAACAGAAAAGATCAGAGGCGATAGCAAACGTGCAACGGTTGGCAACATAGGACACATCAACGCGCCGAGCATAAAGCAATTCAACCCCAAAAGCACGACGGCTTGATTCGCCGGTTTCTTCTTGATTGTCAAGAAATACTTCAACACACTCTTCAATGATATCATAGTAGCTACTAAAAGAGCTACTAAAAGTGGCATGCATTGATCTTTGGCTTGCAACACTACTATTCCAACTGAAAGCGACATTAGCAAGCTGAAACCGCTTTGAGAAACCGCAATTTTCCTTTTCAACTCGAGGATATGACGCTCATCTGACGGGCCAGTACCGGTTTCGATTTGCTCGGTGGAATCCGATGAAATGAACTTTTTGATATCTTTAGGGCTAGTTTGGTCATTGTCCTCATCTTTCCATTTCTCGGTATTTTGCCAAAGTGCTTTATCTTGTGCCTCTTTCAATCTTTGATTCTCAATCTTCAGATTCTCTAGCTGTTGCATGAGATAACTTTGTTATTACAAAACTATACAAACAGAAGCCTAAGAAAATACAAAACTAGTCCCGTAACTTTGACTTGTTAGCGCGTTTTAGTCCTGTAACTTAGATTTTAGATTATTTTTTTTAATCATCGGGTGCGGGAGAAGGCTAATTTTGATGGTAAAATACGTCCACATGACGCTGACAATACAAAAAATATGGAGAATTATGTAAAATTCGTCCCAAAACTTTGCATTTATAAGAAATTAGTTTTTTTTTTCCTCCAAGTTTAAGGACAAATTTTTCAATTTTTTTTGCTCAAAAATCAAAATTTACGAATTTCAAAGATACATCAGAAAAATAAGGCCAGAATTTTGTCACTACAGCGTTTGTAGGACGACTGAAATTGCAAAAAAAATCTAAGTAAAAAGATTAAATTTACAATCGGAGCAAAACATGGAAAAAACGCTGATTAGATCAAGTTACGTGACTAATTTTTAAATTTGGCATAGATACCGTAAATACTTGTAAATATAATCGAAGTAATAATGTAAAAGTTATAAGGGGTTCACCTCACCCTGCAAAAGTTCCAACTTACAAACAGCCTCATCATGTTCATCTTCAAGTTCTGTATACATTTCCTGTATATATTTATACTGATTGAGGACCATTTGCAACCGTTGATCGAATTTTCGCTTATTCTGGATCAAATCCTCAACCTCCATTTGGATATCGTTAACCCGCATCTCCATCTACATACATGTATTCTGTTACAACATTAGTTTGATGTGGAAGTAATACGTGGTTCAAAACGATTCTTCCACAACATTGTACGCGTCACAATACGAGGGTAAAAATGTAAAATATGCCTTTTTAACTCGATTTAGTATGGAATTTAGTCCTGTCATTTTTTCGCCGCTACCGGTTTTTGTCCTTTTAACTTGCACATTTTGTTCAATTTTAGTCCTTCGATACCGGAAAAGGCTGAATTTCAGAGAAATTTGGATTTTTTTTTTTGGGGGGTAATTCACGAAACAACTTGGGCGATCGGTATGAACAGGGCGTTTTTTTGGTATGAACAGGGCAAATGTATTGCAATTTAAGCGACACATTTGCTCTATTCATACCAAAAAACGTCATGTCATACCGATCGCCAACAACGTGGTCTAATTTAGGGATCCGTCTTTTTTTTCTAAGTTAAAAGGACAATTTTATGTCAAAATTGAATTTTCACTCACTTTCAACATCATCAAAATCCAGCCAAAATTTTGTGACGTCAAACATGTTGGAGGACTAAAATTGAAGAAAATAAAATTGTAGAACATAAAGGTGAAAACCAAAATCTTGTCCCGTCAGACGTTGGAGGACTAAAATTGAAGAAAAATAAATGTAAAAGTTAAAGGGCGAAAACCATTAAATCTCTAAGTAAGCTAAATTAAATGACGAATTTGAGACGAGTACATATATATGAAAGTGATATTGAAATAGAAAACTAACCATTTTCTCTCGTCGCAATGCGCTTATTGCCCGTATAGGAAGCAACAAAATTCCAATTGAACAAATTAAAGATTTCCAAAATATATTCAATTGGAATAACATAAAACTCACAGAAAGATCGATCCACATCTGTGTAATCGCACAAACGCTTCTTACAACGGTTATACCAGATAGCATAGCCATTGACAACGGCTTCGTCACTAAAAAGGTCGGCATGGCAGATACCAATTCTGCTACGAAATCCATCCCGCTTTTCGAATTAACGATTTCTAACTATTTGTACATCATCTGCACAAATTAACACAAGCCACAATCGTGGAACAACTTGATTAATTATTAATTTATTTTATTATCCTGACATTAAAGAAACTGAAAATTCGAAAAACCAAGATGTATAACACTCAGACAGGCGCGCTGCAAGGCTAAATGAGTTATAAATGGTCGGTCAATCGCTTAAACTGTCAGTCCTCGCCGCTTAGTCACGTTTAGTCTGAAAATTGCCGAATTAATGAGACATTTATGTCTCACACTTATATATTAGGGTGAGCAAGACTTTACTTTACCGATATGAGATTTTACACCAGAAGCTACCAAATGCATGTAAAAGAAACACATGTTGGATCGAAACATGAGTATCTTTAGTTGAATTGAAAAAAACACGTAGATGATATATATATATATATATATATATCTGTCGCAAGCTGTTCAGCTGTTGTATAATTTTCTGGAAGTTTTACAGCAATCAAAATAACAAAAACAAAAACCCAAAACAAAAAACGGAGTATTCGGCCGAACCAAACTGTACATTCGCAGTCCACTGACAGAAAAACAAGCACAGAAGCATAAAAAGGCTGAAATTTTACTATATCAACATCAGAAGGTTTATACTTTATTATCACAGGAAAAGAACAAGAGCGAAAAAGAGCATTCTTTTGAAATGAATATCCATGAATATAGTGAGTTACCTGAATTTGAAGGGCGAAGGTAAACTAACGTTTAGCTAGCTATCAAACTGAATTGTTGTTTTGTCTTATTAATTAGCAGAAATTAATAGTAAATGTTGGAAAGAGGGGAAAGAAAGACAGACAAGACGTGGCGAAACGAGGACAGGTGTTAAAGGTAGAATTGACACGTGGTGAGTGATTGGACCTGGAAAAATGTGAATGGGTTGAAAAATTTGTTCATATCTTTAATTGAAGATTGTCTCTTTGTCGATATCATCTTGTTTCAATGCAGACGACGAGTCCCTTGATTGCAGCATATCGTTGACAATCACAATTTTCAAAGGTTAATGTTGTTTTTACGGTGAAATTTATGGGTAGTACGTATCTACGTGTGGATATGTGAGATGACACGATCAGAACCACACAGTTTAAATGTATAATGAAATCGTGTGGTGTGTGCTGTGCCACGGGGGCTATCCGCACGTAGGTACGGTGTATGCAAAAACTTCCCGTTTTTACGATACAATTACAATGTCTTATATCATGATTAATGGTAATGTTTTGTGTCGCTCGTTGTATGCATCATTAACTACTACATCTGTCTTATATTTATAAGTCATCCTACCATTTTTCCTCTGTCTTATAATATTAGTCAGTTTCATATTTCAATGTAATAATTAATACTCTTTTTATTTTAATGCATAATTTTTCATACACCATTTAATAAATCAGCATAAGAGCATTTTAGTCTAAAACTACCAAAATCGGATCATTTATTGAGCTTCTTAATCGGTGTGCATAAAGCTAGCTAGGATGACTTATAATACGGGGCGGATGTAGTACCTCCGTCTCAAAATGTAAGTTTGTTTGGATTTTTTTCACAAGGATTAAGAAAGTTGGTTAAATGAGTCATGTGCCATTAATTTTGATGGGAAAAGTCTAAAATGACATTTGACTGTTTTAATGCAAAGTAGTGAAAATTGAGTAAGTATATATAATAAATGAGGGGTGAAAGGGAAAAAATGTAATAAATGCTCAATTGGTATTCTAAATGGACTTATATCATGAGATAAATTTAAAAAAGCTTAACGGACTTATATTTTGGAATGGGTGTAGTAAGTATTAATTTCAAGGAGTAATGATAGGCCGTGTCACAATCTATGATATACAACTATTATCTATATCGTTGATCATGATTAGTCTAATTATGTAAAATCAGCATGATCAACGGTATAGATGATCGTTTTGTCCCTATGTGTGAACACTTTGGTTTTGTCCGTATCATTACTCATTTTCAAGCTAGAAATTTGACAAGTATTAGTGCTGTGAAAAATTGGTTATAATCAAGGAGTAAGGGTGTAAAACGAGATAAGCCGTTTATGAGCAGCTCGACACTCGGCTTTGTGAAATATGATTTAACCGAACTCGGCTGATTCATTAAGGTTAACAAGCCGAACTTGAGCACTAGAAAATTCTACTCGAATATGTTTACGAGCTTTATCGAACGTTATTATATTATATTAAATATATATTCTTTTGTATTTTTTGACGGGTTGAATTCGAGCGCTTTAAAACCCAATTTTTTTGGGAACTGCTCGAGCTCGTAATCCAACTTGAAAGTGATTAAAATTTAGTCGAACATAATCAAGCCAAACTCGAACATAATTAGAACTTAATTGGATTGATCTCGAACATTTTTGTCCCAGCTCAAATGAACTTGAGTTGAGTTCGAGCATCACTCTGTTGAGTTGTTACTCGACTAGGTTGGGTAAGGTAAGGTTAAATGGGTAAGATAGGGTAGAATGGGTGGTGAGAAAAGTTGGGTAGGGCATGATCAGTGGTCTGGTAAGGTTAGTTTTGGTAATACTGATGGGATAATTAAGGTAGAGTGGGGTGTGGTGAGGTAGGTAGGCTGTGAGGTATGATTGGTACTTGGAGAGGTAGGATGTTATGAGGAGATGGGTATGGTAGGGGAGGGTAAGGAAGTGTATGGTAGCGTGGTAGGGTAGGGTGGATGGGGTAGGGTCTAACGGTATCGTGGGTAATGATGAGTAAGGTGAAGTTTGTAAGGTAGGGTGGAAGGGCAATGCATGGATATATATATATATATATATATAATGAATGATTAGAAATAGGGGTAATGTAGGGTGGGTGGGGTAAGGTTGCGTGTGGTATGGTGGATGAGGTAGGGAAGGGTATCGCGACGCATGATGGGACAAGGTGGTGGGTATCGTAGGGAAATGTATGGTAGAGTTGGACATATGAGTGGTAGAGTAAGGGAAGGTAGAGTTGGATATGTGGGTGGTAGGGTAGGTTGGGATGTTTAGGTAGTATAGGTTAAGGTATGGTGATGATGAAGTTAGGTAGGTTGAGGAGCTGGGGTGAAGTGAGGTAGGGTAAGGTGGGTGGAGAAGTTTGGTGCAGTGAAGTCATGAGTATGGTGATGGTAAATAATGAAAGGAAGGGTAAGGTACAGTGAGGTAATGTAGGTGAGGTAGACTTTCGTAGGTAAGGTAAGGTCAGGTGGATATAGTGCAGTGGCGGACCTACATACATTTAAGGGGGGCAACTGCCCCATCTTGATCCGAAAATAATATACTAATATATGTGGTATGCATCATTGGCGTCTATGTCCAAATTTATCCTCGGGGCCAACTGTTGTTTAGGCCATTCTAAAAAAAACTGTAACAAAAAATAAACTTTTTCACCTTTATTAGATTGATTGAAATATCCACATATCTAACAACAATAAACATTTGTTCTTCATGACTTATATCTGGTGTATAATCGAGAAATACTTTGCTTCCTTGATTCTTGCAATAATTGTACTTTTGACCTCACCACTTAAAAGTTGTATCAATTCATTTTGGAATCTAGGACCCAAGTAATTGGGAAATACTTGTGTGGTGTCTCTATTCGTGTGGAGACACCGTGTCGTTCAATCTGAACCACACAGTTTCATTGCACAATGAAACTGTGTGGTTCAGATTGAACGACACGGTGTCTCCACACGAATGGAGACACCACACAAATAATTACCCAAGAAATGGTACTGAACATCACCATTTTAATCCGTTGTAGGTGCTTTTCCATTATTGATCAAATGAGGCAATCATTTCAATGAAAGCTAAGAAGTTCCCGTTGTTATCATCATGTTTTTTTCCACGAAATGCTAAATTTCTCTTAGCAAGTGTCTTGACAAGTGCAAGAATCCTAAATAACACCGCTCTCCAATATGTTCTAACGTATTCTTATCAATGGTTTCATTCTTTTGCAATCTCATAGTCATCTCGGTCCACTTGTTCATGCAACTAATTTGCTCGTAGCTACTTTCATGGCATTTAAGTCTTTCACCAATATTTTTCCGATTTTTGAACCCTTCAGTCTCTAATTGAGTCTTGTTTTCCTCTTTTTTAAACAACTTACAACAAAAGCAAAACACTTTATCCAAAGCATCTGAATAGATGATGAGAGTCAACTTTGCTATGTTTCGGTGCATGTTTAGACCCCTGTTTACGACACTTTTGGCTTATTCTTGGTAGTGTTAGACTATTTATAGGGAAAAATCACATTGAGCACTCATTTTGAGGGAAACCGTCAAATTGATGGAAAACCTCATCATTTTACGGTATTTTGACCCTTTGTGAGGCCTATCTTTTTTGCTGAATTATGCTCGGTATGTTTTTTTGGCATGTTAAATGCAGGAAATAACTGACTTATGAACCCGGGAGACAAGGCATGAGGCTTAGAGAGGCATAACCGAAACCCGGGAATGGAAACAGATCCAATATAGTTGGTGTTTTCTCCTTACATTCACTTTATCTGCAAATTTATCCATGTTGGAGGAATATTCTGGACTTATTGTCTTCATCAATGTTGTAGATAATTGAATGAGCTTTCTAACGCAATCTGAATCACTCAAATCGGAGTTGTACACACAAAGATATCGTGAAATTACTGAGGGTCTGTCAATGCTGAATATTCTGCTGCCCAATGCACACGCATTGACATCCTGACAGAATTCTGTTGTGTTTTTTTAGAGGATTTAAATAGATTTTTCACCCACATTTCATATCTTCAAACTCATCTCTACACTTAGAACACCAAATAGGTTGAAATTTTCCCCTCTTTCCCTTAGATTAATTTCTACACCTAATTTACTTAGATTAAGCTCAATCTTGCTTATATTATAGCTCCTCTTAGTTTATTTTTGCAATTTTGGATCTTCTTCTTCACCAAGTGACATGGGTTTGTATGTTGAAGAACATCATCTTCTTCTGATTTTGGTAATTAATATAGTTTTCTTTCTTGTTTTATGGCTTTAATTCTTTTTTTGATTGTTATTTCTTGTTTTACTATAAGTAGCTAAACATATCATAGCTATGTCATGTTAAGATTGAAGAAATCACCCTCTAATTGATGAAATTGAGAATGAGTAGTGTTTAATTGATGCTATATCGACAAATTCATGTCTTAAAACTTATTCTTAATGCTTGAATTAGATTGATCACCTAGTTAATGAACACACCCACCACTTTTATAAATGTATATTGCGAAGGGGTGTGGGAAAATGGGTTTTAAGATCATTTCTTATAATCAACTGAGTTGTTTAGATTTATTAGGGAGTGAGGTTCATCGGTGTGCGAAGGGGTGTGGGAAAAGGGGTGGAAGTATTCAATTGGATCATGATTTGGCTATGCCTCTCTCTCTTTTTATTGTTAGTTTTATCACATCATTAGTGTAATTAAAATGTGAACCACCTTTGATTCACCTAAACTAAGTTCTTAAGTTCGAAGATAACTTTGATACTCGATTGATTCCTCGTGGGATACGACTTTGTTCACCTATATAGTACATCCGACCCGTTACACTGCCGGTTAAGATTGTGCATCACTATTTTGGTCATCAAGTTTTCTGGCGCCGTTGCCGGGGAATCAAATCGACATCTCATAAGTCGTTTGAAGACTTAGGCTTAGGTTGTCTTTTTTCTTTTCTTTTCTTTTTTTTTCATGATGTTGGATTTTTGTTGAAGAGTCACACCATCTATTGCGGTAGTGGTGGTGACTAGATTCCGTGATTGTAATCTTGTTTTTCTCTTGAATCGCAGTGCATGGATCCATATGGGCATGAGGGATCTTCTCCCTACTCATTTGAAGGCTTTAATTTCGGTGGTATGGGTTTTGGATTCCAACCATATTATCAGTTCAAACCATACACATCACCATACAACAACGAGTGGGAGAGTCCTTCAAGTTCTCAGTTTCAACACCCAGATGCCTATTTGTAATATGCTCAACCTCCACAAATAGCTTCTCCACTACAAAAGAGCTCAACTGACATCCTTTTGGAGCAAATTAACAAGACTCTACAAGAACATGGTCGGGAGTTGAGGGATATTAAAACAAATGCTACCATTCTTCAGTCGGCAATTAAGAGTTTGGAGAACCGAGTAGAGCAATTGAGAGGAAGGTTGAGATGAGTGCTAAAAATGATGAAATTTCAGTTGCTCCACTGTCGACTCTTGAGGTAATCACCCATCATGAGTGTTATGAATAAGGTAAGAATCATGCTACTAGTGAATCATTTATTCCTTCTCATTTGAACCTTATTGAAAAAATTGTGGTGGTGGATCACATTGAATATGTTGATGTTGTGGTTGAGCCAAAATTTTATTGCTTGGTGTTTGAATCATTGTTACTTGGCATATGCTCAAATTCAGGGAAGTTGAATTCATTGTGTTATGCAAGGAATTTCTTGAACCAATCTTGGTGGTGGGGATTGAGCCCCTTCCTTGTCTTGTCCCATTTTAAGGGTGTGCTCAATTCTTTTGATTTTTGTAAGGAGACGCAATTGTTTGCTCTCTTTTGGTATAATTATCCTTAGCATTGTTGTGGGTAGAATGTCGAACTAAGGACTTTAAACTTAGAATGTTTTAGCTAATGTGTTCGTGTTGTTCTAAATAAAAGTGGATGAAAGTTTTTTTTAATTGCCATGTTCTTGAGGCTTTTGAAAAAAGATGAGCAATTTTTTTTCTTTCAATTCACTCGTGCTTTTTTGTTTTTTCTTTTGGTTTCTTAATAAGTCAAGCCATTGACGTAAAACAAAGGTGCTTGTGGGAGGCAACCCACTTTTCTCTGTTTGGTAGTGTTAGAAGTGAGTCTTAGGTAAAAGAGTGGAGAAATTTGGCCTAGAAAAAAAATCTATTGGGTGAAAGTTCTTTCGTTCCCGTACCATACTTGGATTGTTATCACTTTGGCCCGTTTTTTTCCACCTACCTTATGCATGGATGACGTTTTATCATTTTATTATCTTTTCGTCTCATGTGATCAAAGTTTGGTACATTTGGTTTCGTATGCTGGTGTATGTGACATTGCACTTTTCGATTATATCTCGATGTCTGTTGCTTGTTTTGGAGCACGCGGGTTGTACCCCATGCATGCGTTTCTCGGTTTTCTCTTTTGCTTCAGATACTCGATGATGGAGCATCGTGGATGTGTCACACGCATTCTCTTGTGCCTTTTTTCTGGGTTAAGCTAAGCCTTCTTTCTCCTTTATCATTCACACACTGAGGAAAGTGTTGCATTTAACGGGGGGAGGGGGGGTGGTAGGCTTAGCTATGATATGTGCTTCATTGGTATTTTAGCCATTGTGTTGTATGCTTATCATTTGGTCACTTCTTTAGTAAAATTGAGAAATTTTTAAAAATTTTCCAAGGTTTTGATGTTGCATTCGTATGATGAGCCTTCACATTGATAGGATAAATGGTTTAGTGGATGTTTAAATGCATGTTACTTGGCTTACTACCTTATCTTGGAGACGCGATTGTCTCGCACGTATAGCTTTGATTTCATGAGCCGCAGTAACTAGTGGCCGATTATGGTAAACTGAGGTACAATTCGACTACCTAGAACTCATACCATTAACTTCGAGACGAAATAGAAAGGCCGACCTTGGTAGAGTTTGGGATGACAGTTATGGCGTTTTTTTGACCCGACTAGAGTCAAATAGCCATCTTGTGACATATTCCACAGTAGCCCCCCTAAGCCTTGGTAGGATGGTTAGACCCCCAACCGACACTTAGCCATTCATATTTAGCCCGAATTACCCGACCCTATAGCCTTATTTGTGGTCTACATTCCCTTGAACACCCTACGAGTTGAGCTTAATCATTTCATTTTATAACACTTGCTTAGGCAAGCGAGGGGTGATAGAGTGGTTTGTATTCTTGATAGTTGATAGGAGTCGGTGTGTTTTACGAGCTATGTCACGATTTGGAGGGTAGGAGCTCGATTTATTTATTGTGTATGTGATGGCCTTTGACTCAGACCTAATACAAATTCAAGTTCAAATTCAAAAAAAAAAAAGAATCAAAAATCAAAAATTCAAAAAAAAAGAGAAGAAAAAAAAAATCAAAGAAAGCTTGCAAATAAAATTTAAAAGCAATAAAGTTTGAGTCAAAGAAAGCCAAGTGTATAGGACTCATGTATTGATATATTATGTGATGTTGGTGTTTGGGATGAGTCCTTGTGAAATAGAAACATGATAGTTCTTCATTTTTGCCTAATGGTACATGAAACATGGTATCATATGGCACCTTACTTTATAAATCATGTTTCTATAGTTGTTTTGAGCTAATGAAGGGTAGAGCTTCGTTTTCTATGATTTTATGTTTTGAGACACCCCGTGATTAAGCTCGCTTGCACTTTTCTTTTCTTGATTATCCTTTGATTCCCTTCGGTTAGCCCCGTCCCTAGCCTAACGTTACAACATTGCAAGTCCTACTCGACCTGACTTAGCCTCAGTTTGGCCTTGATTAGTGGTGATGCATATGTAGTATGATCTTATGGTGTAGTCGCAATAACCTAGCATCCATAATATAAACCGGTAAACCGTGGTAAATGTAGGAGAAGCTATTCACACACACACATCCCGTTTACTTGATAAGGTAGGGTTAAGTTGCATGCATTCACTCTTTTACTTGATGATCATCTTTGATATGTGATTGGTTTGACCTACGCGTGCAACGTTGACTCTTTGGTTTCTTTTAAAACGCTCATTTTGCTCGAGGGCGAGCAAATGCTAAGTGGGGGTGGTTGATGAGAGTCAACTTTGCTATGCTCTGGTGCATGTTTAGACCCCTGTTTACGACACTTTTGGCTTATTCTTGGTAGTGCTTGTCCATTTATAAGGAAAAATCACACTGAGCACTCACTTTGAGTTAAACCGTCAAATAGATGGAAAACCTCACCATTTTACAGTATTTTGACCCTTTTCGAGGCCTATCATTTTGCGGAATTACGCTCAAAATGTTGTTTGGCATGTGAAATGCAGGAAATAACTGACTTATGAGCCCGGGAGACAAGGCTTGAGTCTTAGAGAGGCATAACTGAAACCCGGGAATGGAAACAGATCAAATATAATTGGTGTTTTCGCCTTACATTTACTTCTGCAAATTGATCCATGTTGGGGGAATATTCTGGACTTGTTGTCTTCATCAATAATGTAGATAATTGAATGAGCTTTCTAACGCAACCTGAATCACTCAAATCGGAGTTGTACACGCAAAGATATCACGAACTTACTGAGGGTCTGTCAATGCTGAATATTCTGCTGCCCAATGCGCACGCATTGTCCGTTATGCGCACGCATTGACATCCTGACAGAATTCTACTGCATTTTTTTTAGAGGATTTAAATAGATTTTTCACCCCCATTTCACATCTTCATACTCATCTCTACACTTAGAACACCAAATAGGTCGAATTATTCCCCTATTTCCCTTAGATTAATTTCTACACCTAATTTACTTAGATTAAGCTCAATCTAGCTTAGATTATAGCTCATCTTACTTTATTTTTGCATTTTTGGATCTTCTTCTTCACCAAGTGACATGAGTTTGTATAGAGATTGAAGAAACATCATCTTCTTCTGATTTTGGTAATTAATATAGTTTTCTTTCTTGTTTTATGGCTTTAATTCTCTTTTTGATTGTTATTTCTTGTTTCACTATGAGTAGCTAAACATATCATAACTAAGTCATGTGAAGATTGAAGAAATCACCCTCTAATTGATGAAATTTGGAATGAGTAGTGCTTAATTGATGTTATATCAACGAATTCATGTCTTAAGACTTAATCTTAATGCTTGAATTAGATTGATCACCTAGTTCATGAACACACACACCACTTTTATAAATGTATGTTGCGAAGGGGTGTGGGAAAGGGGTTTTAAGATCACTTCTTATAATCAACTGAGTTCTTACCACCTTTGATTCACCTAAACTAAGTTCGAAGACGACTTTGGTACTTGATTGATTCCTCATGGGATACGACCTTGCTCACCTCTACAGCACATCCGACCTGATACACTGCCGGTTAAGGTTGGACGTCACTATTTTGGTCATCAACGGATAAGCCATGTTCTACCATGTTTCTCACCATTTGGTATATGACGAGTAAAGTAAATAGGTGAGAAATGATAATTGCTAAGTAATCTAACAAAACAATTAAACAAGCTAAACAAATGCTGGGCTATTTTTGCAAACCCTTAGTCTGTACTATGTTGCTTCTTGCTAATTGCTCCTTGTTTGAGAAAATAAATTGGGGAAAATTGAAAGAAAACCTACATATTTAATCAATTTGCAGTTATACTTTGACAATGTTAAACATCAATAATTGAGGATTAGAGTTTACTATCTTTGGGGCAAAATGAGAATTTTCATACTCATCCTCTTACCATCTTGATTCTAGTAACGATTGAGATAAACTTAATTTTTATTACTAATTCTCTTAGTTGTTGATAAAGAAATGAATAAAAGAGAATTTTTATTTATTTTATGCTTGAGACGACAACAAAGGGAGATGGAGGCAGCCAGACAGCAAGAACGGAAGAATAAAGATATTTTGGGATTGGAGATATGGATAAATTATTCAATTGTCAATTGTTTATTTGGAAGTCAAAGTGTCAACCATTTCTTTTTTAAAAAATAAAAAAAACTACGTACAGATTAGTCCAACCGACAACACCTTGGTTTATAAAAAAAACCCGATTGGGCTGGTAGGATATTGAAGCCCAATGAGTCAAATATTCATGGCGCCTTAAATTATTGGATTTCAAAAAGTGCATGACTCCTCAAGCGAGCCTTGCAGCGTGCATGTTGTTTGCCCCCTTCTTAATTTTTGTATTTGCCTTTTTAAATTTTCTTTGCCCCTTCTTACTCAATATCCTACGTCCGCCACAAATATGGTGAGCTGTGGTAGGCTAAGATGTGGTAATTAAGGTAGTGGTGGTGTGTGGCTACCACACCACTTCCACCCTAATCCACCCACCCATCTTACCATACCTTATACATCATACTCCATTTGATCACCCTACCCCACCCTATTTTATAATATCTTAATCTACCTACCTCATCATATTTTGCCCTTCATTATCGACTTTCATTATGAAATTTATTTCATTCTATTCGTTCGTGTTCTATACACATGAATATAATACTCATTCATTCAAATCCTTTGATCTTATACCATTATAATCCTCTTATGGTACGTTTGTTAGGACGTAATTGAATGGAATGTAATGATTTTTCATTTCATTCCAATGTTTGTGTATGATTATGAGGTAATGAAATAGAATGAAATTTTATTCCAATGGAATGAAAAAATCTATTTTCATTCCTTCCAAAAATAGATGGAATGCGATTTAATAATATGAAAATCGACAAAACACGTGGGTGATGAGTTAAGAGTGGGTGGGTGGTAGGGTAGGTTAGGGTAGATGATGAAATAGGGTAGGTAGGTAGGGGGTAGGGTAAAGTAGGTAAGGGTAGAGTGGGTATGGTAATATAAGGTATGGTGGTGGTGGTGGGTAAGGTAGGGTAGGGTGTGGTGGTGGGTAAGGTAGGTAGAGTACGGGTGGGTAGGGTAGGGTAAAATATGGATGTGTGATGGTGGAGTAGAGTAGGTGGTGGGGTAAGGTGTGTAGGATGTGTAAGGTAGGATAGGGTGATGGTGGAGTAGGTAGGGTGGGGTGAGTAAGGTAGGATAGGGTGAGTAGGGTATGGTAGGTGGGTGGTGGGTAGGGTAGGTAGGGTGGGGTGATAGGTAAGACAGATGGGTAGAGAGGTAGGGTGCAATAGGATGTGGCAATGTGGGGTAGGGCTACCCCACCCCACCCCACCACTTCCACCATATTCTACATTTTATTATATTCTTTCACATCTCAAACACAGTAATAATATAATGAATTTATTCCATTCAATTTCATTACATTCATATTACTTTATTCATTCCTGCGTAACAAATATGTCATTAATGCGACAAATAGGTGTCATTAATCTTTACGGAATCTCACACAACATGAAACAAACATGTGTCTCCCCCGAAAGAAACTACATAAACCTATCATTTGTGCTTTACAGTATTTCGTTATCTTTTAACACTGGTCACAGAACCAACCACTATATGAATACCCACAACTTCTTCTCCATGCCAAACCTCCATTACTCCCACCAATATGAGATCAATCCCACAATTATCCGCAAACTCTACTGCAACATTCTTCAATAAAACCTCAAATTACCAATCAAATACCAAAAGGTGTTCTTTATTGCAGCTATGCAACTCTAGTTTTCCTGTTTCTTTGTCCAAGAATTCTAAACAGAGTGTCCCTTCTTCAACTCAAGCTTCATCTCCTTTGACTGCTGCTGCATCTGATTTCAGTTCTGGGTCTTTTAAAAATCCACCAAAAAAGCTAGAGAAACTTGAGGAGGGTATAGAAAAGGTAATCAATTTCGTTTTCTTTCTTAATTTTGTTTGTCTGTTTCTTTTCTGTCCATGAAATTGAGATTCTGGAGTATGATTATGATTTTCTTTTTTTTTTGTAGGTTGTTTATGGGTGCCGATTTTTCGCTATTTTGGCTGTATTGGGATCTTTAGTTGGATCATTTCTATGTTTTGTCAAGGTAAGTGTTCATTTATTTTGTGGTAATCTCGTTGTTTTTGCAAGAAAAGTTCATTTTCTATACTTGAATTTTGTGTTCTTTGCTCTTCTTTCTGCTGCCATTTGTGTTATATTTGCTGATGTAGATTGGGGATATTGTTTCTTCTTGTTTCACATGGTTAGGAGTAGCTAAGTTGTGTTGCATATCTTTTAGCTAGGATTTGAAAACATCCTGTTGGATGTAGATGGATCTTCACCCTCAAATATAACTCTGATGGATCACTTAACAGGTATAAAGCTAGACTTGACTTGTGGCAAAGGGTTTCACTCAGTCCTATGGGATTGACTACCATGAAACCTTTGCCCCAGTTGCAAAGCTTAACACCATTAGGATTCTAATGAGTATTGTTGTAAACTTGGATTGGTCATTAACTCAACTAGACATAAAAAATGCCTTTCTTTATGGTGATCTAGATGAGGAAGTATATATGCATCTCCCCCCGGATTTGATATTGATCCCCAAGGCCTATACATACCAACTGTATTGTAACATATCCGAGAGGAGGTGTCTGTGCAAATCTGTAACTTTCTGTGAATAATAAAATATCCTTGTTGTCCATAGAGTAGTCGACACATTATCGGAAACCACGTTAAATCTGTGTTCTTCGTTGTTTCTGTACTTGTTTGGTTGTTGTTTAATATATGTTCTTCTCATAAGTCACCATCAATTCTTGATGATCCGTTATAACAATATATAATCTCATCAAGAATGGTTACAATGTACGCGTATAGCATGTATATATAGTTCGTTTAATTTCCTTGCTAAATAACTTCCTAGAATCCAGTTAGACAGTTATAGAGAAGTTACGAAACCGATTCTAAGCTTCCCGCATTCCAACGGTCACTTAACCAACTTTTCTTCCAAGGTGTTTGATGGATGTCTGAGAGAAGTTTTCAGACATAACTTCTTTAACTTGCAAGCTTAAGCTTGCCCTGCACTTCCTTGACCTATTTTGCTGATGTATGATCATCATCTTCCTCTTGCAACTTTGTAGTTCAGCTCGAATGAGCTGCACCACAGTCCTCACATGTACTTAAATGGGGTCCACGGATCCCGCTAAGAAAAAAAAATTCTACTACCTCCATTCTAAAATGTAAGTCTGTTTGGAATTTTTCACACTGATTAAGAAAGCTGGTTAAATTGGTATGAGTCATTATTTTTTATGAAAAGATCTAAAAAGACCTTTGACTGCCATTAATGTAAAATAGTGAAAAGTTGGTGAATATATAATAAATGAGGAGTAAAAGAAGAAAAATGTAACAAATGCTTCATTGGTTATCTAAATAGACTTACATTATGAGACAAAATCAAAAAGCTAAATGAAATTACATTTTGGAACGGAGGTAATATGTTTTACTTATAGTAAAATGTCTTAGACCATGTAAAAAAAATTTGCGCCTCCCCCCTTATAAAATCCGGATCCACCGGTCATAGTAGTTTTCAAGAGATAGGGAAAATGTGAGATTCAAACCTAGTCTCTCTTTCTTTGACACCTTGAGAATCAACGTACTCTTGTTTTCGTTTATGAGCTGAAGTTCCGGATAGTAATTGTGGTAACAGACTGCAAGAAGAACCCATAAAACAGAAGCAATAATCGTAAAATCAAACAAGAGCGGAAAATAAGAAATACAGATTTAAAGTGGTTTACGAAAATATGCCGACTAATAATCCATGGACAGAAAGAGGAATATTTTATTATGCACTGAAAGTTACAAAGATACTATTGATTGTTACAATAACTGCTGCTATTTATAGCCTTGGAAACCTAACCATAGCCGCCATAATTAATGTGCAACTGAGTATTTTTCTAAAGTACCCTCAGATGTAGTCTTCACAGAGAACATACGAAGAACTACCACATGTAACCAGATTCAAATTCAAAACTGACCAGACGTGAACACCAGACTTCAGACGTGATCACCATAATTTAGTTGAGAATATCTCAGACAGACTTGGATACCTCAGCTGAATACCAACTCAGCTGAGTCTTTCATATTCACCTTTGGCAGACTGATTCAGACGCAGAGATCAAGTCACCTCTGACTAACAGTAATGCATTACAATCCAGCCCCTATTATTTTGTAGTATGATCGATGAATAGATTTGAAAGTTCTGATTTTGGGCTACATGAATACGTTCTTGGATAATAACGTGCTTGAATGATTTGTTGATACCAAAATGAGAAATTTGTTTTTGCATGTGAAGTTGCAGTTTTATAACTTTTTGACATGTAGGGTTGCGCTTTTGTTTTCGCGTCGTTCCAACATTACATTGTCAATGGAGGAAAGGTGATATTTTTGCTCGTTGAGGCACTTGGTAAGTTTAGCGTAATTGTTGGTTATATAATCGACAAAATTGCAAAATTAGTTCGTTTTGTTGGTTAAATTACATTTTGGTAATTTATGTTGCGAAATTGCAAAATGCGTCCTTATGATCGGAATATATGACCTGACACCGGACTGTACTTACATGGCACGAGAATTTAGACACATTTTGGCCATTGAGGATGTAAATTTAAAATTTCAAAATTTAACGAATCGGACATATAAGAAAAATAGGCCGACATAAAGGGGCGAATTTTGAAATTTTGAAACGCATGGCCGTATCACAAATATTTTGGTCTGTTAAACTACCATCTTTCCCAAACGCTTAAGCTGATGGGGAGATAGATAATTAACATTATATTTCTTAAGGCTAAAGGTTGTGAAGGACTGTTTTTGGTCTAAAATGAGGAAAAAGGACAAGAAAAAAAGATAATGGTTGAGAAGGACAAAAACACGCATGTTACTACATCTGTTACTACATGTGGATGTAGCAACATGTAGTAACACATGTAGTAACATGCGTGTTTTTGTCCTTCTCAACCATTATTTTTTTTTCTTGTCCTTTTTTCCCATTTTACATCTTATTTTGTCCTTCTGGCCTCTGGCCCCTATTTCTTAATACGCCCCCTCAAGTGTGAGTCTATAAGAGAGGAGAGAGGCCCATCACTTGATTTGTTTTTTTGTTGTTTGGAAAATGTGGGTCTGTAAGAAGAGAGAGACCCAACACTTTTTTTTTAAATTGTGTTGAAAGCAGGGTTTGAACTCAGGACATTCTGCTTTGATACCATGTTAAACTACCATCTTTCCCAAACACTTAAGCTGATGGGGAGGTCGATAATTAACATTTTATCTCAATATGGTCGAAATTGCAATTTTAGTCTTGTAACTTGGCTTAATTAGCATTTTAGTCTAGTTTTTACTCCAGATACAATTTTAGTCCTATAACTTGCTCTCTTTTTTCTTGAATTATAGTCCTTCGACGCTGGAGGATGCTGACTTGGCGAAATCCTAGTTTGATTTTGCTGACGTGCCTTTGAAATTAGCGGAATATTCAATTTTGGCGTGAAAATTGCAAAATTCGTCCTTTTACATAGAAAAATGACGTAATCTGTTAATTTCAGAAGTTTAGGACGCCTTTTTCATTTTTTTACTGGATATTTTTTTTGTATTTTTCGTATTGTCAGCGCCGCGTGGAACCATTTTCCTGCCAAAATCGATTTTCCCCAAATTCAACATCCTACTGCATCGGAGGACTGAAATTGCAACCAGAACAAAAAGAACCTGACTAAAATGCTAATTGTACCAAGTTTCAAGAATAATTTTGCATAAAATTTTCGAGCCCAATCCGAAAGTAAAATCTGTGCTGATCATTAATATTGTTTTTTTTTCTTTTTCTCCCAGATGTTTACCTATTGGGGACTGTAATGTTGGTATTTGGCATGGGTCTTTATGAGCTTTTCATCAGCAATTTAGACAAGGCAAAATCTCTTTCAGATGAAACAAGTCCAAATAGATCAAATATTTTTGGCTTATTTACCCTCAAGGTTTGCATATATTCCATCATTTTTTTTTAAAAAATCTTTTTGCAAAAATAATGTCTTTTCATAGATCATGAATCTTACATTTTTTTTGACGGCAAAAAAAAAAGAAGAAGGTGAATATATAAATTAGTGATCCAAATCATTCACAATTGCCAAAAACCATTTGTAGAATCTATACTCAGATTCGATTCCTCCCTGAAGCGTCATGTTGAAAACGTTTTGATCGGAATTTACCCCTGAGTAAGAGTCGGACCCTGCAGACACGACGTTGGGCTGAACTCCGGATTAGTTGGGTCAGTTGGTCCCAGATACTGTGCTTTTCAGCAGAATCTCTACTCAGATCGTAAAAATACTGACATACAAATCATATGCATATTATGTGTTGTGGAGATTTCACGAATAGAGCTTTCGTAAAATAGAAAAGTAAATAATGTTGTTTCAGTCTGTAAAATAGAGAATCTGTTAACACTCACATACACATATACATACACATATATTTATCATTACATGCATTTCCAATCTGTATGGTAGCGTGTCTCATATCCATATGTCTCCAAATATGCAACAAATACCAGATACATAGCTGGGGCGAAATCGTAATTTTTAAAAGTTGGATATGAGATTCGAATATGCATACACACATAACTAGGATACTAGGATTCGTGAAATGAGGTAGATGCTCAAAATTGAGTAAGAAAAGCCGATAATGAATGGAAAGTTGTCCAAAATGATTAAACAAATGCTCGAAAAAACTGAAGAAAACTACTAAAAATTGTTTTATTATTTAGAATTCGGTCCTTATGTATTATTATGTACAATTTGATCCCAATATTATCGATATTTACACTTATGCTTTGCCTTTCGTACCTATATCATATCCTATATTTTTCTAAAAAAACCCCGCATTCGTGTATCCCAAGTCCGCGTATCTGTATTCGTGCAACCTAGAGGCAAAATGATGGATCATTAACTGTTCCTTTTAATGTTTCACCTTCGACTTCTTCTTCTTTTTCTTTTTTCTTCCAGGAAAGGCCAAAATGGCTAGAAATCAAATCTGTGAATGAGCTGAAAACAAAACTTGGGCATGTAATAGTGATGCTTTTACTCATCAATTTGTTTGAGAAAACTAAGAAGGCAGCAATACTCACTCCTGTGGATTTGCTTTGCTTTGCGGCGTCTGTGCTTTTCTCGTCGGGTTGCTTGTTTCTTCTGTCAAAACTTAGTACTGCTGAAGACTAAGAAAGAAAAAAAAGAGACTGTCTCGAGTCTTCGTTGTTGTATCAAACCGTCAGATGCATGGATGACACGTGTCACACATGTCATTCACGCATTTGATAGTAACGTGCAACGAACGGTCTCTATACACTAAGACTTTCCTATACCATAGTCCTACTTGTGTAATTTTCTGACGTGGGGTCCACATCCTGCACTGTATGTGCACTGAATTGTTAGAAGCGTTACATGAATATGAGAAGACCAATAATATTCTGTCTTCTTGTGCAATTGTCATACATGTAACAGTTCGGTACATATGAAGACCCTTTGAGTAAGAATATCTTGATTTCTATGAAATTTGGTCTGTATATATATATGATGTAATAATGCTTTGTCCCAAAAGCCACTTGGTCCCTTAAATATTGTCCTTGTTATATATATTGTCACGTCCTTGATGCCTCCTCCCATGTGGAAAAGTGAAAGAGTACAGAAAATTAGGAGACAAAGTGACAAAATATTCAAGCCTCTTGTACTGAACAGAATTTAAAATGTTCACACTATTAACAAATTAAATGTTGAGCCCCCACGCAAAGCAAAGGGCTTTCATTGACTCCTACTAAAGTTTTGTGGAGAATGTATAAACACATTTTTTTCTCCTAAAAGAAATCGATACAAAGTATCCAACTTCCACACTCCAGTTCAAAATTACAACATTTATACTCTTTTACAATTGAGTTATGCTTGATTACGTAAATCAAGTGATAATAAAATACTTGACCACCATAAACCAATACTTAGAGATGATTTGCGCCCATCGTGAGTATAATATAGCGAATCAAGAGTCGATCCCACAAGCGAACCAATTGTGGTTCATTTATATACAAACAATTAATTACTCGTATCGTCAAGGACACGAAGGCGATCTACGACCAACAAAAGACAAGAAAAGATAAACGACACGACTCGACACAACACAAATAAAGACACGTAATTAATCTCCCAATTATTATGTTATCGTTTGGATCTAGAGATTCTATATAATTAAGCTAGACTCGACAACTATTAATCCGATTCGTATTTCTTTTATATTGGCTACGGGAGTCATCCCCTAAACTAGATCTAGCTCCGGGTAGGCCATCTAGATCACTATGCTACATTACGTGACTTCGCTTTTTCGGCCTCCATCTCATATAACTTCCACGCTTACAAAACTAGGGATGCCAATATTAACCGTATTCCTCACCTAGGCAACATTCCTGTGATTAGGCGTACTTCCTAAGCGATCGCATCAGTCTCCGTCCCATTAACAATTACCTAGGTCGGCTCATGAATTGATCTTCCGGGACTTTCAGCGAGATCTAGATCTGTTCTGTATTTACGTATAACTAGGTGAGCTCAATTCCCTAATACAGAACAGATCTAGATCTCGCTGAAAGTCCCGGAAGATCAATTCATGAGCCGACCTAGGAGTCCTATATTGGTATTTCCTAACAATACGCTAATTAAAACAGACGAAGAACGTAGCCGTAGCCATACCTACTAAGACAAGAAATTTTAGGTGGACAATCACACCATAAAGACGTGGCTAGATTGACGCGACGAACAACTAAATCTTAGCGTTTCTACATACGTAACGGATAAAATAGAGATTCATAAAGCAATTATATAGATCTACTAAAAACACGGTTGTCGATCATACCAAAGTCATCTATAGGTCACCGGATAACAGATCTGGGCGTGTGGATCCTCATAGACAAGGAATCCCCACTGCCTCATATCGTATCCTTAGATCTACATCGTTCGGTGAAGAACGAACAACCTCAAACGATAAATAATAATTGGGGGCTTAATTACAAAGAACTAAGAACAAATAAATACAAGAACTTACATTATTGCAGAACTTGCATAAAAACTGCTCTGAGGAAAACTGAGGATTTTATTATCAATTGAGAGAAGTGTCTAAGGTGTAAAAAGTGTAAAAGTTGTGTCTTCGCTAATGAAATAGCACAAGTATATATATGGGTAAAAATCGAGTTAGGATAAGCCTTAACCGATCTAAAATAGTTTTCCTAAATCCAAATGAAGTATGAAAACGCGTTAGGATAATTCCAAGTCGATCCGGAAGCACTAGGGCAAAATGCGCCCACCCCTTATGCGTCCCCCTATAGTCACCGCCAACTCTTTGGATTGGCTTGCCGGCTCTTGTCATGCCTTACTCCTTTTTTCGTGCTTATCCGATCTTTATCTTGAATTTCCTTTGATTTATCTTGAGATTTAATTTTTCCATTTGCATTTATCCTCCAAAATTTATCTCAACCTACAAAATAAATATTTATCCCAAAGTAAATCATATTTAAATAATAAAAACGGATAAATACCAAATTATACTCCCTCCGTCCCATTTTATTTGTCATGTTTGACTTTTCACACAGATTAAGAAAGATGTAGTTAATGCTTTGAATCACATTAAATGATCCAATATTTTTACACTTATGCCCTTTAAGTTGTTGTTGGAGCATTTAATGCTACACACTTTTTATTGTAAATATTGTAAAGAGAGAAGGGTATTTGAAGAAATTTAACAATTAATACACAAAATGGACAATTATTTTGGGACAAACCAAAAAGGAAACATGGACAAATAAAATGGGACGGAGGGAGTAAATTATAAATCACATAACATTAAATAATCAATATAACATGTGATTTAATTATAAAATATATATTAATAATCTCGATTTAAGGTCATCGTTGATGACTTTTACGGGTATAATTTGACCGTCATCAACTACCCCCCACTTAAACTTTGATCGTCCCGAACAAAGCATCAATAAGTCATTCCCCAAGACAACATTTTCCATAGTCAAATCATACTTACACAAGAAACTCGAGTCAACTCATACCATTCATGCTCATAAGATATTCATTATTCACTACTCGCTATGAACCGAAGTGATGTGTGCATGTGCATTCAGTTTTATATATTCGTGGCAAGATTAAAGTTTATGCTAACTTCGCAATCTCAACCTACCAACATCAGTATTCTCACTTCTTAAGCCTCGCATGGGTAAAGACATGGTGCAATAAGCAAGAGCGTTATCCAAGAGGTTTTTGGACTTGGAGACCGAGAAAAATACTCGAAGCCTCTTAAAAGTTGAATTTTTTTTTCACATTTTCATATTTTCAAGCATTAACACATCTCAAGAAAGAAACTTGCTTTAAAAGTAAATCATGCATTGCAAGAATCCTCTTTCACGGATTGGTCAATAGCATTGAATATTACCACAAGCGCAAAGCTACTTTGGTAATGTTACTACAAGCCCAGTGTTTAACGCTTTGTCAAAACACAGATTATTCTCAAGCTTATTACTCCGCTTTGATGGCCAGAAGATATGAATACATCAGCAGATAGATATCGACACTAAGTCTACATAACCAATCATCTACGCAATGTACACATAATTTCTTCAGTTATTCTAATTTGTGCGGTAAAACTCAATTCAAAGATTGAGTAATCGAATAATAAATAACTACTTGCAACGACTGGCGTGAATATCCTTAAATTTACATTCACATAAGTATAAAATGATCACGTACTCATGCAACTCGGTTCCTTTCCTATCAATTCTTAGCTAGGAACTCACAATTCTAAGGGTACGAGATAAATAATATGGCATTTATTCAATTTTTTTTCATTTTTTCACCGTTTCATTCAATTTTCAATTATAACACATCATAGCTAAGTCTCCTACCCCCCACTTAAACATGTCATTGTCCCCAATGACAAATAAAAATGAGAATTTAAGAAAAAGACTTAGCTCTGGAAACGGCTCTCAAGTAGATGCAGAACATCGGAGTAATCCAAGCACGTCGTGGAGAAGCAAGTGAAAACCTGTTTCAGCAAACCAAACAGAAACTCCACGAAACTGTAAATAACATGTCAATGGAAGTTATAAAATAATGTGACAGTAATTAGATATAAAATATCCAAAAACAAATTAAGCCACTTTATTCCATACAACCAATGACAAGGAAAACCAAAGAGTTAAAACGACTCGTTCAGACACGAATTAAAAAAGAGATATATATAGACGCAAAAAGAAAAATACTAAATAGAAAGAAAAAATAAACAGTCAACTAAATATGGTAGTCTTCATCTATAACCCCCACCGCTTAAATAGGCGTAAAACCGGGTGGAGAAGACAAAGATCAAAAAGCATTACCCCGTGTGGGAGAACACGAGGTTGACTGGATCAACCATGTATTCAATCGAGTGTAAAAGAGAAACTTGGTAAGGTATAACAGATTGGATGTGACCTATAGGTTAAAGATTAAATCAGATACTGAGCGCAGGCTCTTCACGCTTGGATTGGATATCAACAACTTAGGGAGATGTAGCTTCTCCTCGAAATTACTAATAACCCAATGTATCACGTAAAAGTCATCACCGTCATCAACAAGGTCGGATCGGTGCGATATTTAGAACAAAACTCATCATCTCGAAATGCCGGAATAGGCGTAAAAGTGTGAAATTTAAAACATCTGGTAGAAAGATAAATTGTATTTTGATCGAACCAAAAAACTTTTAAAATCTAGCTAGGTGCAGAGCTACACTTCCCCCAGCTAGGATCATGAAAACCAAAATGATAAAAGATGATCATTAAAACTTAGCAATATTTCTAATTCCACAACACAAGGGTATTTTGTAAACAAAATGGAGGTTGAGAGTATGATGGTTTTAGAAAAAGATATATAAGGATGGTAAGAAAAGATAAAGGGTGGGTTTTGTTTAAGGGATTGGGGAGGGTGGGAGAGTGAAATAGATGGAAAGAAAGAGAGGGGATGAAAGAATGGTTAGAAATGTGAACTGTGAGGCAGATTGGTGAGAGAATAGAAAGGTTGAAGGGTGAAAGGTACAAAGGAAAGATAAGGATAGTTGCAGAACGAATTGCACACAACTTTGGATTTTCACTCGGATCACCATTCTAAAAAGTTTTGGAAGTTGACCAAAAAGCGTTCTTGTTCGCACCAATCATTCTCTGTTACAATTTCAGTAATTGTCAAGCTCTCTTAATGCTTCCATCTTAAGGTTGATTGCTAAATTTCCTTTTCTTTAGCAATTACTCGACTCTCCTAAGAAACTCTAATTCACGTGGCCTATATTGAGTAAAAAAGTTTTGCACATCCTTAGCCTAATGGCCATCGAAACACGGCAAAATAAAAAACCTCAACATATGTCACGTTACTCTTATTTGACTCAAAGAAAACAAAACCTAAAATCCTAAAAAGAAATCCTAAGGGTTTTAAAGAAGTAGTTCTGAGTTTAAAGTCCTCAGCTCGACTTTCCAAAAAGCATCCTTGTCAGTCATCCTTCATCGTTCGCCAGACTTTGACCCTCTGAGCACTATAAGAGGTGGGCTCGTCGCTTTTGCGGATTAATACCCTTCCCTTGGTTGTGAGACCTAGGAAACGACATTTATCCATACCATTTATACAAAGCTCTTGCCTCGGCTCTCGTTTTAGGAACTAGTGAATTCTAAGAAGATTTAGTCCTAGGGACCCATTTTAATCACATCCTCTATAATGCTGCTTCATAATGCTCTCTCAAAACTCAACGTCTTCTTTAGATTGCGAATTCTTAAAAAACTACACAAATTGTTGCTCCCATGGCCAGTAGAAGCAATCTCATGCATAGGACAATGAGATTTTGACAGAACTACGAGAAAACTCTTTATTCACTGCTTCCTTCAACTACTACATGTTTCCTTACACCCTCTAGATGAGGCCGATTTGGGGCAGAACCTTCCACACTAATAAAATTAATCTTACAAACCAACTCCGGGCTAAGATTCATACTTAGGTTCATGTATAGGCTAACTTATGTTCAAAAAACCAAAAGATAGTAAAACATAAGTTAAAAAAAGGGTAGTACATTGCCTTCAACATTATACCACGAAGAATTTAAGCTTTAAATTTTTTTTTTCCGGAGCCATCTTAGTGCTTTAAAGGTATTGCTTCCATCACTTTTCCCATCGCAGATTCGTAGCTCCACATGTTGTTGGGTTATTTCTCAGCGCCCACGAAAAATTACTGACTCAGATTATTATTTCCCTGGTTTCTGCAAACAGAAGAGAAACAAGACGGACCGTAGACTGATTTTAACATGGTTTCCCATGCTGCTATCAGACCTACGTATTAAACATACAGAGATAAACAGACGCACGAGGTTCCAGAACCAGGCTCGCTGGCGGCGAGAGGCAGTCTAGCTGGGAGTGAAACCAGTTGTTCTAGATTCTGGAATTTTACACAAAGCAGATAACCAGAGGGACTCAAAAACGTAAAAACAAACTCTAAAACAAAAAACTTAACATGAATAAAAAATTATTAATAGATAAAATTGACCGTTGGTTTCCCGGCAACGGCGCCAAAAACTTGATGACGTAGATCAAGTGATAATAAAATACTTGGCCACCATAAACCAATACTAGCAAGAGGACTAGGTCCATCGTAGTATAGCTATAGCGAATCAAGGTCGATCCCACAGGGAACCAATTGTGGGTCATTTATATACAAACAATTAATTACTCATGTCAAGGACACGAAGGCGGTCTACGACCAACAAAAGACAAGAAAAGATAAACGACACGACTCGACACAACACAAATAAAGACACGTAATTAATCTCCCCAATTATTATATTATCGTTTGGATCTAGAGATTCTATATAATTAAGCTAGACTCGACAACTATTAATCCGATTCGTATTTCTTTTATATTGGCTATGGGAGTCATCCCCTAAACTAGATTTAGATCCGGGTAGGCCATCAGATCATCACTATGCTACATTACGTGACTTCGCCGCCTCCATCTCATATAACTTGCACGCTTACAAAACTAGGGATACCGATATTAACCGTATTCCTCACCTAGTCAACATTCCTGTGATTAGGCGTACTTCCTAAGCGATCGCATCAGTCTCCGTCCCATTAACAATTACCTGCACGGTCTCATGTTAATCTACGATTTACGTATAACTAGGTGAGCTCAATTCCACTGTCTGTAAGCAGATCTAGATCTCATTTGAAAGTCCCGGAAGATCAATTCATGAGCCGACCTAGGAGTCCTATATTGGTATTTCCTAACAATACGCTAATTAAAATAGACGAGCAACGTAGCCGTAGCCATACCTACTATGACAAGAAATTCTAGGTGGACAATCACACCATAAAGACGTGGCTAGATTGACGCGACGAACAACTAAATCTTAGCGTTTCTACATACGTAACGGATAAAATAGAGATTCATAAAGCAATTATATAGATCTACTAAAAACACGGTTGTCGATCATACCAAAGTCATCTATAGGTCACCGGATAACAGATCTGGGCGTGTGGATCCTCATAGACAAGGAATCCCCACTGCTTCATATCTTATCCTTAGATCTACATCGTTCGGTGAAGAACGAACAACCTCAAACGATAAATAATAATTGGGGGGCTTAATTACAAAGAACTAAGAACAAATAAATACAAGAACTTGCATTATTGCAGAACTTGCATAAAAACTGCTCTGAGAAAAACTGAGGATTTTATTATGAATTGAGAGAAGTGTCTAAGGTGTAAAAAGTGTAAAAGTTGTGTCTTCACTAATGAAATAGCACAAGTATATATAGGGGTAAAAATCGAGTTAGGGTAAGCCTTAACCGATCTAAAATAGTTTTCTTAAATCCAAATGAAGTATGAAAACGCGTTAGGATAATTCCAAGTCGATCCGGAAGCTCTAGGGCAAAATGCGCCCCACCCCTTATGTGTCCCCCTATAGTCGGCGCCAACTCTTTGGATTGGCTTGCCGCTCTCTTGTCATCTTCTTCTCTCTCTTTTCGCTTTATCCGATCTTTATCTTGAATTTCCTTTGATTTATCTTGAGATTTAATTCTTCCATTTGCATTTATCCTCCAAAATTTATCTCAATCTACAAAATAAATATTTATCCCAAAGTAAATCATATTTAAATAATAAAAACGGATAAATACCAAATTATAAATTATAAATCACATAACATTAAATAATAAATATAACATGTGATTTAATTATAAAATATATATTATTAATATCGATTTATGGTCAACGTTGATGACTTTTACGGGTATAATTTGACCGTCATCAATGCCCCTGACAGCATGTTTGTTAATAGAAACTGTACTTCTACACTCCCATGTCGATACGTATTCGACACATATACTTATCGAATACTTGAGAAACACACCTGCTGACAATTTTTTAATTTTGTACGGTTGGGTATAAAATTTGTATTTGTGAAATTAAAATCCATGCTAAATTGAGTAAAAAACGTACGGCACCATTAAAATTGTTTTTTATGAGGTAAAAAAAAGATTGTTTTTTATACTCACAAGCCGAGTTTCATAGCTCAAACTACAAAATCTTGTTGGTAACGCTATTTTTCTTTTTCGATTTTCTAGTCATCATATGCACTTTTCCAACTTCAAAAGTTTCTTTTTCTAAATCAAAAGCGCATTCTTTCTTATCCTTGATTTTTGCAGGTGATGCATTCAAAAGTTTTAAGAGTTCTCTATCCTTTTATGAGGTTAAATATTTATTATTTGGTCCTTATTGTATTATCGTGTACATTTTGGTTTCATAATTTTAATTTACCACATATGCTTCCTATCAATTAAGCTTGTGGTGTCAAGCTTGATAGGAACAACTATTTAACTATTTGTTGTGGACATACACCATATTGCCCATGATCATCTGATTGGTAGTAGACCTAGATCGGGTAGTTTTGGGATTATAGATCCAAGTGGTGAAACCTGGGACATCATGGATTAGCTGCTTATAGGGTGGCCACTGTCTTCTATGACTGAACAAGCTCTTCTAGAGGTTGTTGGTTGTTCCACATCTCATGAGATTTGGACAACTCTTGAGACTCTCTTGAACAGTCACACATAAGCCAAAATGCTTGATTATAAGATAGCCCTTAGCAGAGCTTCTAAAGGTACGAAATCTGTGGCAAATTACATAGCTTATATGAAGGGTTACTCTGACAAATTGGCCTCAACAGCATACCCTATTTGAAAGTCTGAACTTATTATGGAAACCCTTGGAGTCCTGGACCAAGAGTATGAAGTTGTCATTGTTAATATCTTAACCGAAGTTGGATTCATGACTTGGTAGGGAGTTTGGTCTCAACACTTGATCCTTGAAGGACTAATTGCTTGGTTAAATCCCTCACATGGTCTTCAGGTGACACAACTCGCTACTCATGTTGCCACTCTCTTCCCCATCAACAATAATCCAACTTAGACATCACCTAGTACTGAGAGTGGAGTCATGAGGATTCAAGGGAAGATGAATATGAACATGCAGAGGTACTGGTTGAGATGGCTTCTCAGCAAACAAGATGGTTTGCCAGGTGTGCAGTAAACATGGCTACACAACCATATCCTGCCTATGTTTATTATAGAGTATAACAGTGGCTCTAAAGATCCTAATGTGAGTAAGAAGATTTCTTATTACATGGCCTATCCTTAGAGTATTGTTGATCCAGCCGTGTATCATGGAAATAGAGCCACCAATCATGTTACATCATATCTGAAAAATCTCCACATTAATAGTGGATATAAAGGTTATGATGCCCTGGTAGTAAATAATGGTGAATTTCTTCTTATTCACAGCATCGGTCACATTATCATGTAAACAAGCACCACACCCTTGCACTTAAAAAATGTTTTATAAGTCTCTAAAATAGCTAAGAACACATTTAGTGTTTCTACACGTGCTTATGATAAATGTATTACAATTGAGTTTAATATGTCAAATTGTTTGATCAAGGACAAGAACACATGTTCAACCATGTTGAAAGCAGTACTCAATGATGGTTTGTACATGGTGTTGGACCTCTCTCATTCGACCCAGATATCTCTTTACACTAAATCCAACATCAGCCCTAGATCCTCTCTCGTCACATCAATTTACGCACACTAGTTATATGCCCCTTAAGCTCTTGGTGCACTAAAAGCTCTTTCGGGATCATCTAGACAAGTATTAAAATCTAAAGTTTGGCATAGTAGATTAGGACACCTTCTGAAAAGGTCATTATTGGGTATCTCTTATGCTAATGAAAATTTGGTGTTTTGTGAAGCTTGCCAGTATGGTAAAGGTCATTCCCAATTTTCCACTTTGTTTGATTCTTATGGTAACAAATATTTGATCTAGTTCATATTGATCCGTGGCGGTATTCTCCAATAAAATTCACTAATGGCTACTATTATTATATACACTTCATAGATGACCACTCCAGATTCACTAGGATTTACCCACTCAAACACAAATGCGAAGCATTTACTGTTGAAATAGTGTCCTAAACCCAATCGGGTTGGACCGGATCCGACCGGGTCAGATCATTTCTACTATTTCTTTATGTTTGTACATATATTAAATGGCTTCTCTGTTATTATATGTTTGTTCGTTTAACGAACCAATTACGATATTGTTATATGATAAAACCTTAGTGTCGAACTGTGAGAGAAACCATGATAGTGATTTTGGTTGATGATATCTCCACGCATTTTATAAGGTTTGATACTTAAATGTCTCTAGTCGTATGTACTATTAAACATGACATTAATAGTATGATTAGGCTAGACGTATTAGATGTCTTCAATCTTATTGAAGATAGGGATAGATCTCGTCTATCAAAGTGTAAAGACACTTGGACTGTATGTGGACGTGTATTAGGGAATGCGTACGTTAGACTGACCCACTTACTTTATTAAGTGTCGCACTATGTGGGCGGTTGTGTAATTATCCAAAGACCGGAGTCTTCATGACATCACGGTGTAGATTGTCATACTTTGACACTATTGAGGTTTCTCCTAGCCATGGGGCGATCATGCAGTAGTGATTGTGTGTGGTACTGAAGCATGCGTAGGATTCATGTTGCTCGTCCGGAAATCGTGTATCCTGTGAATAGGAGTAAATATCCGAAGGGTCCTTCTTTTAAGGAATGTCTTACTCTCGTGAATCTTTGCAAAGTGGAAGTAAATGAGTTACTTCGAGAGAGTTTGATATCCAGATTATAAGATACGGTCGTTGATGCTTGACACTCGATGTATGACCGTATGGATATTGTAACAGCGATATGATTACATTTACACGGTAACTATTTCACATGAAAGGTAGTAGTCATTGCATTTGACTCTTCCGATTATTGGGGGTCACGGTGTGTTGCTAGACGTTATTTCGTGATCGTTAGGCATGTAGGGCATTTTCGTAATTTGCACTTTATGTCTACGGCCAACACATTCGGAAGCCTATCGGGTCACACACATAAGAACATCTAGCCGGATTAAAATGCGGTAATAGTGATAACCAAATAAGAAAAGTTTTTTTTCAACTATAAAGTGTTATAGTGATAAATTAATATGGTGGTATTTATTTATTATGAATAAATTAAATACAAGATATTAATTATGTTGATTAATTGGACATACATATTTTTATGTATGTGTATATATATATATATATATATATATATATATATATATATATATATATATATATATATATATATATATTTACATGTATGGCAATGAACTTTGTAGCTCTTTATTTGGTTTCTCAATAAAAATAAAGTTGCTTTAAAAAAAATATACATGTATTTTACAAATTAATTAATGATAGCATTATATTAATTAAGAATATTCCGGATGCCAATAATAGGCTATTTGGGGCGCCAATATTGAGTGTATATGATACACTTGGATTGTGCAATTTAATTAATGAGATTATCATATATTAATATTAGATATTAATTGATTTATGACAAATAGATTTATGGTAATAAGATAAAGATAGTCAATATTAGATATTGAAAATATCTTGGAAATATTTAATATGAGATATTAAATTAAATGAGATAAATCAATCAAATATATTTTCTTTATTTTATTAGGAAAATGATTTCTTTCTCCTCAATTTACTAGGAAGCTTCTCCCAATCAGATTGGGAGACATAAGGGGCGCCACATACTCTATATAAAAGATGGATTGACTAGATCTTTTGTACAACACAGTTCTTATGAAAAATAAGAGAGCGTCTTAGAGAGATTTTGAGAGAGAGAAAAGGTCGGTCTAGCAACCGAGTTTTTTTGGTAGCAATCCATGATGTGATTTAGGCGAGCTGTTCGTGTGGATTATCGGTAGAGGCCGAACACTTGGGCGGCTTCGTGCAAAAACTACAACCGTAGACAAAGCGTCGATCCAATTGGATCAACAAAGGTATTCTCTTGTCTACTTCTGTTATGATTGTTGCTTAAACGAAATCGATCTTGGGTAAAAAGGAAATAAAATTTTGAATTCCGGTGCGTTCTCGCGTAGATTTCCTAATAGTGGTATCAGAGCGAGAGCTTCGAGTTTAAGTAATAAGCATTAGTTAATTTGCGTAGTTGATTTTATCGTTTAAATCACGTAATTAAAAGATGAAAGGTTTTTTATTCATAAAACGATACACGAAAAGAAAAAAAAACGAGTTCTGGTGGTGCTCGGCCGACTGGCGGCGGCACCACCACCGGCGGCTGGTCGGCGGGCCAACCTGTTGCCGGCGTTGGTTGACTGGTCAAAGGTGGTGAATATCCAAAATTTTTGTTTTGTGTATTTGTGATTCAATATGGTCAATAGTTGTGATTTATATCTCTTTGTTTAATTAGTTGGTGTCACATGGCTAACTAATGGTTCAAATAATTTGAAACATTGGGATGCCACATGGCATTATTTGGTAATATGATTAACCTAGGCCTCCAAATTATGCTTCGAATAGGCCTAGGCCTTTTTCAAAATATTTGATTTTGGGAAAAGCCCAGGTTGGTGCCTTTTGGTTTTAGAAACTAAAAGCATACGTATTGATTTAGAATCAAAAGGAAAGAAACAAAAGGAGACTTAATTTTAATTTTGATTTATTTTTGGAATAGTTCTAGTTGATTAAAATTAAAATTGAAATCATTTAAAATTAATATTTAATTTTATTTTGATTAAAATCATTTAATTAATTAAATGTTAAGTAGTTAATTGATTGGATAAAATTATTTAATTGATTAAACGTTAATCGATTAATTAAGACGCAAGTTGGTAGTTTTAATATTTATCTTTTTCATAAGATTTTATTCTATGGATTAGATATGTTAGATATAATATGATTATATGGACCCCGATTGATCATGGACTCGACCAATAGGATAGATGTGAATGATTTAATTTTTTTGTTGGTTTTAAAATTGTCCTAGGCCGTTCTGAATAACATGACCTAGTTTACTTTCTGCATTTATCACATTCCTGTTAGCTCCCCCGTGTGCGGTGGGTGTATTTATTTTATTAGATAGAATATCATGTAACACGAATGGAGCAGAAGATGGAGACCAAAGAATGATAAAGATCCCATTGGAGATGGCGCATTAAAGATCCTATTGGCGGTTGCAGCTACCCTTAGATTGTGACCCGCGGTTTCGGCAGTTTATATTCGAAACCGCACCTTGGAAAAATCCATGATTATACCGGTTATTTTACGCATTTATTTATTTTGTGCTTGTATTTATTTTATATGATACGATAGATGCATGACTAGGCATGATCTAGATGAGTGTGTAGGATGTATGTCTATAGAGATAGATATATTTGATGAGACCATGATTAAAATTAATTATGTGACTTAATTTACATAAATACTTCCATAACAAAAATCAAGTCGAAATATTGTGTCCCAATATTATAACGACGGTGAAGAGCCCTTGTTCGGATCCAACTGATCGACCATCACCGGGAGTTTACCTACCTCGGGTATATCGTCGTTATTGAGATATGATCGTATGAGATCTCGTGAATATTGGGTTATGACTTGACTAAAATTTTGCAGTGATTGGCCACCATCAGGACAGTCTAATTTTAGAGACAAGGGATGAATAACACATAGTGATGTGTATCGTCAAAGAGTTGACTAGTCAACAACTGAGAATTACATAGAGATGTGATTGGTAAAGAGTTACCTACCTATCGAAATTATCTTGGTTGATCGACCACTGCCGGGAATCGAGGTGACTAGATTGGATTTCAGCCACTAAAGAATTTTTGAAAAATTCTTGAAAGTCAATTGGGGAGTAGTTGACCAGTGGGAGCAAAATCATAAACTAAAAGCACATTTTGATTTTGCATGTACAAACAACAACACTCTTTTTATCTTTATTTAATGTTGTAGTTTTTAGCAAGCTTTTATTTATGTTTTTATTCTCGATTAGTAAAACCAAATTATGACTGTTACCTTTTGAGAAACATTCTCAAATATGGTTAAGTAATTTTAATCATTTTAAAATAAGCAATGACACGAGCAACCTCATTATAGTAGTTAGAGACAATGATACTACATATTTGATGGAGAGCTCCAAGACTTTAATTATTAATGAAAAACGGAAGCTCATGATATGATTAAATCACTTGAAATAAGTTTCAACGAATTAATCATATATTGGATACGATCCAATATGATCATTCTGTCATACGATGACAAACAATTCAAACGTTGGATAAGAATGACCACATCAAATTTTGGAAAGGTTGTTTTCAAAATTATAAGATTTAAGTATGACTTAATTCTTTAACCATTGCTTGAAGATTAATTAAATGGTTTATGTTTTGAATATGATTCAAGAGGTTAAACTATTTAATAAACTTTAGATTTTCTTTACGAAAGAAAATTGAAGTCACAGCTCCTATGATTTGTCTTTAAGAAGTATTTACAAGTGCTTAAAGGATTAAAATGAAAGTTAGGGCATGTGCTTGAAATAAGAGATCTTATCGAAGTCTCTATTCTAAGCTAGTGAGTTGAGATAAATCCATCTAAGTTCAAGTCAACTCTTAGATATCTTACGAGTATGATTAAATTAGAAGGATTAAATACGGAATACGAAAAGTGAATCAAACGTTGCGGCATTTTTGGCTTTGCATTCTGAGTCTAGTAAACTTACGAAGGAACTAAATAAATATTATTGCATTCTGGTTCCTGTGAAGAACACGAGCTCAGTTGATTGTTAGGATTTAGTAGACATTTTCAATTGTATGGAATAAATGTTATTCCGATAAAGTTGAACGATTATTGAATCTAACACACTAGATTACTATCACTATATAGTCGATGTAAGTGATGAAATCTCAACTAAAATATTTGTATGGCTGTTATCCTTGATATTATGTGGTTGTTCTAGACATAGTCTCTGGGAAGGAGAATCGTGTGATCAGATGTCATTCTGATGATGTCTGAACCATGTGATTTTGAATCATGTGGGTAGTACGTATCTTATCTAAAGATGATTAAAACACCATTTTATGAAAAGGTTATAAAATCTAGAAAATTGTCTAAAGCCTAGACATACTGATGTTTATTGGCTTGTGACAATTAGTGCCACGAATAATGTTATTGTTTATTACTCTCTATGACTATTTTTAGAAATAGTCAAGTGTACTCAGTGAAGTGCGATATTCGGAAAGCCCGAAAAGTTCGAGCTAGTACGAATATGTGATTGATGAGCTAATTAGGAGTTAATCTTCAATTGGATTGAAGTAATTAATCCCTGAAGAGTGTTTCAGATTTTGTCTGAAAAAGAAATTAGATTCTCCCTTGAAGGATATCATTTTGGGATACCCGATTAGATCAGGTTTCTAAAATAGAAATAACACTTTATACAATAAAGGTTTGACGTAAGCCATGAGAAGTATCCCTTACCTATTTCGGGATAGTGCCCTTAGACAATACATATACTTAACCGAGTTCCAAAGAATAAAGGTTAAATAAATTCCATATCAGATATGGAAGACGTTAACGTCAAATCTATCTTAACCGATGATTTAGGGTTGTCGTGCTTCTAGCAAGCATGTATTGTCTGGTAGGCTTAAATCTTAGTATGACATATGCAACTTTGTGGAATATCTTAGCATGTATGCTAGATATTATCTACTTGTCCACGGAGCAAAATGTGTTTGTCTCATAACATGCTGTCTTCTAGAGGAAGTGTTTCTTCCAAAAGAAACAATGGGAGTAAATAAGATCTCAAAAGAGTTTGAGAACCACAAAGAAATATTCAACCATTGGAATGTGAGCAGGCACCGTATAACGATAAGGTGCAGGACACTGGTCAGTGCACACAAGTATTCTATGAGTCTACTGATGACCACACACCTGAAAGGGATACTTGTATGTTCATCTTAAAGAATGAAGATCTCACAACTTATGTAGAAATGCTTGAAAGGCAGGAATAAGAGATATGGCTTGGAGCCATAATATCTGAATTAGATTCCATAAGTGACAACCGGGTTATGAACCTAGTCTGTCCTACCTAAAGGGAATGTCCTCGAAAGGTGTATTAGGTATTTATGAAAGACTGACATGGATGGTAATACGTTTACCATAAGGCAAAGTTGATAGGCTGAAGGATACAGGGTGTAAATCTTGTAATTACCTTTATGCTACCAGTTATGCTTAAGTCTATTCAGATAGAGCTTGTTATAGCTTCACACCATGGCTATATGATAGTGTTGAATACGTCGGGTCAATGGCTTGATGTTCTTAGACGATAACATGATGTGTAAGCTTGTGAGATCCATTTATGAACTCAAACAAGTTCCTCTATATAAGTTCCTTGTATAGATAAATAAAAAAGAGTTTGATTCTATCAAGAGGAAAAATATGCCTTGTGTGCAGAAGGGTTAGTGGGAGTGTCATAGTTCTCGAGTGAGGTATTGGATATACTTCTCGGAATCAGCACCCCATGTCACAGTAAATTAATGTTTGGTAGTTCAATGACTTTACGAAAGTTCTTGGAATGGCAGTTCTTATTTTGGAAATAAGAATCTATAGTGATAGATTCAGATACTGCTTAATCATCACATTCACCCTAGTAGATTGGATGCTAAAAGCGTTTAGCATGGATCACGACAAGCGATACTGCTAGCCAGTATTTTCAGGATGTATCTATGACAGGACGTCATTCCTGATGATAAGGTGTGAGATGATACTTACGGAAGGTTCCTTTTGCTTCTGCAATAGGATCCATCATAAGTGTTGTGAGTTAAACCAGATGTTCATACTGCATGAGGAGGCATGTGCAAACATGAAGTGGTTCTGGTATATGTCGAGAATATCCTTAAAGGTGTTAGTGATGGGTTCTTGGTTTGCTGAATCTTAGAATCAAATAAACGTAAATATACAGATATGCACCCTGAATCTTATGAAGATATTGGGAGCTATGGGCGGGGTTTGCAGTCACTTTGATTAAGTGATACAGTGAGCTGTAAACGTTCTTAGTTAGAAATCACTGAAGATTCTACAACTGGGGCAAAACACAGTAATTCCTTGGAGGTGCAGCAGGAGCAGTACATGGATCTAGAAGGTTCGTTCCTGAACCTTGTACGGTTCTTCCACCTTTACTATATAGCTGATATGGTAGTAGAATCATTGCCTGAAGCAAGAACCAGGGTCTCGTCAGAGATTCATGCATGTGTTGAGGCGGTTCCTTTTGACTTGATCATTTGGAGCATGATATGAAGATAGTCTGAGTCCCCACGGATAGTGATCCATTCACGCTTAGGGTTGGTTACGAGTATTGTTGGAATAGTGTCCTAAACCCAATCGGGTTGGACCGGATCCGACCGGGTCGGATCATTTCTACTATTTCTTTATGTTTATACATGTATTAAATGGTTTTTCTGTTGTCATATATATGTTCTTTTAAAGAACCAATTATGAATTGTTATATGATAACGTCCTTAGTATTAAACTGTGATAGAGAAACCATGATAGGCGATTATGGTTGATGAGATCTCTAATCACTTTAATAAGTTTGATACTTAATTGTCTATAGGCTGATGTACTATTAAACAGGGTATTGATAGTATAAACAGACTGTCACGTATTAGATGTCTTCTGTCTTTAAGGGCAGGGATACATCTCGTCTATCGAAGTGTAGAGACACTTGGACTGTACGTGGACGTGTATTAGAGAATGCGTACGTTAGACTGATCCACTTACACGGTTAAGTGTCACACTATGTGGCGGTTGTGTAATTATCCTTTGGACCGGAGTCTTCATGGCATCATGGTGTGGATTGTCATGCTTTGACACTATTGAGGTTTCCCCTAGCCACGGGGCGATCATGCGGTAGTGATTGGGTATGATATTGAAGCATGCAGAGTATACATGATTGGTCATCCGGGAATCACATATCCTATGATTGGGATCGAATATCCGAAATGGCCTTCTTATAAGGAATGTCTTACTCTCGTGAATCTTTGCAAAGTGGGAGTAAACGAGTTGCTTCGAGAGAGAATGATATCCAGATTATAAGATACGGTCGTTAATGTTTGACACTCGACGTACGACCGTATGGATATTATTACAGCGATAGGATTGTAAGTTACACGGTAACTGTTTCACATGAAAGGTAGTAGTCATTGCATTTGACTCTTCCGATGATTGAGGGTCACGGTGTGTTGCTAGACGCTATCCCATGATCGTTGGGCATTTTTGTAATTTGCACTTTGTGTCTACGGCCAACATATTCGGAAGCCTATCGAGTCACACACATATGAACATCTAGCCGGATTAAAATGTGGTTATAGATGATAACCAAATAAGGAAAGTTTATCTCGTACTATAAAGGTTATAGTGGTAAATTAATATGGTGGTATTTATTTATTATGAATAAATTAAAGAATGCGTACGTTAAACACTTGGACTGTACGTGGACGTGTATTAGAGAATGCGTACGTTAGACTGGCCCACTTACTTTATTAAGTGTCGCACTATGTGGCAGTTGTGTAATGATCCTAAGACCAGAGTCTTCATGACATCACGGTGTGATTGTCATACTTTGACACTATTGAGGTTTCTCCTAGCCATGGAGCGATCATGCGGTAGTGATTGGGTGTGATACTGAAACATGCGTAGGATTCATGTCGCTCATTCGGAAATCGCTTATCCTATGAATATGATTAAATATCCGAAAGGGCCTTCTTATAAGGAATGCCATACTCTCGTGAATCTCAGCAAAGTGGAAGTAAATGAGTTACTTCAAGAGAGCATGATATCCAGATTATAAGATACGGTCGTTGATGCTTGACACTCAACGTACGACCGTATGGTTATTGTAACAGCGATATGATTATATTTGCACGGTAACTGTTTCACATGAAAGGTAGTAGTCATTGCATTTGACTCTTCCGATGATTGGAGGTCACGGTGTGTTGCTAGACGGTATTCCGTGATCGTTAGGCATGAAGGGGATTTTCGTAATTTGCACTTTGTGTCTACGGCCAACATAATCAGAAGCTTATCTGGTCACACACATAGGAACATCTATCCGGATTAAAATGTGGTTATAGTGATAACCAAATAAGGAAAGTTTTATTTCAACTATAAAGTGTTATAGTGATAAATTAATATGGTGGTATTTATTTATTATGAATAAATTAGAAACTACAACCGTAGACAAAGCGTCGATCAAATTGGATCAACCAAGGTATTCTGTTTGTCTACTTCTTTTATGCTTGTTGCTTAAACGAAGTCGATCTTGGGTAAAAAGGAAATAAAATTTTGAATTCCGCTGCATTCCCGCGTAGATTTCCTAACATTTACTATCTTGTTAAGATTTAAAAACCGGTTGAAAATTAGTTCTCTACTACTATTAAGTTTGTTCAATCCCACTTCACTACAAAAAAACAGCAGTTTTGCGACGGAAGATTACCGTCGCAAACAAGGGTTATTCCGTCGCAAACCATAGTTTGCGACGGATTTGCGACGATTTTTCTTTGTCGCATTTTTTAGTCGCAAAACCCCAGTTTTGCGACGGATAAACCGTCGCAAATTATTTGCGACGGATTTTGCGACGAATAATTACCGTATTTTATTTTATTTTTAAATTATAAAATTCGTCGCAAAAAAATGTATAGTCCGTCGCAAATAACAAATAGCGACGGAATATTTCCGTCGCAAACATGTTAAATTTCGTCGCAAAAATGTATAATCCGTCGCAAAAAATGTATAATCCGTCGCAACTTATTTTTATTAAATAATTTATTTATTTTTAGATCTTTTCATATCCGTCGCAAAATGAGCCTTTTCCGTCGCAAATACCATATTGCGACGGATATATTCCGTCGCAAAAAATTAAATTAAACAGAAAATTATGGCTGTTTTGCAGCAGCCGGCCAAACCACCGCTGCAAAACAGCCTTAATTTTCCCCGGTAGCATTACAATTGCTACCGCTATCAACAACAACAATATAAACGGGAATACGATATCAAAGGGATATGTCAAAAATACGTCAAAGGAAATGTCAAAAATGAATAAAACGATATGTCAAAAGGGATACGATAAGCCAAAATAAATAAAATGTATCAAAACAATGTCACCCAATCGGACCCGTGTACTACCTAAACCCACGCCACCTCCTCCAGGTCCATGATCGAATGGTCATCTCTCAGGTCGCCTCGTGCCGGGTTGCATCCTCCGGAGGATGCCGCCTAACCGCCGGGTAATCCACGCCCATCTGCGCTAGTCTGTCATCCCGACGCTTTCGTCTCTCTCTAGCTCCTCCAACCTCGCTGGGTTTCGCATGAGTCTGTCTGCGTCTCTCGCCATCTCTTGGGTGAGACGGGTGATTATGCCCGAGAGTATGTCTCGGCGGATGAGTGTCGAGCAAAGAAGCAGTTCTGTCGTAGTACATGGAGGCGGTGACCCCATGCCAAAAACTCTCCCTTCTTGTCGTAACCACCAGCCAAGCCGTAATAAAGACGACGACTCGCCGATGCGGGGTGTCAGTCGCGCTCTCTCGGGCTTTCGCTTTCCGAGGTGAAGACGCCCGCAAAGTATGATATAAATTTGTTAGTAACAATAATTACATGATATATATATAATGTATATATAATATTTAGAATACATAACGTACCATGATTTTCTCAAACTTCCTCGAGACGAAGTTGCCCGACTTCTTCTTCTTCTTCGAACTACTCACCAGATCACCGACTGATAGGGGCGCTCCTCTATTGTCCTCCATGGCCCGAGCGAAATCGATAACGCCGCGTCTGCCCATAGCATGTGTCCCAGGGATCTTCCCTTCCTCACCGGATCCAGAAGCTCGGTTTAGCTTCTTTTTCGCAGATGTTTCCTGGAACGCCTATTCCGACATAAGATAAACAAGTTAGTACATACATATATATATATATATAAAACAAGTATTGTTAATTAAATATTGAATAATTGCTTACGGGACTCCCAATCCACTCCTCGAATCGACGGAGAATATCCGGGTCATCCAAAGCCGAGCACGGGGTTTGTTTGAGCCCGATACATATAATCACGGACCTCGTTGATAGCATACCGCTCAAAAGCTTCCTAACCAGCGCCGTGGCGTAACTCGAAAGTTTGAAATGACCTCGCAACATAGTTATATATATGTTATATGTATAGTTATAATTATAGTTATATTTATATATAGTTATATTTATATGAACGACGTACTCTAAATGCGTTCCACCACCTATATCTCGCCGCTCTGGTCGGGCATTATGCCACGTGGTGGCAAAAGTGTTAAATTGGCTGATTATGGCGTTCTTGGCCATTTTCTTGACATAGTTGTCGGTAAACTCCGTCATATTGAAAACAATAAGTTGTTAATATATTTGGTTAATCAAAATATAAATAAAAATACAAACAAATTAAAGCAAGATATGTATTAACTTACCATCTCCTCGGGATCCAAAATCGGCAATCCAAGGTCACCATTGACAATGACACCAAAATCCTCCTCGCTCATCCTGGTGTATCTCATCATCCAAACTCTTTGTTCTGAGAGGAGGAAGACGCTCCGGGGGAGGGGGAACTACCCCTACCGCGTCTACCTCTACCTCTACCTCTACCGACATCTATTTGACACAGAGAATGACGTTTATACTAATATAAATGCAATTATAATAAAAGGCGTTTATACTAATTAATAATAAATTACAATGTTTAATACATTATTATTCACTATCATGACAAAATAAAATATTTAATACATTATTATTCACTATCACTACTAGAATGGAAGAGTTCTTCCTCCTCTTCATCGAGATCTAGATCATCAACCGATTCTTCTTCCTCTCCATCTTCTTGTTGAATGAAATCCGCCATCTCATCATCATCCAAGTCATTATCCCCAACATCGGAGTCAACATCGACATCAAGATCTTGGTGGACAATGTTAAGAGTATCGATAATCGGAAACATCATTGATCACTTGTTCTTGGAAAACGGTTTCCTCGACGGGAGCATCGACAGTCGATCTTGCCTTTGTTTTGAAAACAACCGACCATTGATCTTTGTCTTTTTTCAAACTTGGATATGGAGCATAGTAGACTTGCTCGACTTGATAAGCTAGAACAAATGGATCATAAGCGCCATATTTCCTACCACGATGAACTTCAACTATCTTATAATCTTTATGCACATTCATGCCCCGTTCAGAATTATCAAACCAATCACATTTGAACAATACGGCTTTGTAGACAGTCGAATGTCCATAATACACCAACTCAATGATTTCATTTAAAGTGCCATAATAGTCGGCACCTTCCGTGGAACTGACACAAACTCCGTTGTTGACTGAAGATTTACCAATATCAGTTGCCCGGTTGAATGTCCGAAAGTTGTAGCCATTAATCGAATAACGTTTCCAAGTTTTGACTTGACGAGAAGGACCACTTGCAAAGCTTTTAGCAAATCATCATTCAACAATGATGCTTGTTGTCCAAACCATTTGGTAAATTCATGTTCATGTTTATTCCAAATATCTGTCGAGGTCAATTGAGGCTGTTGAACACGAATAAATTGCTCGAACAATCTAAGAATGAATCATTTTGTCGCTTAATGTATATTTGTTCGAAAAAGCTCAGTAAGCATTGTATATATGTAGTAATGAGGTACTTACAGTTCATACGGTTTCATGATTTCGCAGTTAGACAATACGTACTTGTGCACAAAGTCATATTCTTTATTATCCAAGAACCTCGTCTTGCACTTTCCAAACGGGTAGGAACAGCACCCTTTTCAACAAACCAATTCAACCACATACTTATCATCATTTTCAACCAACATCCGGAACTACCCCTACCGCGTCTACCTCTACCTCTACCTCTACCTGACATCTATTTGACACAGAAAATGACGTTTATACTAATCTAAATGCAATTATAATAAAAAGGCGTTTATACTAATTAATAATATGTGCAAGGAAAGCGAGATTTTATGTAGATCTCAGAATTCACGGGTTTGCAATAGATCCCCTAACTATTGAGATTTACAGTAGCACCTCTAACTACACTGACCTCAAGCAATTTCTTTGTTTGCTAAGCCGAGTAACTACAACACCTTCTTCGGAAACTGTAAAAAAAAAGTGCAGCAAAGTAAGTGGATAATATTTCTTTTTCTCATTACAATATCAAAGCTAGTTCATTCGATCGTGTTTTTTTAATTAATGAATTTCTGCTAGTTCATAGTGGTGTTACCTAATGGTTTACATAATACATACCACTTTTATTGCACTAATTTGACAAAAATATGTGAGTATATTGGTTTTGATGATAACAACACATGATCACATTGGATCAATTGTGTGTATGTGTGAAAAGGCATGATTTCAACTCAAACATCACATAAGGCTAGAAATGGTAAGCCTCACTTGAAATGCATGATCACAAATCATGAGCTTAAATTGAGAATGTGATAGGGCAAAATGGGAAAGGTGACCAAAGAGTTGACCTTAAGGGTAAATGGACATTTGACCTCAACTTACATTGTAACAACCTAAAATTGATCCAAAACACATTAGGTTGGTATGAGAATCATCATAGGGTCAAATCAGTGAAAGTAGGTCAAAAAAGGCAAATTGGGAATTTTGGGGAAATGGTCCAAACTCACGAATGATGTGAAACATGTTTAATTATATTAATACACTTAGAATTGACCCTAATCATGCTTTAAGTTGTTCAATTTGATCAAAATTGAATTAGGTCAAAATTAGGGTTCATGTGATAAAAATCTGCTGAATTTTTCTAAGTGTTGGACTGTTTTTCACCCATGTTCACACCCCCATAACTTGCTCAATATTGAACCAAATTGCATGATCTTTATATGGTTGGAAATCTCATAATTCAAGCTACAAAACGAATATATAATATCTCATTTTCATGCAACACAGAGCACACACCATGCTGAACAAAAACGCATCAGATTGTGAAAGTCTGTGTTACAGCTTTCTGATGTGCTGATGTGTCACACTTTTGAGTACCCTATACTACTTGGAATGAGTTGAATTTTTTATATGTTATATATTGCATATAGGGGTACATTTTGTCTCAAGAAACTTTTGTGATTTAAGGTCTTTATCATAGCTAAAAGTTGACTACAAAATGCTTCAGTAAAACTGTCTGTCTGTGCTACATATATTACATACTACATAATAATGCTACATACCGAAAAAAAAAAAAAACAAAATATTACATACTACATAATAATGCTACATATACATACATACATATATTACATACTACATATACATACATACATATATATATACTACATATAAAAAAAAAGATACATAAAAATACATACTACATATACATACATAAATGCTACATAAAACGAAAAAAAAATAAAAAATATACATACATAAATACGCCAAGTGGGGGGGGGGAGGGGGAATCGGGTCCTGGGGAGAGGGGTGAGAGAGGAGGGAAGAGTTTACCTTGTGGTGGTCTGCGGGCGGTGGTGGTTCGGAGGTGGGCGGAAACAGTTCAAGAGGGGGAGGCGGCGGAGAGGAGAAGAGAGGAGAGAAAAGAGAAATGAGGGAAGAAAAGGGAAATGCGACTCATATCCGTTGTTTTGCGACGGACATTAATGTCCGTCGCAACTTAACTCTCTACTTGCGTCGCAAATTTATAATTTGAACAATAAAATAATTAATAAAATTGTATAAAATTTTATACAATTTTCCGTCGCAAAATACGAATAACTCCGTCAAGAAGAGGGCATTTTGCGACGGAATTTAATTTCGTCGCAAAGTTTATCAAAAATCCAGATTAATAAAATAATTAATGAAAATTTATTTAAATAGTCCGTCGCAAATTATTAAAATGTCCGTCGCAAAATTGCCCGCCAAATGGTAAAATCGATCCCGCCAAGTGTCCCGTCGCTAACAATAAAACATCCGTCGCAAACGTAAATTTGCAACGGAAGTATGGTCCGTCGCAAAAATTCCGTCGCAAAAACGCTGTTTTTTTGTAGTGCTTGGGTGTGGAGTACAAAATCTTTGTTTCCTTCTTAGAATAAAACAGCTTTCAATTCAGGCATCGTTGCCCTCATTCTCACTCTCAGCATGGCAGGGCTGAGAGGAAGCATAGGCACCTAATAGAACTAGGCCATACTCTTATGTCTCAATCCTCTTTGCCACTAAAATACTGGTCGGACAGTTTTCTAGAACCCGTCCATATCATCAACAACTTGCCCAGAAAAGTCCTTCACTATAAGTCCAAGTTCTCTTTCATCTCAAATCTGATTGTTCCATCTACAGAGTCTTTGGATGTGCTTGTCACTAAATTTCAATATCATTCCACTAAATATGTCTATCTAGGTCTCAGTCCTTACCACAAGGGTTATAAATGTCTTGACCCCTCAGGAAGAATCTACATCTCTAAAGATGTTACCTTTAAAGAGCATGAATATCCCTTTAAATATGCTACCAACAAGGCCCTCATAGAGACATTCACATTCTCTCATATGTTCATTCCTTCATTCTATCCTTCTTTCATGTGCCTTAATCTGCTCTTGCTCTTCCCCCCTCAAGTTCAGCACATGTTACAAAACACGAAGAGCACTCTGAATGCAACATGGATCAACAAGCCTAGTCATCTACAAGTCATCTCAATCATATGATCACTTCACCTCATGGACCTCCATCTCACGACACTATTGAATCACATATATCCACATGTCCTACCCATTGCAAAATTTATTCACACGTATCACCTAGTGTCCACACTTCTGCTTCCCATGTCTCTGCTAACACCAATTCATGTGCTATTCTTAGCACCCACATGCAAACCACAAAAACCACAATTCCCTTAACAACACCCTATGTAAACTAAGGCAGATAGTGGAATCTTTGAGCTCAAGACATTCAATGCCACATCCTCAACTCTAATTCACTCATTCATTACTTAACCAGCCAAGGCATCATATACTATATATCAACTTGAGTGAAGAACAACTATGGAAGAAAACATTGTTGCACTTCACAAGAGTAATACTTGTTATCTAGTCCTACCATCAAGCAACCAACACTTAGTTAGAAATAGGTGGGTATTCAAGGTAAAATTGAAAGCAGATGGATATGATCTCTGATACGAAGCAAGACTGGTTTCCAAGGGATTTTGTCAGGATTATCAGGTTTTTACTAAAACCTACTCCCTCCGTCCCAATTTGTTTGGGACATTTTGGAACTCTTGAAATTGAAGGAAACATCATTTATTGCATTGTCTACTCATTAAATACATGACTAATTTACAATTGCATCCCTTTTATATTGTCCTTACATTTTTCAATAAATGTTGATAAGTGGGTATTTTAGACATTTAAGAAACAAATTTAAATCTAAACATTAGTAATGGGACTTATTTTGGGACATCCATAAAAGGAATACGTCCAAACAAATTGGGATGGAGGGAGTATAATTCAATAGCTAAATCCACCAGTATTATAGTGGTTCTCACCTTAGTTGTTTCCTACAACTGGGAAATCAACCAGATTGACATAAACTATGCATTTCTCAATGGTCATTTAACAGAAAAAGTCCGCAAGCATTAGCCATAAGGATTTCAAGATCCTGCACATCCTTCATATGTGTGTAAACTCAATAAGGACCTCTATGGTAATAAAAAGCTCTCAGGTCTTGGTTTAAGACTTTGAAAACGCAGATGTTAAAGTGGGGGTTCAAGGAATCCATTGCAGTTACATTATTGTTCATCTTTAAACGTAACACTCAGTTGATTTATGTTCTTGTTTATGTTGATGATATATTGGTCACATGCAATTCTCTTAATTTAATCATCAAGTTTGTGTATCAGCTTCATCTCACATTTGCCTTCAAATATTTGGGGCAAGCCTCTCATATTCTAGAAATGGAAGCTCATAAAGATGACACTAGTGAGACTAACTTAGAGACATCATGCTACTAAGCTTGTAAAGAAATTGGATCCGGGAAACCTTAAACTTTTTCCAACCCCTATTGTTATATGCATTCACTTGATTCCAGCACAAGGCACGCAACTTTTCAACATCTAATTCGTTACAGAAGTATCATGGATGGTCTACAACACTAACCTTCACCACCAGACCTGATCCGAGTTATGTTGTCAACCGACATAGCTAGTTTATGCTTGATCCTACCTTAGACCAGTGAATTGCCTTAAAAGATTGCTCAGATACCTTACGGGAACTCTTTACTTAGACAACACTTTAAACCTAGTCATTTTCTTCATTTGGATGGCCGCCCAGATATTGATTGGGATTGCAGCACCTTTGACAGAAAATATGTTAAAGGGTATTATGTTTATCTAGGAGAATCTCTAGTTTTTTAAGAGCTTTAAGAATCAAAATGTGGTTTCCAGATCTAGCACGGAAGCATAATACATGAGTCTTGCTAATCTGTCAGCTGAAATTTAGTGGATAGTTCATCTTCTAAAAGAAATGCATGTTCTTATGTTCAAAACTCCCATAGCCTGGTGTGATCACACTAGTGCCTCTGCTCTAGCTTATAGTACTATATGAGACGTTTATATTAATGTATGAGTGTGTCATGTGTCACTTGTGTGTGTTGCAGTGTACTAGCCCTACATGAACATCGATATCAATGTGCTTAGTGTCCTGATGAAATGTGCTTAGAAAAAATAGGTTAAAGGCGTCTGAAAACGCCACCAAAAAGTATATGAGTGTGGCACATAAGTGTCGCTTGTGTGTTGCAGTGTACTAATGCTGAGCTATTAGACCACTATGATTGTGTCATGTGTCACTTGTGTGTGTGTCATGCCGTTAGGTCTTAGATCTATTGATGCAGTAGAAAAAAACTTAAGCTTTAATGGAGTTTCTTCTCTTCTATTAAGTTTTTCTATCTGTAATGAAGATTTGTAAGGACTTCTAGGAAAACCAAAAGTCTTTTATAGTATTTTCAACTATAAATCAAGTAGAGTTAAAATAATAGTACAAGACAAGAGTTACAAATTAGTGTTAGTTCGTTTCCTATTAATTGTATGTGTGAATGATATTGAAAATAGCTCTCAATCTTAACATTTTAAGAGATCCAATTCAACCCAGTCAACTTATATATATATGAAAGGCACACTCATATGGGGTAAGTCTCAAACAACAAATTTTTGTTTTGACGAAAACATTAATTAACATAGAAAGTAAACAATTAACCAATACTATTGTTTGTAGAAAATAAACTTTTAAGACCTCCTGGAAACAAGGTCTCACGAACAACTTAAGCAATCAATATAAGAAAAACCGAGGAAAACATTTATCATGCGCACGAAATAACCAAAAAAAAAAAAAAAAAAAAAAAAAAAAAACCCCAAAAAAGAGAGAGAAGAAAATCTTTGTTCCATTGTCTCATTCCAGAGCTTGATGTTATAGGGCACCACCAGGTGGTACATCATGCCCCATCCCAGGGCTCAGGCCAGGACTTGTCGGCCTAAATTCTCGAGTTTCTATCTTCTTGTCGCCCTTTGATCCCATTTTTTTCATAGCTGGATGCAAATTTATATCGGAATTCGTTCGACAAAGTTTTGCTGGTCTTGATGCAACTATCATGCTTGCATATTCTTGCGGTAGAAGCAAGAGAATAATGCAAAAGATTTTCGTTTTCATGAAGTAATGAAAACCCATGAAGAAATGGAAGTTTTGAACTGATCAAATCAAACCCGTTTTGTTTTTGTTTTAAATTTTTTTTTTATCGTGATCAAATGGAGTTTATGAAGACATGAATAACATGAAGTCATCCTATTATAAAGGGAAATTTGAAGAAATATGTCCGAAAAGAAAAATCTTGAAAAAATGTGTCTGAAAAATAAACATTTGAAAAATATGTCTGTTTCCGATGCACTAGGGCCTCACGCGTGCCGCACGAGGCACGCAGGACCAATTCGCTACGCATGCGTCGAGGCATATTTTTTCAAACATTTACTTTTCAGGCATAGTTCTTCATGTTTCCCTTTAAGAGCATTATGGTTTCTTGAGTAGTGGCAACTAGCCATTAATTATGAAAGGGAAACTTGAAGAAATATGTCCGGAAAAAAAAATGTTTGAAAAAATATGTCTGAAAAGTATACATTTGGAAAATATGTCTGCTTCCGACGCACGATGGTCGCACGTGCGCTGCATGAGACAGGCAGGAACAACTCGCAACGCATGCGTGACATACACGCGTCGTATACGTCGAGGCATATTTTTTTTCAAACATTTACTTTTCAGACATAGTTTTTCAAGTTTCCCTTATGAAATAGGGATGTGATTAATTAAGGAGTAGTGATACATCCACTACTTTTTCTACCACAACATTTTACACAACACAATCAACACCACATATTTTATTGGGACCCAACAATAAATAATTTATTATTTTAACCAATGATACACAGCATATTATAGTTTGTGCACTATATAAATGTGTAGTGCACATATCATTTTCCTTAATTAAGAGGCAAAAACATGGGAATTTTTCTAAGTTTGGTGATGTTGAGGTTTCTTGACTTGTCCCATTCCCAATGAACTTTAGTCAGAAAACCGTAATTAATCTTTTAGGGAAAAGAAATGGGGTTTGATTTGACGGCAAAGCACAAAGAATATTTTGATTTGTAATCTTCGCTTTAATTTGTACCTTTACAATGAAGGAAATGCATCGATGCTTTATTCCTAAAATTATTAGAAGTGAGTTAGTGTTTTGATTTTATCAATTAAATAATTAAATAAATTATAACGCTTTAAATTTCAATTCTGATAGTGTTAAGTGAGTCGATTGACCTATAAAAGGTTTGGTTAACTGTTTAGACCGTTGTAATCGTTTGGTCTAAAATAAGTAATCCGAATTGAAAAGAGTTTTTATCTCACAATTATAAGGATGTATTGTTTCCTAACATTTCCAATGTAGGATCGAAAAACGGATTGCAATAATCAAGATTAAACGAGAAAGCATAAATCACACAAGAAACAATAACACAGGATTTAACGTAGTTTTTGGCAATGTGCTGACTAGTCCAGGGCAGAAATGAGGAGATCATATTATCACTGTAGATTTTAATTTACACGGTTCTGTAACTGCTTCTGCAATTGCTCTTGCTATTGCAATTGTTCTAGGTTACAACATATGCGTATTTATAGTCACAAAACCCTAACCCTAGCTGCCTTAAAGACACCCTAGCAGATTGACTTAAATACCTCAGACCTGAACTCAGCTCAGCTAACTCCACCAGACGTAACCAGTTGACTTTTGCTCTACTGACTTTCACTCTGCTTACATAGCTCCGCTTAGTCAACTCCACTTAGTACTCAGCTCCCCTTACTTTGCTCTGCTCAGTCAGCTCAGATGAGATGTCAAGTCATATTTACTAACATCCCCCTAAAAGCAACTGGTGTCCTCGTCCAGATTTGCCCCAGACTCGTCACTGTCACATTCTCCTCCTATAAGCAACTGGCATCCTCATCCGGATTTGCCCCAGACTCATCACTACTTGAGGAATCTGGAGGTGGCCCCTCACCGTCTCTCACGGTGTAGCACTTAGTCACGTCTGGAAGTCGGCTCTGATACCACCCTTGGTGGTAGCACTAATTGAGTCATAAGATCTGGTTAACTGCTTAGACCGTAATCCTCGCTTGGTCAAAAATGGCTAACCCGAGTTGGAAAGTCTTTTATGTCTCACACTTATTTATTCAATAGTGTTGGACTCACTAACAAACCATACATTATTCTTTCCTCACAATACATTACCCTTTATAAGAATGAAAGATACGCTGTCAATTTTTTTTTAAGTGGTCTTCAACATTTAGATAAAGTCCTAGTCGTATTTGGGAAACCCCGACTTCTTGTGTGATGTCATTTAAAGGTATATCCGTTTTTCAGGAATTTTGTTTTCTTCTTAGTGATTTTAAGGTTAATTAAGTTTTTCTTGGCCTCATGGTCATCTTAAAACCGACCTATCTAAGAAGATCCTATAAAAACCTCTAGATAGCCATACACTTTACAATGTTCGCTTTTTCACAAGTTTTGGTAAAGTCTTGTATAAAGTCCCATATTGGTAAATTAGTGGAATACTCACCCTCATATAAGTGTGAGACATAAATGTCTTGATAAATCGGGTTAGCCCTTTTAGACCAAGCGAGGACGATGGTCTAAGCAGTTGACCAGACCTTTTTTTTGTGACTAAGTTAGCTCTACCAGGCCCGAGGTCTAGGGGCGTTATAGAATGATATTCAGAGCCGACTATCAGACGGAACTATGCGCTGCACCGTACAAGAAGACAGTGTAAGGATGGCCTCTAGTTTCCTCTTGTAGGGACGATCCGGGAACAGTCTTTGCCGTCATGGCGAGGATGACAGTCCCTTATAAGCGAGGAGAATGTAAAGTCTCACATCGGTAAAGTAGTAGAATGCTCACCCCTATATGAGTGTGAGACATAAAGGTCTTGTCAACTCAGGTTAGCCCTTTTAGACCAAGCGAGGACGGCGGTCTAAGTAGTTGACCAGACCATTTATAATTCATTTAGCGTTACCAAGCCTAGGGTCCGGGGGCGTTACACCTTGGGCCACTGTCCCGGACCCACTCTCGAATAAAGCATCCCAGACTTAGTTTCTGGGAGGCTCTGTTATCTTTCTGGGTTCGTTTGACATATCACAACAGCGATTTCGAATAAGTTTCGTTTCCAGCAGCAGTTTCAGGCTTAGGTCCATCTTTTGAAGATAAGATCTAATATTTTCATAGTAGTTCTTGGCTTTGATCATAATTAGGTTAGATTCAAAGGGTAATCATTGTTGGATTTGTAGTTGGTTTTTTTATTCGCGTCAATTTGGAAGATAATTGATATTCGGTTCGTAGTTTGTCTCATCTTTAAGGTAAATAGTTCTTCTTATCAAAAGGTTCCGTGTTTAGTTTAAAGATCATGCTCTTAAGTTGTTTTGAATACTGTTTTTTGTTAAACCGCATGAATACGGATATGACTATGTGTTTGTCGAGTAAATGTAATATTTATTTCAAAGTATTGTTTGGTTTTCTAGTTACTTTTTTGTAAATTGTTTTATGTGTCTTGGTTACGAGTAGTGGGGATATGAGTGGAGTTCGGCGTTTCTAGGCCTTCCTTGGTTCCCGTAGGTCGAATATGGACTTTAACATGAAATCTATGTGTTTTATGTGCTCTTACTTGTGTTAAGATAAGGTCTAGTTAATTATCCCTCAATGTGATGTACGGTGTACCATGGGTTCTATGACCCATATCGGAGGTATGACTAGTTGTGCTAACCATATCATTCTCAAGACGACTGTCCCTAAGTCCCATGATTGGAGGTATGTTTAGTCATATTACTTGTGATGCATATGCCTTCTTGTTAAGTAAGTAAGAAACATGAACGTGATAAACTAGATATGAACATGTAAATAAATCCAATATTACACGTAAGCCTCTACTATGTCATATCGAGTTTATCAAAACGGAAGCTAGAAAGACTCGGAAAACACCATAAATGCAACTATGAAAAGAACTCAACATACTAAAGATAGAAAGGTGTCCTTACATCAATGAAAAACCAAAACAAAGTACGATGTCCCAAACAAACTTGTCTTAAAAAGAAGTACAAACTTCCTTACAAAAGTCTAGAAATAAAAAGAACAACATATGTCTGGAAATGAAATACAACAACGTCTAGTTCCACAAAAATTACTAAAAAGGAAATAGAAGAAAACATCGTCCAACAACATCCCCATCACATAACGCCCTCAATGTGCCCATGGTCAACCTGTTCATCATCTCACCCCACAGTGCATACAAAAGAAACATGCAAATGTGGTAAGTACATAGGTATGTAGCAAGAGTGAGAAGCTAACGAGTAATTCAGTTCTACAACAAAAAGGTTTACATTATTATTATTAAGTTATCTTGGTGAGACCGACTCAAACTCTATGGTTCACTTCATACTCATCAACATGTCGGGACTATTGGTTTCTAGCTTAGCCTATCTTTGTTACGTCAGCATTCAAGGGCACTACGCATGATGTATATCCACCACGAGATATAACTGTGCAACATATTGATGGATCACCAATATCCACGAAAGTCTATTCTAGTAGACTCCGATGGTGTAAACGTTCGGTGAAGTCCCTCCGTACGTAGGGTCTTAGACTTACGGGGTTAAGTTCCTCCGTACATTGGGTCTCATAGACTTACGTAGTCATTCACTTTATCTAAACGCCCACACATCGCGATATAGACTTGTGCCTTACCAAGAATGGATTGATGTTTAACCTTTTTACTACACAAGTACGTTTGTTATTATTTATTAACTAACCTCCTAAGTATTTTCACGTACGCTCCCTCACAACACCTACCTCTTACTTAGATCACTAGACACGGACAAGGCCTAGCAATTACATAGAAAATGATGAATACTAACTCATCAAAGCACAAGCCAATCATACTCTTCCGACAGTCCCGAACTTCAAATCTTAGGAAGAGTACATTCGGTGCCGAAACTAAACACATCAGAAGCTCAATCATGACTTGTTCATGTTCATTTTATGTTATTAGATTAAGAAACAACATTAAAAACTCATCTAATGGCTTAAAACAACATTTTTCCCAAAACTGAGGTCAATGCGTGCGCATTCCTCTGAATGCGTGCGCATTGAACGAACAGAAAACATTCAGGATGCCTCTGTCCGGCCAATGCGTGCGCATTGCTCATGCACAAAACAGAAACAGACCATCCTGCATCAGCAATGCGTGCACATTGCTAACCAATGCGCACGCATTGAGCACAGAAAAGCCCTAACTCACCTTTTCCTGCACTTTTACGATTCTCAACCCTTTCCCAACATGATTATCATCAATATAAACATCAAAACAACAGGAAAACATCACCTAAACAAGGCATGACTTCACATACTTCTACAACAACTTCTAAGCATGATTTCTAGCATTAAAACACATCACAACTCAACCTAAACATAAACTATAATTATTCATTAGGAAAAGCCTCTTACCTTTTGGCAAGCAAACCCAACCCAAAACCTTTAGAAAATCTGCATCACATTCCAAGAATTCACTCAACACCTACTTGATCAACCCCAAACTTGGATTAGACTTGATCACAAACATCTAATTTAACAATTCTATGAATTTAGGAGACTTAAAACACCAAACTTTGTTCAAAACCGCATCTAGGGCTAAAACTCTTACCTTTACAAAACTTTAAAATTTTGGTAACAAAACGATCCTCTTTTCCCGCTGATCCCGTTTCTCCAATCTGATCCGTTGAAGAACATGTAAGATAAATGGATAAGTCTTTTTTCCCCTTCCCACTTTGCTCTCAACGTTGGAGGCTGAGAGTTTACGTTCTGATTTTTTATTTTTTGGCTAATAGATTCAGACTACTAGCCAAAAAAATCACTTGACAGAATAATGGGGATTTATTTTCCTTAAATAACAAATCCCAAAATAATAACCTATATTTTCCTTTTCCTTATTTTGTCCTTTAATTAAAAAATTTGAGTCCCAAATCATATATATATATATACACACACAATACTTTAATCCAAAATAAATTAAATATAATATTACGTTTTCGCAAAATTACACGTCTGTCCTTTTCCGAAAATCGGAATATTACACGTTTTCTATGCATTGTTCATTGTTTTAAAATGGATTTCTCTTATGTTTCAAGTTATACTTTAAAGTAGTTTTCAAGTAAATGTTTTAAACTGTTTTGTGAACGGGATGAAGTCCATTCATGTCATTACTCCTAGCATTTGACAAATATGAATCTCTCGTTTGATCTTCCTTCTTCTTACTGAGCTTTGTGCATGACCTCACATCTTTATTTAGAATAAGAAGATATGCATGTTGATGACGAGTTGGATGATGAGCAAGGAGAGCAAGCCTAGATATTGAGTCGTGGAGTTCTTTGTGTTTCAGTAGTTTCCTTTTTAGTCAAGTTGAGTGGGAGTAATAAATGTAAGCAGTTATTGTGATTTAGTTTGACATCAGTTGTAATCGGTTGAATTAGTTGACGGAAGGCCTTGAGGGTTAAATTCCCGAGTCACTTGTTTGTTTCTTTTCATCTGCGCGTTCTTTTATTACTCTTGTATGACATGAGGCTTGTGTGAGATTTAGGTTTTACTCTGAATGTTATGTGTTAAACATTATTTTTCCGGATAAAAATTCAGTTTCCGAGACAAGGGCATTATAGTATTGTTCTCATTTTTTTTACCTGACATGTCACCAATAATTTCACAAAATGAACTAATACAACACAACTAATAATATTATTGAACATACTAATTTTAACTTATTTTATAAAATAATGGCAAAAACATTGCTTTAAACATAAGGTTGTTCAATCTAGCTAGTGATAAAAAGTGTGTGGTGGAGGATCGATGGAAGATGACTAAGGGTGCTTGGGGTTGGGTTTGGGACTAGAGGAGGGAGATAATATGGAGGCAATTTGGTGTGCTTACGGATTTTTTGGCTTCTTGATCTTCATCTTCTTGCTGGACAAGCGGACACACCCTTTTAGAGTTTCAACCCTCGTGGAGCCTTCTCGGTTGCAAGACTAAAGAATTAACTGATGGAAAACACTACCTCCCACTCGATGGCTAGTTCTACTCTTTCACTGGATCGACATGGATCCTTCTAACGTGAATATGTTAAATATGAAAGCCACTCAATGTCCTCTCCCAACTCTTTCAGATATGTCGAAAAAAGGAATAAGTCTCATCGTTATCTTTGGAGGATGAGATCCACTTGTTCTTATGTTGCCCGTTGGCTTCTAATATTTGGACAAGATTTTCGGGTGGTGGCGGTGTCCGGTTAATACATCTTTGAATTGAAAAAAAAAAATCAATATGTCCGACGATTGAATTTAATAGAGACTCATGCATCAGAACTTTCCCTACTTACACCTGCCCTACGTGCAAGTGCAAGTATTTTGTAACTTTTGCTAAAGTTTCTCCCGGCAGCACCCAAAGCAACCTTTTCATATATTATTGAACTACTTTTTGGTAAAGCAACTACGTATTATTATTACTATTATAATTAACTTATAAAATGGTTGCAAGTACTCTTAAAAAAACAAAAAACAAAAATTTGTAAGTACGATGATGTTATTCAAAGTCTCAAGGTATTCTGTTCCTTAAAATGGAAAAACAAATTAAACCAAGAATGCTACAATGTCAAAGGTACAAATTTAAAATATAGACGGAAATTCAAAATACATATATATTTTTGTGTAAAAATAGTTTTTGTTGTATACCTTTATTTTTAAATCTTATAATCATAATCCGTCAAAATACTCAGTAGACCAGACAATGCATCATTCGAGCCGTGATATATTGTCATGAGGCCGAGTTTTTATTCATTGAGGCCGGACTAAAATAGCATTTCCTGAACAAATTGTTTCACTCGGCTAGGCTAAAATTCACGGGGTTTTTTATTACAAAAGAGGAATTACCAAAAATAAATAAACAAAAATATATCTTGACAGTAATTAAATGATTTACAGTTGGAATGCAAAATATACTATGAAATCTGATCTCATTTCAGACAACTACTCCGATGTCTGAAAAAAGATGGCCATATTGACTAGAAAACCAAGGAATCGATGATCTTGTTCGTCCCTTTCCCCACCATTTGGCTAACCAAAAAGTGTCCCCATGCATTTTAATCCAATTGTCCACAGAAATATTCTTTGGATTACAAAATCTAAGATGCAGTCCATAAAATCCAATAACGCTCAGAAGTCAAATCCCTCCATCGACGGCAAAGAAATCGGCATTGGAGAACATCTTTTGCCGGAAGCGGAAGCGGAAGCCTGCTTAAAATCTCATCAGGGATATAATAATAATACTCGGTTTTTTTATTTTTGGTAATTCCTGTTTCGTAAAATTAAAAAAAAAAAAAAAAAAAAAACAAAACAAAACAAAAAAACGTGAAATTTAGTCCGGCCGAGTGAAACAATTTGCTCAAGACGTGTTATGTTAGTCTGACACCAATGAATAATAACTCAGCCTCATGACAATATATCACGGCCCGAATACCAAATTGTCCACTGAGAATTTTGACGGGTTATGATTGTAATGATAAAAAATAGGAGTATACAACAAAAACCATCTCTACCCAAAGGTGTATATTTTGAATTCTATAAGTTATTTTTGTGATTTTTCCATCGATCGAAAAAAATAGGTGAATGTCATAAATTTTAAGGATAAAATCTAAAACATTAATTGATCATCATTAATACAATAGTCATATAAAAATTATAAAGTAGGAATAAGATGAAGAAAAATATAATAATATTTTATTGATATTATAAGATAACTTATATTATACGACAAAAAGTATTGTAGAATAATTATCTGTATTTCTTTTAATCATAATGAGAGTACAAGAGTCTTATATAGACATTGACTAACTTAGTAGCACATATACTAACACCAATTGGTTTTAGTATATGGTAAGCGCTTGATCCTAATATGGTATCAGAACAGGAGATCCCGAGTTCAAACTCCGCTTCCAGCACAATTAAAAAAAAAAACAAGTGTTGGGTCGCACTCTCTTCTTATAGGCTCACACTTCCCAAACAAAAAAACAAACAAGTCAAGTGTTGAGTCTATCTCCCTTCTTATAGGCCTACACTTGAGGGGGCGTGATATAAGGAGATATAGTAGCACGTGTACTAACATCAATTGGTGTTAGTAGAACGGTAAGCGCTTGATCCTAATAAAAAAAAATAATTAAAATCACTTACATGCAAAAAGTGTATACAATAAATATATAACAAACATTTTTGTATGATGCATGTAATTAATAGTCCGGTTTGAAAACCCGAGCATTTTACGGGTACGTATCGCTAAAGCCCACGACTTTTTTTCCGTAAATACCTAAACCGAGGTTGATCCAGTTCAGGATGCAATTTTGAATCCAGAATCTCAAGTATAAGGTATATAAAAAGTCTTGATCTTTTCTTTAGTTTTCATTTTGATCATGTTTAGGGTTGTGTTCTTCGTAAAGCTTAAGTTAGATTTCGTATCTTACTCGTAGAACTGATGAGAAGATGTTCTTTGTTCGTAGATTCAGTTGAACAATAAAGTAATGGGGTTTTCTTATTAAAAAATGTTCTATCTTCAAGTTCAAATCTTTTATTTTTATTATTGTTTTGCTTAAAACTGCACTAACTAGGCCTAAATATGTATTTCAGTTCGTTGTTAGGTAATTGTTGGACGAAATTGTGGTGCAGAAGGAGATTCGATTCGCAGCCATGAACATATCTACACCATTTTCATCCGTGTGCACTTTTTCAAGTGCTAGCAACTTCAACTCCAACATATCCCGAATCCAATGATAACGAACATCAATGTGCTTGATCCTAGAATGAAATTCTGCATTCTTACCAAGATGAATAGCACTCCGGCTATCACAAAGCAACACATACTGATATTGCTTCAAACCAAGCTCTCGTGAGAAACTTCTTCATCCACAACAACTCTTTACATTCTTCAGTTGCTGCAATATACTTAGCTTCAATAGTTGAAAGTGCAACACATTTTTGCAACCTCGATTGCCATGACACAGCTCCGCCTGCAAATTTAACCAAATATCCTGAAGTAGACTTGTAAGAATCAACATCTCCAGCCATATCAGAATCAGTGAAACAAACCAACACGGGTTTTTCACCACCAAAAGTAAGGCATAAATCTATAGTACCCCTGAGATATCTCATAATCCATTTCACAGCATTCCAATGCTCACTACCAGGATTAGAAAGAAAATGACTGACCTTACCAACTGCATAAGCTATGTCTGGTCTAGTACATATCATGGCATACATCAAACTACCCACTGCTGAAGCATATTTGGTGTGCCGTTAAACCACCAAAAATAAACACCTCTAACCTCTATAACGAGTATAGTGGAAGCAGGGATCGAATCCTCAGGGAACAGAGGATTATTTCTTTCAAAACAAAAATATAAAAATCCAATTTGTGGTGAATTAACTAAACGTGCAATAACTGAAATAAACAATTCTAATAAATGAGAAAGTGTGATATCAAGTAGTGACGAAAATCAATAATAGGAAAGCTCCAGTTGAAGTTGATTACTTCCACCTCGATTTCCTCGACTGATCATTGCTGCAAAAATACTCATTAATTTATTAATAAACCAGTTATAGTTACCGACACGCGCCAAGTAACCAGCCTCTTCTAAATTCGATAATTAAGACACGGTCACTAATTATACTCTAACCGAAAGACACTCCTAGACACATTCATAAGAGTTTGGTGTTCCGGCAGCATTAATATTTAAGAGACCCGATTCTGAATATTAACACACACGCGGGTTAATTTTAATCCAGATTATTCACCGTCATGGTAGCGGGTTAACCAGCTGCGAACAAGTACAATCATACCACTCGTCACCTTATGAAAAGTAATAAGCAATTACGGACTTATCGTTTCAATTGACAATCGATTAACTAGTTATATCAATTACCCTGCAAAAATAATTAACCCAACTAATAATCGTGAAGAAATTATAGCAGAAGATGAACAAATATTAATAAATCAATGAGGAATGAACACAATTTGATCTCACAGTCAATTACATCGAGGTTTCAATAATTCTTCAACTGGAATAAAAGAAATTAGAAACTAACCATTGTTGTAGACAATACAAAATTATTCAAATGTGTTTGCGTAGTTGAATGGAAAAGAAGAAAAACAAAAAAATTGCAGCCGTCCCGTCTTTTTCTTGCTCAGTCCGTACCCTAGGTGATGATGTGTAATTGATGATATATTCAATTCAATTGTCAAAATTGCATATATCTCCATTTGCTGCTTTCCACGTCTCCTTTGCTTGGTCAATGGGTCCCATGGACTTTTAAATGATCAACCAATCAAAATATAAGGATTTTAACCAATGGAAAATTTAAAACCTTTCATCCAATGAGAAATTAGAGTGTTCCACCAATCAGTAAAAAGCTTCCCTCTTGAGATTTCACATGAAATTTTCAGGAGCAAAGGGGAATAGTGGTATGATCATACCATTTTCAGACTCTTCTTTCAACACTTCAACTTATCAAAACGTGAAACATCTTTCTTCTCTTCTAGCGATAACATCATCCTTCGGCTACTCCTCTCTTTCAAGCATTCCACGACACAAAACACTCCTTTAAGTCATTATCATTGTCAATCCTGCAAAACAACACCAAACACCCTGAAAAAACGCATATCTCCCTGGAAATGACATCGAAAAAGCGATAAAATCCCAACCAAATATGCTCCTATCAATACTAGACCTTCTGCATCTTTTCCTTTTCATCATCGCAAGATGGACACTGTTTGATACTCAACTTGAAATGAGATGCAAGTGGACTGGACATTGCTTTGGCTCACTCATGCTAAATCTCTGAAGCACATTCTTTATGTATTTCTCTTGTGACAAATAAATTTTCCCGGCCTCTCTGTCATGAGTAATCTGCATCCCTAAAATATGCTTTGCATGGGCCAAGTCTTTCATGGCAAAAGACTTGCTTAACTGCTGCTTCAATCTGTCAATCCTTGAAGCATTCTTGCCAACAATCAATATATCATCAACATAAAGTAAAAGAATGATAAAATCATCCTTTGAGAATCTGTTAATAAACATGCAATGATCTGAAGTAATCTTCCGGTAACCCTGATCTTTCATGACAGACTCAAATATCTTATACCATTGTCTAGGCGCTTGCTTTAACCCATAAAGACTCTTCTTCAACTTGCACAAGATCCTCTTTTCCTTTCACCTGAAAACCCTATGGCTGCTCCATATAGATGTCTTCTTCCAAATCACCATGAAGAAAAGCTGTTTTAACATCCATCTGCTCAACCTCCAAATCAAGACTAGCTGCCAAGCCAAGAACAGTCCAGATAAAAGACATTTTCACAACATGAGAGAAAATATCACCAAAATCAATGGCCTTTCTCTGACCAAAACCCTTGAATACTAATCTTGCCTTATACCGAGGTGTAGAATTACCGTCTTCTTTCTTAATTCTGAAGACCCACTTATTCTTCAAATCTTTCTTCCCCTTAGGCAATTTCACCAACTCAAATGTGTGATTGTCATGCAAAGACTCCATCTCGTCTTTCATAACATCAATCCATTTATCTTTATTTTCATCATCCATGGCCTCCTCAAAACATTCAGGCTCTCCACTATCTGAGAGCAAAACATACTCAGTCATTGGATATCTAGTAAAAGGGTGTCTCTCTCTAGTAGATCTCCTGGGAATAATTGGTGGAGCCTCATCTGGTACTGGTTCCTCAATCATATCATCATCAATGTTCTGATCAAAACCAACTGCATCATCTTGCTGATTACCCTGGTCATCAAGTGCACCATGATCCTCTATAGGTGTAGGAGAAATTATCTCCAAGTCAGCTGAACCATCACCAGCCTGAGGTGTTGAACTCTGATCTTTATCAACATCCTGCAAAGTCTCATTCTCTGCAAACACAACATCTCATATTCTAATCACTTTCTTGTCAACAAGATCATAAAATTGTTAGGAAATCTACGCGGGAACGCAGCGGAATTTAAAATTTTATTTCTTTTTAACCAGGATCGACTTCGTTTAAGCAATAAACAAACAAGTAGTAGACGGTGGTTACCTTGGTTGATCTATAAGATCGACGCTTTGACCGTCTAAGGAGACTAGTTCTGCATAGAGCCGCCCAAGTGTTCGGCCTCTACCGCTAGTCCACACGAACAGCCCGCCGGAATCCCAACATGGATTGCTATTGGAAAACTCCGGTTGCTAGACCGGCCTTTTTCCCCTTTCTCCAACTCTCTATAGGATGCTCTCTATTTTACACAAGAACTATTAGTTCTTGGAGTTGTGTTGTACAAAAGAGCTTGACACCCACTTCCTATTTATAGGGAAAGTGGTGCCACATACTAGAGTGGAGGAGAAGAAAACATTTTCCCAATAAAATAAGGAAAATATAATTGATTGATTTTTCTCATTTAATTTAATATCTTATATTAAGTATTTTCAAGATATTGTCAATATCTTATATTGAATATTTATCTTATTACCATAAATCTATTTTTTTTTCAAAATCTATTAATATCTAATATTAATATTATGGTAATCTTATTAATTAAATTACACAATCCAAATGTATCCAAATACACAAAAGATGGCGCCACATTATGGCCAATTCACGTGTGTCAATACACACACAATCTTTGGCCATATATTTAATTAATAATAACATGATCAAATAGTTTGGCAAAATCTATGTGTGTCACAAACACATATTTTTCGGCCATATATATATAATATATATATTTTTATTTAATCAACATAATTAATATCTTGTATTTAATTTATTCATAATAAATAAATACCACCATATTAATTTACCACTATAACCTTTATAGTCTCGAGATAAACTTTTCTTATTTGGTTATCATATATAACCACATTTTAATCCGGCTAGATGTTCTTATGTGTGTGACCCAATAGGCTTCCGAATATGTTGGTCGTAGACACAAAGTGCAAGTTACGAAAATGCCCTTCATGCCTAACGATCACGGGATAGAGTCTAGCAACACACCGTGACCCCCAATCATCAGAAGAGTCAAATGCAATGACTACTACCTTTCATGTGAAACAGTTACCGTGTAACTTACAATCCTATCGCTGTAATAATATCCATACGGTCATACGTCGAGTGTCAAACATTAACGACCATATCTTACTATCTTATAATCTGGATATCAAGCTCTCTCGAAGTAACTCGTTTACTCCCACTTTGCAAAGATTCACGAGAGTAAGACATTCCTTATAAGAAGGCCATTTCGGATATTCAATCCTAATCATAGGATACGCGATTCCTGCATCGACCAATCATGTATACTCCGCGATGCTTCAATATCATACCCAATCACTACCGCATGATCGCCCGTGGCTGTGGAAACCTCAATAGTGTCAAAGCATGACAATCCACACCGTGATGCCATGAAGACTCCGGTCTTAAGGATAATTACACAACCGCCACATAGTGTGACACTTATCCGTGTAAGTGGGTCAGTCTAACGTATGCATTCTCTAATACACATCCACGTACAGTCCAAGTGTCTCTACACTTCGATAGACGAGATCTATCCCTCCCCTTAAAGACAGAAGACATCTAATATGTGCTAGTCTGTTTATACTATCAATGCCCTGTTTAATAGTACATCAGCCTAGAGACATTTAAGTATCAAACTTATTAAAGTGATTAGAGATCTCATCAACCATAATCGCCTATCATGGTTTCTCTACCACAGTTTAATACTAAGGACGTTATCATATAACAATTCACAATTGGTTCTTTAAAAGAACAAATATATGACAACCGAAAAGCCATTTAATATATGTATAAACATAAAGAAATAGTAGAAATGATCCGACCCGGTCGGATCCGGTCCAACCCAATTGGGTTTAGGACACTATTTCAACAAAAATTTGTACCCAAACTCATCTTGACTATAACCCAGAAAAATACATTGTTTAGTCTTAGTATCAAGCTTAGACCTCTTATCTTTAGGAATGTGAACATAAGATTTACAACCAAAAACTCATAAATAATGGTAAGATACATCTTTACCTGACCATACCTTCGAAGGAACATCAATCTGCAAAGGAACACATGGAGACAGATTTAGTACATGAACCACTGTACTCAAAAACCCCAAAAGGAATTAGTCAATCTGGCTTGTGAAAGCAAACATCTGACTCTCTCCACTAATGTTCTGTTCATTCTCTCCACCAAGCCATTCAACTGCGGAGTCTTTGGTGGAGTTCTCTCATGTCTGATACCCTGATGTTTACAGTAATAATGAAATGGACCTTTGTATTCACCTCCATTGTCAGTCCGAATACACTTCAACTTCTTTCCCTTTCCCTTTCAACTGAAATTATAAACTGCTTGAACACGTCTAACACTTGATCTTTTGTCTTCAAAGTGTAGACCCAAAGTTTTCTTGAGTGATCATCAATAAAATTCACAAAATAGCGGGAACCACCAAGCATCCTTGTCTTTATAGGACCACAAACATCAGAATGAACAAGCTCAAGTACTTCTGACTTTCTTGAAGGTGGATTTGATTGAAAAGAAACTCTAGATTGCTTCCCTGCAAGACAATGAGTACACTTTTCCAAATGCAAACTGTTAGAACAAGACAATAAATTTTTCTTAGATAAGACAGTCATTCCTTTCAAGCTCATATGACATAACCTCATATGCCACAACTTAGTCTCATCACATGACTCCACCGCATGAGCCTCATCAACAATAACTTTGGCTTGAGTCAAGAAAAGTATAGATGTCTTTGTACCTCTAGCCACAACTTACGACCCCATTTGTGAGCTTCCACTTATCACAAGAAAATGAGCTATTATAACCATCATCACACAGTCTGCCAATATAAATCAAATTTAACCGGATCCCTGAAACATGCTTAACCCGTTTAAGAATTGGTTTGGTACCATTAGACGTCTCCAAACTAATATCTCCAACACCTGCACACTTTAAGATAGAATCCCGAGCCGTTCTCATATCACCAAAGTCACCTGGAGTGTATGATGTGAAAAACTCTCGTCGTAAAGTAGCATGGACCGAAGCACCACTGTCAACAACCCAACTAGTCATATCATCAGCAAGAATAATATCATCTACCTCTTGAAACACAAGGAAATCATCAGAAGAAGCTGCATTTACTATATCTTCCTTCTTCTCATCATCTTTCTTGTCATTGTTTTCCTTTTTATCCCGTTTCAATTTAAAGAAAAATTTCTTGATGTGTCCCTTCTTTCCACAGTGATTGCATTCAAAAATTGTGTACTTGCCCTTGGATTTACTTATACTTCGACCTTTATCTTTAGAAGCTCTAATTTGACTTCTCCCCCATGACTCGGTAACCAAGACATCCGACTGTGAGGAAACACCATGTGCCTTCCTCCTTGTCTCTTCTTCCAACACACTAGTCTCAGCAAGATCAATGGTCATAGCACAATCTGGGGTAGAATTAGATAGGGAACTTCGAAATTTTTCCCACGATTCCGGTAAAGAGCCAAGAAGCATCCATCCATGCACTTCATCGTCAAACTTAATACCCATAGCATTTAGTTGGTTTATAATACCCAATAAAGTATTCAAATTATCAGCCGTAGAAGTTCCATCATGATATCTCAAATTCATCAATTTATACATCAAAAGCATCTTATTGTTTCCAGTTTTCCGGGCATACAAGTCTTCAAATTATTTCCACAAAGACCTAGCATGTTTCTCCTCACAAATGTGAGTTAAAACATTGTCATCAACTCATTGTCTAATATAACCACAAACTTTCCTATGCAACAAATTCCACTATTCATCTGTTTTATCATCAGGTTTTTCCGCACTGAAAACCGGCAAGAAATAATTTTTCACATACAAAAGATCCTCCATTTTATTTTTCCATAAGGCATAGTTAGACCCATTCAAAGTGATCATTCTATTCAAGTTTGCTTCCATTTCACCAATAAAAAAAAGTTCACCAAAAACACTTCAATACCAAATCAACTAACCATGGCTCTGATACCAGTTGTTCGGATCAAGAGCTTACCATTGTACTAAAACCAATTGGTGATAGTAAAGGTGCTACTTTATTTCTTAACACAATACAGTTTTTCTGCACCTCAGTCGAATCCTTTTACGCTTGAGGATGCTGGTACACCCCAACAATCCCCCCCAGCATCTGCAACCGTGGAATCATTACGCAATATGCCCCCAGCATCTTCAACCACAAAGTGGAATCATTACGCAGCATGCTGCTGCCGGGACTTTGCATGATCACATACGTTAGAATATGGATTGAACATGAACTTATATGCTCTTTACATGATCATATGTGCATTTCGTGTTTCCCGAACAATCTTGTAGGGTGCAGTTAATAATCCGCAGCTATTGGATCAAGTTATACGCAATATATATCCTAGAGGGGGATTGAATAGGATATTACTGCTTTTTATAATTTTATCAAGCCTTTTTGGAGTTCAAATTAATTTACGTAATATTGATAATAAACTAGGCGGAAGATATAGCTAAAATCAAAGTTTATAGGTTAATGTTCTTGTGATCAAATTTTGATTAAAGATTTTAATGAGTTAAAACCTAATCAGTTTAACATGCAATGCTTAGTTGTGTTTCTATTTATATTTCAAACACACAAACCGATTTTATAGTTGTTTAAGCTATCAATCAATCCTATGTGTCAATATCAATCACACTCAGATTCTCTAGACACTTTTCAGTTTACAGATTACAATAGTGTAAAAATAAGATAGAAGATGAAACGGAGTTCTGAGTTGTCACTCTTTTAGTTCACACTGTAGTGAAATAATCTTAGCCACTTAAGATTCAATCACAGTTCTGTTTCTAAAAGATGACACAACAGAACAGTACAACAACCTTCGGTATTTATTCTAACAAATTCCAAAATCAAAGACACGGTTCAAGAAGGCAATTTGAAAGCAATAAATAAAGTCGGGAACTTACTGACAATGAACCACAGAGGTTCAGGTTGGGAGAGAACGGTGCACAAGTTACCAGAAAGCAACCAAGGAGAAGTCCAAGTCCAATCCAGTTCTTAAATGCAATCCCCACAACCAGCTTCAATCTCAAACTCAGTTAAGAGTTCAAGATTAAGCACAAACTTACACACTCTGAACAGATGAATAGATGAATAAGTATTTCGGCAAACACTTAGAAAAATACAAGGGAGATTTTTAGTATTTTAGAAAATGTTTGATCAGCTTAGTTGTTTGATCAGTTTGATATCAATGGGATTATATAGCCAAATAATGGACAGAGCATTAAGCGACTTCGGGTAATGCAGTGTATGGGTGAAGAGTAAATGCAATAAATGTTAACTGAGAGAGAATGCATAGTGGACGGTTCAGATTAAAATATTTAATGCCATTTCTTAAAAAATCGGCTGACTGATCGAGACTTTCTAGGTGTCCAATCTTACCGGCAGTGTACCGGGTCAATTGTAGTATAGTAAGTGGTCAAGGTCGTATCCACGAGGATTGTGAGGTTGAACACCAAAAAGCTATTATCATCTTGATCTAAGTCGCAATAATTCAAGGAAGTAAATTTATCTAAAATCTACTACTACAATGGGTGATAAAATGATAAAAAGCCTAGCCAAGACAATGCATTGATGAAGTATATCTCTACTAGTATCATGGGAATGAACTACCTACCAACCTTCCGTTAGTGTTAAAGTTTGTGTTACCGGTGCACTCCTAAACTTGTAGTTTCCCCTCATACGAGTGAATGAAACTACTCTATGTCTCCTCCTTGGTCTAAGAACCCTAGACCTAATGATTCAACATGATTAAGATCCTGAATGCAATGACAATGTCAAAAAAACCCCCGGATAAGAAATTGAATTCCAATTAAGGTCAATTTTACCTTCCGGTTCTCCTATTCCTTCTCCCACACCTAATATCTCCTTTCGGGCTCAACTAAGTGAGTGTGTGCTAGTGCTAGGTGATCAATCCAACACCAACAAGCAATACAGTGCAAATAGGAAAAGATAACAACAACACAAAAAGCTATGAAATATATGAATTAACATTCCTAATCAACATAATAGAGATTAATAACTATTACAACAACATCATCTTGGCTAGTACCAAATTTAGCTACTCATTACTACAATTACTAACATGTTAAAATTAGTATTCATAGCAATAAGATTATAAAAAAAACCTAGAATATTAAGTTACCAATCGTTGAGTTTACAATGGAAAGCTTGAAGTCTTCTTCTCCAATCATCAATGGAGTTTGCTCCAAGAAGTTGAGCTCCTTCCAATAAAAATACACCGAGAGATTAAACTAGCATTCTAGAATTATAATTGTGATGAAAGTAGCTAAATAATGGAACTAATTTAGCTAGGAGAACCCCTAGGGGCGGTGGTGAGCCTTCTAGAGAAAGAGGGAGTTGGGGAAGAAGATGTAGGTGTGATAATTGGGAAAAAACCGATCCCTGAAAGAGATTTTATGCTGAAATGGCGTTCCGCCGTGCGCCGCTAAAGATCTGGCGCGCGCCGGTATAACTAACTCCGACAAAGATCATCGACAGCGACTTTCAGAACTTGATTTCGCGCGCGCGCCGGTAAAGATTCGGTCTGCGCCGGGTCTCGGTAAAATAATCATAACTTGAGTTGTAGACCTCCGATTGATGTAATTCAAAGTGCGTTGGAAAGATCGTTTCTTGATCTACAACTCTTGTGAAGAAGTCTTCCCCAGAAAATTTATTTAAGTTGGGCCAAATGTCCGTTGAAGATAGGCTACGGTAAAAGCACTAAGGACAATTGATCCGTTTGAACTCGTAAGCTTATGACACACTCTTCTAGCCCTCAAAAGACGTGTTTTAGGCTCAACACGTATCATCCATCAGGGTCTTGGTCAACCTATAATCCTGCAATAAATCACAAAAATACCAAGTGTAAACCCGACACGACGCTCCGGTTACTAAACCGGTACAAAACCTATCAAAATATGATATTTTATATAATAATTACTATCTACACATATGCATGAAACTAAACAATTAATGACTTGAATTGGTACAATAATACTCAAAGTGGTATCAGAAATGGGGTAAAATATCATAATAATGAGCGACAATTTGTCTCTCATCACTGACTCATTTAGTTAATCAAAGAAAGACTGTTTGAAATCATCAAAGCATAAAAGACTGCATATTCCAATGCACAATTAATCCAGTAAATCGAAAATTCGAAAAGTTTGATAATTATAATTTCTAACTAATATGCTTTTGTAATGTGTGTGTACCAACCTAAATGATATATCTTTTATAATCTAAATATGCTGACACTAATATGAGGTAGGTTTTGATAATTCCATTGTGGCAATGCAAATTATGAAGTTTTTTATTTAGAAATCTGGTTAGTTTTATATCTAAATAATAAATTTTGTACATGATCTGGGTATAGTGGTAGACCCGAATCACATACCCGAGAGGCACAGGTAACCCGATCAATTTGTCATAATCATCAATGTGATGATCATTGAGACTCATAATTGCATAAGCGACATATCTTCATCTTTGACATAAGTCAAATCGGATTTATACATGTTTGAGTCACAAACACAAGGTTTCATAGAACAATCATCAAAAACATCATATGGTTTCATAGAGAGACTCAAGATAAACAAAACCATATACATGTTTAGAGACCAAAATCATTAATCACCCGATTTAAGCATGATTCTTGTAGATGCAAGACTCGTATAAGTATAGTATATTAACGGACTGAAATTATATTACACTTATAACATTCAGATTGATTTAATCCTTAATCAAAACTAAGAGTGAGATTTCATATATCAATCTGAAAGAGATGAAGAGAGTAGGGTGAGAGAAATGTCATACCAGTGCTTACCATTGCCGATTTGTGTCAGATCGAAGCTCAGATTCATTGCATGTCCATAGATGAAAATAGAACAGCCAACGGACTTTATTTCTTAGTAAAAGATCACATTTTTTCTTGATCTAATTCTTAGACCATCGATTCAGATATTTGCAGTTCACAAATTGTCACCGGATGAATGTTACCTAGCCACCGGAGAGAAGGTCAGGGCTGCATCTTCACAGTGACCGGAGATGAAGCATCATCATTATCGAACTCAGCAAAGGGAGCCTGAATTTATCGGAGAAGAAAAGGTCTTCATAGAGGAAGCGGATATTTTCAGCGATTGTTTAGAGAAGTAATTCAGAATGATAAGACACCGGAAATTCATCGGAGAAATTTTTCCGATTTTAGGTAACAGATAGGAGAGTGAGAGATTTTTCCAGACACCGAGAGTTGGAAACGGCGGAAAAAGTGATTGTTGTGTTAGGGTTTGAGTTTTTATAGGGTAGACAGACTTTAGGGTTTAGGGCTCAGATGGGTAGATGGGCTGGGTTTAATTTATTTAGCAGACTGAGAAAGTTGTAGGCCCAAAGTTTTTATTCAGAAGAATATTCGGGTGAAGTTAAGTGTTGGGCTATATGAGTGCTAAATGCTCGGCCCAATCAGTACCGACTTCTTTTAAGAATAATCCAAAATGTAATACACACCATGTCATATAAGTTTAATGATAGATATATCATATAAAATAGGTTTTATCATTTATGATGTGTATTTCAAGGTACCTGCAAAACACAGAAAATGCCATTGTAAGTCAAACGACTTCTTGGCAGGGTTAGTGACAGATAAACATATAATGACACATAAATTTAGGCACTGTAAAATTAATCAAAATATATACTGGATTATTGTGGGCACAACAATATCCAAGAGCAACTTACTACAAGAGTACCGTGATCCAAGGGTCATGTTGGATGTATGACGAGTTTAATTATCCTTGTTGCAAGTAATGTATTACAAGAGTACCGTGATAGTACTTGTCACGTGGGATGTTGGCTAGTCATATTACGTACCCAAGTTGCATCATGCCTTCAGGCTAGGCACTGGCATGCGTTGTAACCTTGAATATCTGGTTGTATTATCATGATGTTACAAGTAAACATGACAAGAATGTGAATTACCATCTTATTAAGTTGGAAATTTGAGTAACTTAACAATCATTTGCAAGACAAATAGTGGTAATTAAGATAGCTAATTGTACTTGTTTCACGCACTGCAGAATGTATGTCTTTAAACTAGTTTTTATACGCTATCTTCCAACTATATAGCAACATCATAAAGTATATTTATGTCATGTCTCCCAACTCGTGACAAATATGAATCTCTTTTTTCAATCTTCTACTTCTTACTTATCATCTAATTAGTTCTCGTACATTTCTTTTTGGTTGAGATGATATGCAGGTACCCCATGAGTGTGATGGAGAGCTTGGTGAGCAAGATTGAGATGGAGTTTATTTATGTTTAGCTAGTTATTTCTTTTAGTTCTGTTCCCTTTTTGAATAAGGCCCACATTAGTACTAGTTCTCAGATATGTTGACTTTATGGATTCAATAGTTTGTTTCAGTTATTTATGATTCTTTTGATAGCAGTGGTGTTCTGTTGTGTTGTGTTTTATGGGAGACCCTGAAGGTCCGTTTCTTTCGAGTCTCAGCATATTTCTTTTCTTCCTCGTTTTAGTATGTTACTCTGATATACCGTCAGCCTTATGTGAGTTTTAGAGTTTGTTCTAAGTCAAGTGTCGGACAATCTATTTTCGGTTAAAGACTTGATATCAAATACATAGAGCGTGGTGTTACACTAATACTCTACCCATGTGTCTAAACAACTAATTACATAGTACGAGATTATTTGTCACATCATTTATCGTTGCTATATGATGTACTGGCCCCTATGATGCACCGACACTTCAATATGGTAGTCGTGCGCCGTGTCCGACACACGACACGACACGACACGCTCCAACACGTTCCGACACCGTGTCCGACACATGTCGGCTGATTAAATTAATATTATTAAAATTTTAAATATCCGACACGCTAGCTTGCGACACACCGTTGACACTCCTCGACACGGCACCGACACTCCCCGACATTCCCCGACACTCCTGACCCGAATTATTTAATTTTTTTTCTTTATTTAAGTTTTTTCAATGGAAACACTAAAATACCCGATTTTTTTATATAATAATTAAATAAATAATACGCCGGATCAAGTTTATATGTTTTTTGTTGATAAATAATTATTTTTACAATTTATAATATTTTGAATGTCAATCACAATTTCTTTTAAGCACCATATAAAGGTAAAATATCTATTCAGATATTCATGTAGAGTTTATGTAATACATATCTTATTTTTCTAATTTTTTGATTTTTACGAATAACTATATATATATATATATATATATATATATATATATATATATATATATATATATATATATATATAACATGTCGGCACACGTGATCGGCGTGTCAGCAAAGGAATTAAAGTATCGTCAGATTCGTGTATGTGTTGTTACATGACGTGGTCAGTATCCATATCTGTCAAGCAACTTAGACCGGCCCTATATATATATATGATGTACTGGCCCTATATGTACTGGCCCCATTTTCCGGGCTAATTTTCAGAGAATATTGTCACTGCTAATACTTTATACGTCGTTAATTAGAATACTTCTTTAAAAAAAAAAACACTTAAATTAGAATACATTGTACGCCATGTATATTTTTATTTTTATTTTGCCAAAACTGTAAAAATGAGAATGCTAACATATTTTTTAGGGGAAATGAGAGAGAAAGACATAAATATTTCATCAATTGAGTAGAAGGACGGTCTTTTGAAACTTTTGCATAAATGACAAAACTATTTATTCACTGTCGAAATTCATTTGTGTTCAAATTCATTCGCCGAAATTCATCGTTTAAATTCACTAATTTTCAAAATTCATTGTTTAAATTCACCGATTTTCGGGATTCATCATTGAAATTCATTGATTTCGGGATTATTGAGGAAATTCACCGATTTTAAGGATTCATTGTTTGTCCTTCTCGCAATAAAAATTATGCAGTTGTCCTTCTCCCTTTAAAAAATATGTAGTTGTCCTGTTACTTAAAAATATTCCAGATTGTGTCCTTATCCCTAATTTCCCATATTTTTTTTTAAGGTGAATTGATCATCAACTTATATTTACTAACAAGATTTATCAAAAGAAGAAAATATTAAAATAGTGGATTTTTTTTTCTTTTTTTTAAAGAAATAAACAATCTACCATTCTACCGTTAAATGCAACCAATTAGTGACCAACAAGTCATACTTGTTTAATGATCATAATTTTTCAGAATATGCTACACAGTTCTACCCAGATCGATCTTCAAAATCTTAACCTTCAATCCAAAAATAGACATCACACATTTACATGAACAAGTGGGGGTGGATCTATTGCTATCAAAGAGGGGCAATCGACACGCATGAAACCAAGAAAAAACTTTAAATATGACAATATAAAAAAAAAATTATGCAACCGGTGAATTTCTCTTTCTGTTTCTGCCATTGTGAACAAGTGCTACTTAAGAAATCAACATTGAACAAAACATTGAATTAATTGATGGATTGCATGCCTAAAAACCGATGGATGGTCGGACGGCTCCGAGATCAGTTTGTACCTGGTGGCCCGTCATGTCCCATCCCAGGGCTCAGGCCAGGACTTGTTGGCCTGGAATCTTGAATTCCCATCATTTTGGCGCCTTTGATTATCTCATTATCCATTGAAATAGTTTTTCCTTTATTTAGCTTGATACCATAAGCTTGTGGGAATAGCTTTGTTGGCCTAGATGTTACACTTGTTGAAGCAAAATTAAGAAGCAAAATGATCAAGATAATAATTGAAAAATATTGCTTGTTCAAAATGCAAAACAAAGCCATGAAGAAAAAAATTGGGAGTGCTAAGAAAAATAATAAGATATATTTGATTTGGTGAAAAACACTCAGTTTTGAAGTAGGATTTAAGGACATTGAGAAATTGTTAGTAGTGGCCATGTTGGACATAAACAAAGACATAATCAAAATGCACTTTATTCTTTAAATAAATAGTAACATCAAGATGCACTTAGCTTCCGTACTAATATAAAATGTGTAAGTGGTCGAGAAACAAAAACATATTCTTCATAAAATAAAATAAAACATAGGGTATCTTTCTGGATTTGGCATGGACGAGGTTTCTTGACTTTACCTATTTTGTTGTAGTTTTACCGATGGTGATGGATCCAAAAAAAAAAAGTCCTCAGGTACATGGTTTGAATCAAAACTGACTTGTAAGATCAAACCGTTTGATATGCTTGTTATTTTTTTTTTTTCAAACACCTGTAACTTTTGGTTTATAACTCTGATCATCGAAATTTTTTCACCAAAATTCATATTTTTTGTTTTTTAATTTGAACCCAAATACGATACCCTTCCGACGTAAATTTTGAAAACCGAAAAAATATTTGCATTAACCGGAGCGTTTTTCTTATAAACGACCATAACTTTTGATTACCGATCATCAAAATTGTTTCACCAAAGTTCATATTTTTTTATCTTCATTTTGAGACTTCATTTGATACCTTTTCGACGTAGTATTTGAAAGCCGAATTTAATCGCATCGTTTACACTAACACGAGATCGCGAAATGATGTCGCACACGATGATCGTGCTCATTTAAGGCTTAATTCAAGTGACTACTTCAAAGCACACATATCTGGCTCATATAAGGTTCATTTAAGGCTTAATTCAAGGGACACAATATCATATCTGGCTCATATAAGGCTCATATAAGGCACACAATATGAGTAACAATATCATATAAGGCACACAGTATCAGTAATACAGTATCAGGCTCATTTAAGGCTTATTCAAGTGACTACTTCAAGGCACACATATCTGGCTCATATAAGGCTCATTTAAGGCTTAATTCAAGGGACACGTTATCATATCTGGCTTATATAAGGCACACAATATGAGTAATAATAGATATCATATAAGCACACAAGACAAGAATAACACAAAGATCGAATACGAAGATCGGTAGCACAGTATCAGGCTCAAAAGGAATCTCTCATTTAATATATGGTTAATTCACATTAATTAACCATTTATTCACATTAATTTTCTCTTAACAACACAGCACTCATTGCATTTGCGTCATATTATTATAAGAGGATACTTTCTTATCCTATTAAAAAAGAAAGATTGCTTACAGTTATTGCAAAAGCAATGCCCACAATCCATTGTAGTCACCTCGGTTCCAGGGACATCTTCGAAGCAGATGTTGCATAATATGGTGGAGCATGATGCAGGCGTATCAGAGCCAATGTTCTCAAGTACAGTAACTTCATCCTCGGAAAATAGATGTTCTTTCCCCTTCTTCACAAGAATCGCAAAAACTTTTCAACGTCCCAGCGATAATGAATCAGTAGAGTACGCGCGTGATGTTTTTTAAGTGACAACAAATCCATTACTCTACGAATATCTTCCCTCTGATGGGAGTCAACTTTACGTGACTCCGGCGCATTGTTCATCCCCATTTACCATACTTTCAGCACATTTTTGGGTGAATTAGGCCGTTTTCGGGGTGTTCTCGTGAGCTTATGGCACGGGGAGTGAATCCGTTGCTTTGATGGATTATTACCCCTTTTTGTTGATATTAACCCCATTCCCGAGCACTTTTACCCTCCGGAATTGTTTGGATGTTTTTGGTTGTTTATGATGTTGAAGGGTATTGGTGTCTCGAGGACCCGGAAGGTGACGATTTGTGGTGAAAAGCATGATCGAGGCAAGAAGAGGGATCAAAAAGGAAGAAAAGTGAAGTTTTGGGGCAACAGGGGTTCAAACGCGCGTTTGAACCTCCCAAACGCGCATTTCAGAAGCTGCCATTTGATTCAGAGTTGAACCCCTTTAAACGCGTATTTGAAACTACCCTAAACGCGCGTTCCAAGTCCTTCAAACGCGTGGTTGAACCTTCTAAACGCGCGTTCCAGATGAAGATCAGCCAAGAACATGCCCAGAATTAAAGCGAAACGCGCGTTTCAATTATGCGAAACGCGCGTTTGAAGATTTCAAACGCCAGTTCCAGCCTCCAAACGTGCGTTTGGACCAATTTCCTGCAGATTTTTCTCCCACCTATAAATACCCCCCTTAGACTATTTCTTGAGATATATACATTCTCTTAGCAAAACTCTACCCATTTCTTAGCTCGATTTTTGTAATTGCTTAGAATACTTTCTCTTAGCTTACATCAACATAATATTAGCTTAATCTTTCTATTTCTTAGCTTAGATTTCCATTCCAAACACTAAGAGACCACATTTTAATTACTTCTCTATTTTGTACTTTTTGGATCTAATCTCGAATTTCTGCAATTTAATGGTAAATTTCTCCTTTCTTTTACTTGTTATGGCTTTCATTTACTGTTTTGTGCATGTTTCAACTAGTATAATGAGTAGCTAATCCATTTTCATAGTCGAATCATGTGAAATTTGGTGAAATCACCCTTTGGGTGATGAAATTGGGAGTGGGTAGTGCTTTTTAGTGTCGTATCTTGCATGTTTCATGTCTTAGAACTTGTTATAACAGATTTGGGCAAGATTGATCACCTAGGTCAAAAATCACACACATCAATCTTGAGAGTTGTTCTGATAGAGAGATGCGGGAAAAGGGTTCTAGGATCACTTCTTAGAGTGAGGTTACTCGTTTTGACGTTTAAGCGGCTCTAGTGCATAACATGACTTGTTAGTGAATCTTCCTTAGGGAAGGATAGTTAACTTGGCATAAGGTGTTGGGGAAGAGTTGTTCAGACCTTAGCACCGGGATTAGGAGTATGCACCCGTGAAATTGTATGCGAGAGTTCGTTTGTTATAATGCACACTCCCAGTTTTATCTATCCTTGGGTTGAAACTAGCTATTTTGATCATGGTTCGGCTATGTCCCTTAATCAATCTTTAAAACATAGTAGATTAACCTTCTTTCTCTCTTTTCTAGCTTCAGACTCGTCAGTTTAAATCACTTTAGTGTCATTGTAGTAAACAAACACTTTAAAAAGATTGTTCACCTAGACTAAGTAATACGTTCACTTTGGTACTTGCAAACACTTTTCCCTTGGGTTCGACCTCGTACTCCTGTAGCTATTCTAGCAATCGACCCGGTACACTGCCGGTTAGAGAGTTAGTTTGCCCACGGTTTCGAGTCTTTATAAATTGTTTTTGAAGGGTGAATTTTAGCCTCGATCAAAATGGCGCCGTTGCCGGGGAACTGTGTGCTATTTGTGATATCTTGCAAGTGAACCGAAGGCTTGAACACCACTCGAACCATACATAGACGGAATTGAAGCTTACGCAAGGCATAGAAATAGTCAAAGAAGAAGAGGTCGTCAAGTAGAGGAATCGATTCCGGCCTTTGAAGAAAGTAATTTGGGTGAGTTGGAAGAAGGATCCGATATGGCACAAAACGGTGAACAAGGCTTGGAAGGAAATTTGGGGAACAACAATGGAATCTCGAATCACAACCCGCCTCTTGTCAATAACAATGCACAAGGAGGTGGGAATGGACAAGGAAATAACCATGTGAATGTGAATGGGCCTATACCACAACATGTTCAACAAGAGGCCCAAGGGAATCAAATGGATCCCATTGTTATGCAACAGTTCAATGCATGGATGTTGAATCAATTTCAACAAACCAAAATCTAGCTCACAATCAAGGTGCAAATGCGATGCCTAATTGGTTTAACGGTCAACAAGAACAGAATCAAGGCGGATTGACTTGTAGAGACTTTGTGTTAGCTCCCACGGCAACCATGGGGCATAGTCCAATTCGAATGCCACCGGTGGCCGCCAACAATTTGGAATTGAATACAAACATCTTACATTTGTTGGGAGACAACGCTATGTTCAAGGGAACCGCTTTAGAAAATCCTCACTTGTTCATTGATCACTTTCTCCAAATAGTGAACTCAACAAAGATCAATGGAGTGAGTGATGAGGCGCTCAAAATTATGCTTTTCCCGTTCGCCTTGAAAGAGCAAGCTAAGCGGTGGTATGATTCATTGCCTAATGACTCTTTGCACACGTGGGATGAAGTGGTTAAGACTTTTCTACTCAAGTATTACCCCCATCGAAGACCATGGATATGAAAGAGGCTATTATGTCGTTCAATGCTTATGAAGGAGAAGAGCTACATGAGTCATGGGACCGTTTTAAGGCTTTGTTGAGAGAGTGCCCGGGGCACGGATTGAGATCTTATGAGGTAGTTCATGCTTTCTTCCGGGGTTTGGATCAAGTGCATCAAAGTACCTTGCATGCTTCGTGCAATGGAGATATTATGAGTATGGTACCCGAAGTGGCTATGAACCAAATAGAGAAGATTTCCGAGACCTTGAGGCAATACATATCGTCAAGTAGAAAGGGGACAAGGAGTAAGAAGCCCGGTTTGGTTGAAGTGAAAGAAGTAGAGGCAAATGATCAATATCATGCTCAAGTACAAGCGATGGAGCAACAGTTGGGGAGATTGCAAAAGGAGAATGAGAGTGCTAAGCTTTGCCAAATTTATAGTGGATCACACTCGGCAAAGGATTGTAGGATGACAACCAAAGCTCAAAACATGGCTTATCCTCAATCCTCAACTCAAGGGCAACCTAGTACTCTATCTCAAGAGAATATGAATAAGTTGGCAAAGCGGATGATGAGTATTTGTTCGATGGAACAATGGAATGCGGGGCCTCAATTTCAAAACCAATTGCAAAGCGCCTATCAAGGCCAATATATGGGAGATCAACAAAGTGGGGCACCGTATGAAGAGTCCCAAGATATAAACTTCGTTGGACAAGGTCAAGGATGGAATTATGGAAATCAAGGTGATGGTTCTTGGAGGAATAACAACAATCAAGGTTGGAACCGAAATCAAAACCAAGGCTAAAACCAAGGTTATAGGCAAGGCCAAAACCAAGGCCAATCTTCTCAAGGGCAATTCTATCAACCTCCACACCAAAGGCAACAACAAGGAGGGTACAATCAACAAGGGTCTAACACTTATCAAAACACTCCACCTTTGGCTCTTATACCTCAGAAGAGTGAAACCGATGTCATATTGGAGCAAATGAACAAAAACTTTGTGGAGATAAAGAAGGACATGGTTGAGATGAACTACAAACATGGGTCCGCCATCAAAAATCTTGAAACTCAATTTGGTCAAGTGGTGGAACATGTTCAGTTGAAAGGCGGCTTACCGAGTAACACCGAGAAGAATCCAAGAAATGTAAGCGCCATCTTAACTCGAAGTGGGAAAGTGTTGAGGACAAACGGTGAAAAGAAAATCCTATGAGAGGACAAAGCTAGAAAAGCTCATATTGAGACCGAAACGGGGGCCATGGATGGTGATATTGATGGGATTGAAGATGATGAAAACCATGAGGAATATGTCAAGAAGAAGTAAGTTGAGAGGAAAGAAGCGCAAGCTAGGGGAGATTATATGGTTATTGATGTGAAAGAAAAGGAACCAACTAGAAGAGAAAGGAAAGAGCCAATGAAAGAGACGTCTTCCCCACGCACCAAAGGTAAGAAAGGTATGATCCCACCTCCTTCAAAAGATTTTGATTTGAGTACTCTCCCTTATCCCCCTAAGAATCATAGACAAAGTTGCTTGAATAAAGCACAAACCCGATTTATTGAGATTTTGCGAAAAATTGATTTGAACATTCCTTTTCTTGAAGCACTTGCAAACATGCCCTCTTATTGTAAGTTCTTAAAAGAGTTGCTAACTAAAAAGGGTAAAATGCAAGAGGTTGTTTGTCTAAATGAAGAGTGTTCCGCTATTTTCGATGGTAAGTCTAGGATTCCCCCGAAGGTTAGAGACAAGGGTAGTTTTACCATTCCGGTTACTATTGGTACAACTCATTTTCCTAGTGTCCTATGTGATTTGGGGGCTAGCGTAAGCTTAATGCCCCGTGCTATATATGAAAGTCTTGACCTAGGAGAGTTGGAGCCAACGGGGATGACCCTTCAAATGGCGGATAGGTCTATTAGGGAGCCTATGGGAGTGATAGAGGATGTCATAGTGAAAGTGGATAAGTTTGTCTTCCCGGTAGATTTTGTGGTACTAGATATGGAGATGGACTCCAAAACACCTTTGTTGTTAGGACGTCCCTTCTTAAACACCGGGAGGACCTTGATAGATGTCACAAGTGGAGAGATTATTTTGCGAGTTGGAGATGAAAAAGTCACGGTAAATGTTTATAAGGCCATGAAACATCTTAAGGAGAGCACCGAGGACTGTTTTTCTGTTGATGCTATAAATTCTTGCATTTCGGAAAATGTTGACATGCAGGAATATAAAGATAAGTCCGATGAATGCATGGCAAGAGTGAGCACGGAACTTGATGAAGAAGAAGAGTTGGAAGAGGAAGCAATAGAGCTAGGAGAGACGGCTTTCGTGGGTGAAAAATGGACCGAGAAGATTGATCTTGGTCTTGAAGGGGAGGTAGAGAAGCCATCAATATGAGGACCCACCGAAAGACCTTAAAATGAAGCCGCTTCCCCCTCATTTGAAGTATGTTTTTCTTGAAAATGATGATTTACTTCCATTGATTATTTCTGCTACACTAACGGCCTTGCAGGAAGAAGAGTTTGTGAAAATGCTCAAGAGGCACAAGCGTGCTTTTGGGTGGAAGATGTGTGATCTCAAGGGCATAAGCCCCACCATTTGTCAACACAAGATTATTCTAGAGGATGGAGCGAAACCGGTAAGTCAACCTCAAAGAAGGCTCAACCCACACCTCCAAGAGGTTGTGAGGAAGGATGTGGTCATGATGCTTAAGCTTGGGATCATCTATGCCATCTCGGATAGCAAATGGGTGAGCCCCACTCAAGTGGTACCGAAGAAGGGAGGTATGACCGTTGAAATTAATGACAAAGGTGAGGAGGTGCCTAAGCGTTTGGTAAGTGGTCATCGAATTTGTATTGATTATCGTAAGTTAAATGACCAAACCCGTAAAGATCATTTCCCCCTCCCTTTTATTGATCAAATGTTGGAAAGATTGAGTGGTCATGCTTTTTATTGCTTTCTTGATGGGTTTAGTGGTTATTACCAAATTCATGTGGCCTTAGAGGACCAAGAAAAGACTACCTACACTTGTCCCTATGGTACCTTTGCTTTCCGTAGAATGCCTTTTGGGTTGTGTAATGCACCTGCGACATTCCAACGGTGCATGGTTGCCATATTTGCGGATATGATTGAAAAAAATTTAGAAGTCTTTATGGATGATTTTAGTGTATTTGGTGATTCCTTTGAGGATTGTCTAGATAATCTTGAAAAGGTGTTGAGTAGATGTGAGGAGACGAATTTGGTGCTTAATTGGGAGAAGTGTCACTTTATGGTCACGGAAGGGATAGTCTTAGGGCATAAGATATCTAGTAAGGGTATAGAGGTAGACAAGGCTAAGGTAGAAACGATAGCTAAGCTTCATATGCCCACCAACATAAAGACTCTTAGAGGTTTTCTAGGCCATGTGGGGTTCTATCGTAGGTTGATGAGCTAAAATTTACCCCTTCAAAAATACAATTTATAAAGGACTCGTAACCGTGGGTAAACCAACTCTCTAACCAGCAGAGTACCGGGTCGATTGTTAGAATAGCTACAGGAGTACGAGGTCGTCCCAAGAGAAATGTGGTTGTGAGTACCAAAGTGAACGTGTTTCTTAGTCTAGGCGATCATAGTTGTTGGTTTGTTTATACTAAAGATAGAAAAGAAAGAAAATTAAACTACTTGGTTTTAAAAGACATAGCCGAACCATGATCAAAATAGTTAATTTCAACCCCACGGATAGACAAACTCGGAAGTGTGCATTATAACAAATGAACTCTCACATTCAATCTCACGGGTGCGTGCTCTAGTTACGATGCTAAAATCGAACAACTCTCCTTCAACATCCTATGTGAGGTTAACTAATTCTCCCTTTAGAAAACCGATTAATCTAACATGATTAAGTCTTTGTGAGACGCTCCGTTTTCGCAGAAAAACCTCGTTAATGAAACAAGTCCGAAATTACTCGGTCGACGTTATTACCCACGATACTCACCAATGTACTACACCGAACATCTTAACGAGAATGTGTCAAAGCGAAGAAACCAAGCTTTACCTAATCCATGGTCTGCCCGAAAGACTCCGTGAAACAACTTGTCATCGTTGGCTCAAGAACCACCCGGCACTTCATAGTTCAACCCCGGGGTCTAACACTAAATTACACTAATCTAAACTACCACATTCAAGTTATTACGTTGATAATAATACATCGATGAGCGCGGGCCTGAATTCACGACCTAAAACCCGGTATGTTTTACCTCCCGATCTTAGAACCCTTTTTCCCACACCACTCTCTTTGAACAACTCTCAAGAGTGATGTGTGTGACAAGCCTTTTCAATTTCCACTATCCTCTCTTGAATAATTCAAGCAAACGCACAAGTATCCATTCAGACAGTCCTAATGACTTTCCTAGGTATAGGCAGTAATAGTTCCACACAACGTCCTCCCGTGTACTTATTAGGATAATCCCTAAAGCATATCATTCAGTTATACTGGGGATAGTCAGAAGATAACTAAGTTTTCAACCATTCTTCTTTTTTTTTCTTTTTTTTTTTCAAAACTCACTTAATTTCACATATGTAGCATATGCCTTCATTCCCAGCAATAGGATGTTTCGTGATAACACCCTAGCTGGACTACTATCATCAGGCAGTCGGGAGCTTTTAAACCTCATAGTGATATAGGACGTTTCGTGATAACGCCCTACTGCACTCAAATCATTGGTAGCTACAACCGACATATATATAGTTCATCTTAATTTGGTATTTTTCTTTTCATTCCACTTAACTTATATCCTTTCTATCACATTCAAACCTTCAGATATTCACAGTACACGTTCAAAAATTAGGTACTAAGTTACTGCAATTATCTCTAGAATAACTACTAGGATACTAAATGGATATAGTTTAAAATTTTCACTTCAATATCAAAGGCTTACGTGAATAATGAATTCATGTTACACAAATAAATTTGGGGTTAAAATGCACTTACGGTTCACTTTGGTTATAAACATCCAAATCGATCATTACATCATCAAATCCACGAAATGTATACCTTATACAGATTATTTTAATCAACTAAATAATGCTCGAAAAAGAATCAAAAACTAAGGGTTTAAACACTTACTGCCATTTCTAAACCAACCAGACTCTACCCCCCACTTACGATTTTGCATTATTCCCAGAGATAAAGAGAAAGACTTAGCTGATAAATCTGGCAGAAATGTGCTATCGAATCCCGTAACAGCCATGAGAAAGCACGTCCCTAATCCCTGTACCAAAACAACCAAAACAAAGCAAACACGGGACATGGTCCTCGTGCCAAAATATGCAATAGGGATATGGGAATAATAAGAAAATGGCCCTGTCACGTCAGAAAATTCGATAAGCAATATATATATATAGCTTTAGATGGAAAAATAACCCACACGGGTAAAGCACAGAACATCTAAGCATATACGTATCACATGAGCATATATCATAGTCAAGTCAGCTATTCCTAGATTCATTTTTATTACGCACAGTTTTAGTAAGGCGGGAATACTCACCACTATACTACAACGACCAGAAATTTGAAACAGACTAGATCATAAAATGAAATGTGTGCAAAGTAGTGTATGTGAGTCTTTTATACCCAGATCCTCAAGGGTTCTTTCAAAGCATTTTAACAACCTAAGTCCAAGAAATGATGTATTTGAATTTTATCTTTTTTCTCCATCGGGATTTTCGGATAACCACCTAATCGTTCCCATCTTAATGACATTCAAACATTCATCCTGAGACTTGGTTGTGATTTGTGCTCATCCTCCATTGTGTCTATTCTTTCCACAGATTCTACATTTCATTAAGACTAGTCTTATTTATTATTATTATTTTAACGGGCTGCCTCCCGGTAGCGCTTTTGTTTAACGTCGTTTGCTCGACAGGGTGACTCTAAACAGACTCAATCAACCAAAATCCGAACTCAAGAAGATCAATAGCTTAAGAAAAATTAACAATGCGAGAACCATTGAAATTGTATTATCTAGAAACGTACCTCTTTTGGTCCTCGATGCCATCTCCTCCCAGCCGGAGAATCTTCTTTTATCAGCCTGTCGACCCATCTTCTTCGTTATTCCATAAAGTTCATCCATCGGGGAGTACGTAAACTGGACCGTAGAAAATTCATCCACACAGAGTGGATGAATGTAGTAATCCGGGACCGTTATATCAAATATTACCAACTCTCCCGGTGGCTCTACCAAAGATGGCCGATCAATCTCATTAGGTTTTCTCATACACTCCTTATGGAAATCTCCACTTGGAAGTGATAGAGAAATGGGCGATCCCGTAGGCTCCTCAAACTCTGAAATCTTATTATAGCAAACTGAATCATCAACCTCACTCTCAACCTGAACTTCTTCAATGGTTACATCATCATCCTTAACCACCTCTATTGCACGTTTTTCCTGCTCAAACCCCATTATTTCAATCAATAGCACCACCCTCTCTTGAAGATTTCTTAGGGCGGAGTCAGTACTTATCTTGAACTCTTGCATGTCCAGCAGTCGCTCTTGCAAGATCTGGTCCAATCGCTCTATTTGTTCCATTTGACTGTCGGTAAAACTTTCTTGTGGCTCGGGAACAAACTGATCATACTGACTTTGATTCATCGGAGGTGGGTAGCAGGTTTCTTGCCATTCCAAACACTGATCAGGTGGCTGAATATGGGTGAAGCTATCAACATGCTGAGTATGATCACCGTAATCCTGATAAGCACTAGGGTTCGAAGAACCCTCATAATATTGTGGCTCATAACTCGAATAACCATAATTCTGGTCCTGGTTACTCTGCTGTTGATATTGAGGCTGAGGCACATACTGTTGTTGATAGTATTGCTCAGGTGCCTGAGGTAGGTAGGAGTATTGTTGTTCAGGTGAGTAATATTGATTGAAAAATCCATCCATTTAAGATCAATCTGCAAGATCTTCAGAAAACAACAAGAAAACAATAAAATTTTTCTTTTTTCTTTTTTTTTCGTTTTTTTTTTACACACACACACGAAATCTAAATAAAACGAAGAAAATAAAAACCTAGGCCCAAGCCTTCGGTTCACTTACAAGATATCACAACAATATCACACATTTCCCCGGCAACGGCGCCAATTTTTGATGAGCTAAAATTTACCCCTTCAAAAATACAATTTATAAAGGACTCGTAACCATGGGTAAACCAACTCTCTAACCAGCAGAGTACCGGGTCGATTGTTAGAATAGCTACAGGAGTACGAGGTCGTCCCAAGAGAAATGTGGTTGTGAGTACCAAAGTGAACGTGTTTCTTAGTCTAGGCGATCAAAGTTGTTGGTTTGTTTATACTAAAGATAGAAAAGAAAGAAAATTAAACTACTTGGTTTTAAAAGACATAGCCGAACCATGATCAAAATAGTTAATTTCAACCCCACGGATAGACAAAACTGGAAGTGTGCATTATAACAAATGAACTCTCACATTCAATCTCACGGGTGCGTGCTCCTAGTTCTGATGCTAAAATCTGAACAACTCTCCTTCAACATCCTATGTGAGGTTAACTAATTCTCCCTTTAGAAAACCGATTAATCTAACATGATTAAGTGCTGTGAGACGCTCCGTTTTCACAGAAAAACCTCATTAAGGAAACAAGTCCGAAATTACTCGGTCGACGTTACTACCCCCGATACTCACCAATGTACTACACCGAACATCTTAACGAGAATGTGTCAAAGCAGTAAACCGAAGCTTTACCTAATCCATGGTCTGTCCGAAAGACTCCGTGAAACAACTTGTCATCGTTGGCTCAAGAACCACCCGGCACTTCATAGTTCAATCCCGGGGTCTAACACTAAATTACACTAATCTAAACTACCACATTCAAGTTATTACGTTGATAATAATACATCGATGGCGCTGGCCTGAATTCACGACCTAAAACCCGGTATGTTTTACCTCCCGATCTTAGAACCCTTTTCCCACACCACTCTCTTTGAACAACTCTCAAGAGTGATGTGTGTGATTTTTGACCTAGGTTGTCAATCTAGCCCAAATCCGTTATAACAAGTTCTAAGACGTGCAATATGTGAGATATAACAATAAAAAGCACTACACACTCCCTATTTCATTTTCCAAGGGTTGATTTCACCAAATTTTACATGATTCGACTATAATAAGTTTAGCTACTCATATATATATGTAGATATATAGATATTACAAGTAATCAGACTCTGTCAAAATGTCATGGATTACACGGCGGGAAATTTTACATAATAGCCTTCTGTCAATGCCAGAACTCTATTAAAACCAAATTAAAACCTTAATCCAATCATTTGCCAGATTCTCGATATCTATATATATATATATATATATATATATATATATATATATATATATATATAACAAAATGAAAGAAAACAAGAAAGAAAGAACGAAAAACGGAAACTATATATATTATAACGATAATTAGTCGAGTTATTACATCGACATTATAACGACATATATATATATACATATAGGCCCCCCCCAAAACATAATTAAAAGAAGGGAAAAGAAGAAAAAACTGGGGAAGAAGAGGGGCCCCGAAAGCTGATGAAAATGACCATATTTATAGGCAAATTTGGATAGGCCGGATCGATCCGGGAATAAAATATATTATCCCAAGATTATTCTCTGCAGACCCATGTGCAAAATCATCATTATGTCGATTTTCAGTTACGCCGGATCGATCCGGGAACAGGCCGGATCGATCCGGGACTGTAAAAAAATATCAGTTTTGAGCTGAAACTTGAAAAATTCATATATTGAGTTGTAGACCTCCGATTGACATGATTCAAAATGCGTTGGAAAGCTCTTTCAAAGATCTACAACTTTCATGAAGGATTCTTCTTCAGAAAATGCCTTTTTGATGGGCCATTTGTTCGTCGAAGATATAATTCGACAATAGCATTACGAAACGTTGATCCATTTGAACTTTTAAGCTTGTGGCACATTCTTACACCCTTCAAAAGATATGCTTTAACTTCAAAAAGTGTCGTCACTCGGGGTTTTGGTTTACCTAAAAAAATCTGCAATAAATCACCAAAATACCAAGCGTAAATCCAACACGACACTCCGGTTACTAAACCGGTACAAAAACTTATAAAAACATGATAAAAATACGATATTCTACATAATAACTTCTAATAACATACTTAGATGAAACTTAGGAATTAATGACTTAAATTGATATAAAAAATGCTCAAAATGATATCAGAAGTGGGGTAAATTGTTATCATAATAACAGTGAATTTTTCCCTCATCATAGGTTCATTAACGATTTCTCAAAAATAGCCCGTCCTCTTACCCTCCTTCTTGGAAAAGATGTCCCGTTTGATTTCGACCAAGCTTGCGTTGAGGCATTCTTGTTGCTCAAGCAACTGCTTGTATCCGCTCCTATCTTAGTTGCCCCGAAGTGGGATCAAGAATTTGAGCTAATGTGTGATGCGAGTGACACCGCGGTTGGTACGGTCCTCGGTCAAAAGATCGATAAAATCTTCAAGCCTATTGCCTATGCTAGTCATACCTTGAATCCGGCCCAACAAAACTACACCACCACTGAAAAAGAGCTTCTAGCGGTCTTCTTTGCGTTTGATAAGTTTCGGTCTCATCTCGTAGGTTCTCGTGTAGTTGTGCACACGGATCATGCCGCTTTGCGTTACCTCTTTGCCAAGCAAGATGCCAAGCCCCGCCTCTTGAGGTGGATTTTGCTCTTGCAAGAATTTGATCTTGAAATCCGTGATAGAAAAGGGTGTGAGAACGTCGTAGCCGACCATTTGAGTCGTATGGAGCTTAGTGAGGAGTTGATTAAGGCACAAAGTGAGATAAATGACTATTTTCCTCATGAGCAACTTTATGCACTTGACACCCTTCTTCCGGTTAAGAAAGGCAACTTTCTAAAAGTCGGTAAAGAAAGTAGTCCTTGGTTCGCACCTTTTGTCAACTACCACGAGTGCGGTTTTATAGATCCCGACCTTGACTCAAATCAAAGGCGTAAATTCCTTAGTGAGGTTGGTAAGTATGTTTGGGAGGATCCTTGCTTATATAGGTTGTGTTCGGATGGCATCTTGAGGAGATGCATCCCGGAGAGTGAGATTTTGAGCGCGCTTTCTTTTTGTCACGATAAAGAGGCCAGGGACCACTTTTCTGGGCAAAGGACCGCTTTGAAAGTGTTGCAAAGTGGACTATATTGGCCCAATCTTTTCCAAGACGCACATGCTTATGTGAAATCTTGTGATGCTTGTAGGAGTGAAATGCCTCAAAAGCCGATCATTGTTTGTGAGATTTTTGACGTGTGGGGCATTGACTTTATGGGTCCCTATCCCTCCTCGTGTGGTAACAAGTATATCCTAGTCGCTTGTGATTATGTGTCCAAATGGGTTGAAGCCTTAGCCTCACCTACCAATGATAGGAATGTTGTTATCCGCTTTCTCAAAAGGAACATCTTCTGTCGGTTTGGGGTACCTCGAGCTATAATTAGTAATAATGGAAGCCATTTTGCCAATAAACCGTTTGACAAACTTTTAGTGAAGTATGGGGTGAAACACAAGCTAGGTACCGCTTACCATCCCCAAACGAGTGGTCAAGTTGAGGTCACGAATAGGGGTATTAAGCGTATCTTAGAGAGGACGGTAGATATGAATGTCAAGAGTTGGTCTTTAAAGTTAGATGATGCTCTATGGGCCCATAGAACCGCCTTTAAGACACCCATAGGCATGTCACCTTATATGATAGTCTATGGTAAATCTTGTCATCTTTCCGTAGAAATCGAACATAAGGCTTATTGGGCCATCAAAATGCTAAACCTTGATGACACCTTAATTGGTGAGAAGCGTATGGCCCAATTGAATGAACTAGATGAGTTCTGCCTTTGTGCTTATGACCTTTCCACTAAGTATAAAGAGAAGACTAAGCTACTCCATGATAAGTTGATCAAACCTCGTGTTTTCAATGAGGGTGATGAAGTCTTATTCTACAATACTCGTTTGCATCTTTTCCAAGGGAAGTTGAAGTCTAGGTGGTCCGGTCCCTACGTGGTGTCGAAAGTCTATCCGTCCGGTGCTATTGAAATCACCCATCCTAAGTTTGGCACGTTTACCACCAATGGTTTACGGTTGAAAAGGTATGAGAGGTTGCCTTACGATGAAGCACTAGAAATAGTGAACCTTGAAGACCCCATACCGTATGATGAATCGTGTAAGTCTTGTCATGGACTTTAAATCTTGACCCGTATAATCTTCAATCCACCATTTCATCTCTTTCTACCATTTCTCGCCTTGTGCCAACGGTATAACTTTGAAAAAGTTGGCACCGTATAATCCATCTTGTCGAGCCAACGACGTAAAACAAAGGCGCTTGGGGGAGGCAACCCACCATTTCGTAGTTTTTGTTGAGTGAGTTTGGTGTTTCTAGTGGTCTCGGGGCGGTTAGAATCAAGTGTGGGGTAGAAATCTTGTGTTATCCTTGTTTCTGGTCCAAACGCCCGTTTAGCCCTGTCAAACGCACGTTTCACTCTTCAAACGCGCGTTTGGAACCCTTTCAAACGCGCGTTTAAGGCCTCAACTCTCTGTTCTTAATTCCCCAACCCAAACGCACGTTTCACTTTTCAAACGCGCGTTTGAACATGCAAAACGCGTGTTCCACTCATTCCAAACGCGCGTTTGGGTTCATCACCTTCATAAACCCCTGCATTTTCAAACCAGCGTTTCAGATTTCCTCTTCAACCCTAATAGCGTCCGGCGGCCACCTCTCACCCTTTTCACTCGAAATCACTCAATATTACTCCGTTTTTGGCGATTTAAACTCCAAACAACACCTCTCAATCTCTTCTTTTGATTCCACTACTCCATTCCAACAACAAATCCCCCGATTCCTCGATTCGATCTCGCATTTTGGCTACTTTTTGCCTCGGTCGAATTTGACCTCCATTGACGTTTCGAGGCTCGTTCTTCGCTCCAAATCATTCGTGTCGTCTCATTTAAGCATAGTACAGGTACATTTTGGTTTTACGTCTAAGTTTCGGTTAGGGTTAGTTTTGGCCTATTTTGGTTTAACGCCCCTATCCCGTTCATTGATTGTTATTGATTATGTATCCAGTTTCTGTTTGTTTTGCTTGTCTTGTTGATCGATGATGAATGGTGTGGCTCTCGTGGGATGTTTCGTTGTTTGGGTTGGTTTGTTTTGAAATCCCGGTTGGACGATAACCGGGTCGGTTTTGATTGTTGATTGGGTTGATTGGTGGTGCTTGGGTGAGTTCAGAGATAATGAGAGAGACTAAGCGGAAAGAAACCGAGGATAAGGGTAAAGGGAAACAGCCGGTAACAAAGCATATGCCCAAGAAGCAAAAAACCCTAGTTTATCCTCGGATACCTAAGGGTGGTATTCGGATTGGTGACACGGGCCGTGCAGAGAGTAGGAACCCTCGAGCCCTTAGGCCTGCTGGACAGTTGAGAGATGAGACTTCAGATGAGGACTTTGAACCGGAAAGTGAGGGGAGAAATTCTAGTAGTGATAGTGAGGAGGCAACATACCTTGAGAGTGATGTGCCCTTGGCACGATTGCGAGCCAAAACTGTAACAACAACTGTTTCACCTCCTCCACAAACTACCCCTCCACAAAGTGCCCCCGAGCGAGATCCTCCACTAGCTCCTCCTCCTAATGACCCCATACCTTTCGAGCAGCGTTTTAACTCACCGGTGGCCTTCACTAACTATAATGAGTACATCGCCGTGAAGAACATGTGTTACAAGAGGGGGTTAGACCTCAAAGTTGTTCCTAAAACTTTCATAGATGACTTGAGGAAGAGAGGATGGAATAATCTGATTTATGAGCCGGAGGGGAATCTCAATCTCTCACTTGTCCGGGAATGGTATGCGAACTTCAGTGTCGCCAATCTAGAGTTAGGGTTCATCAAGGTGCGAGGGGTCAATGTCCCGTGGTCCGTCCAGGCAATTAATGACTACTACCGGATACCTGCTTTTGAGGGCCAGGACTATATCAGTTGGTTTGCAGAGAGACAACATTGGGATAATACTAAGACTGAGGATCCGTTGGAAAAAATGAGGAAGGCCATCAATCCAGATTTACAGTGGGTTTCTAAGGGGAGTAATGCACGGAGTCAGTTAGTGACGACAACTTCGCCTGATGAGTGGAAAGTAAAGGCGAAGTTTTCCCAGAATCGCCTGCTATCGAAGGACAACATAACGCATTTCCACATCAAGGATTTGCAATTGTTGTATGCTCTGCACTATAATCTCAAGGTAGATGTCGGGAAAACTATTTTCGTGGAGTTTAGAGAAAATCAGAAGGTCAAGCGTCGTATGCTCATGTGCCCCTACCTCATTTATGGCTTATGCAAGAGAGTGCCGGTCGATGAATATCCCGATGATCAAATCTTAAGGAAGAAGAATCAGCCCGTGGTACCGAAGCCGTTCAATGCCCGCACCGCTCCAAAACCTCCTAGGCCCACCCCACGACCTATTCACACCGTCCTCCGCCCCACCACCTCCACTACATCCACCACACTCCTTATACCTCCACCTGTCATCACCACCACTACCACCACTACTATACCTCCACCTCCACCTTTCACTACTGGACCTTCCACCACACCTCCACCTCCACCTTCTACGCCAACAACCGGGGGGGCGTGGCTTAGTGAGCGGGAGGGGATTCTCATTGCACATAAACAACGGGATTGGATGGACAGTCTGAGGGTGACTCTGAATGGAATTGTGGAGAATCAGCGGTTATTCGCTCAGGAGAGGCAGATTGAGCTTCCTTCATTGGATTTGGATGTCTCACCATTTCAGTATACCCCAAAGATTGAGGAGGATTTGCAGCGGATCATAGAGGAGTCGTTTGTTGATGAGCCAGAAGAGGGGTTTGATGACATATATTTAGATGCGTTGATCGGGAAATGGGGTGAGGCAGAGTCGAAAGGGACAGTCTTGAGAGTGTCTGCGCGACCGGAGAGTGCGGCTTCGTGGTGGTTGCACCAGCTTCTACCACACCTTCTCCTGACGGACAGGGCACTGGAGCAGACTAGCCGTTTTCTTGCATTTTATTGCTTACATTTATTATGCTAGTTATGTTTCAGCTACTTTTGATACTTTTTCCATTATTCTAATACACTTCGCTTTGCATGCACGTGCACTTATTTTTGAGCCCCTGAGGCCTGCTTGACAGTGTATGTTTCCTTTTATTTGATTATTGGTTTATATCTGATGACGTGGGATGACGTGGATTTTTATTATTGGTTTCTATCTGATGCATAGATGTTCTGTCTTTATTGATTCTTTTGTATCCTTCCATTGCATACCCCGTATCCCCCTCTTTATGCTTTGATCTCGTCACTGTGGCATGGACTCGTTATTTTACGCACCCGCTTACCCTAATGCTTGCTTTATAGCACGTGGATTCAGTCCCGTGCATGCGCTTTCTTTGTTTCTGTTGATCTCGCTTTAGGTTACGGGATCGATTTATACGAGGGTGTCACGATTGCGCCTTTCTGCCGGGTTCTTGGTCAAACAGCTAAGTCTTTTACTCTTTTTATCTCTCACACACTGAGGACAGTGTTTCGTTTAAGTGTGGGGTGGGAGACTTAGCCGTTTTATTGTTTTTGTTGTTAATTGTGCTAAATATGTGGTATGCCTAGCCTATGACCGGGCTTGAGTCGATTTTTGGGTAAATTTTAAAAAATTTCATGGGTTTTCAACACCGTGCTGTGTGTGTTATTCTCACATTCGAGTGGTGGCCATCTTAGTAGGGCCCCGAACTTGTACACTGCGGTTTAATATTATTCTGAGAATGGAGTTTATTAATTTCACGTAAGCTACAGTTTGTGCACAATTTGATTGCTACCACTTCACATACCACTAGTCTCGAGGCGAAATAGAAAGGTTCACCTAAGTAGGATACGTGATGACGGTCCTGGCGTCTCTTTGACCCAACCAGAGCCAAATAATCCTTATCCCGAAACATTATACCTTCGTAGCCCCTCTCAGCCTTGATAGAATGGTCTGACCACCATTCGTTTTATAGCCGTTTTGTTACTTAGTCAGAAACCTACCCTTGAGCCTTAATTTTGGTCACATTTCCTTCATTTATACCCGACGAGTGGATCTAGTCTTTTGTTAGGCCACACTTGCTAAGGCAAGTGTGGGGTGGGGGAAATGATGTCTTGATGGGTTGGTGTTTCTTGATGTTGAGCTATAAGGAGAGGAGGAGCTCATTTGGGCCTAGTATTTGGGTTTGGCCCAAAAAGAAAAGAAAAATCTGTATCTAGTCCTTTCAAAAAAACAAAAAAAAAAAATCAAAAAGAAGTTCTCATTGAATAAAAGCTTGGAGCTTATAGAAATAAAAGGGTTAGAATCAAAGTGATAGTTGGCTCAAAAGTGATCTTTATGATGTTGGAGTTGGGATAGTGAGATAGGTGCTAATGTATTCGACCTCGCCTCATGAAACTTGAAACATAGTTGAATTAGGCAATGAGTTCGGGTATGTTAGTATTCTATGGTTCCCAAAGTGCTAAAATAATCAAAAAGGAGTTTGGATGGTTCGTTTAGTAGAGATAAGGTGGTACACTTGTTGATTAGGTTCACTCGTACTTTTTTTTCTCCAGTTCCCAAAATATCCTTTTCGATTAACCGGAATCACCCTAGCCTAACGTTATAACCCTTCAAGTCCTACCCGATCGTGTCCAAACTTAGTAACCTTAATTAGTGGAGAGGATAGTGGGTATGAAACGGTTGGTAGACTTTTGGTCGGGATTCAAGCCCCGACAATCATTTTGAACACTTGGTCGTAGCTTGGCACCACACACACTCCATTTTCTTGATAATGTTACAACCGGTGTGTATGCTTTCGTGTTTCTTACTTTGTGGTTACCTCGAGAGTGTGGGTAGTAGCACCTACGTCACAACGTTGAACCCCTTGGTTAGTTTTAAAACGCCTAGTTTACTCGAGGGCGAGCAAAGGCTAAGTGTGGGGTGGTTGATGCGAGTCAACTTTACGTGAGTCCGGCGCATTGTTCATCCCCATTTACCATACTTTCAGCACATTTTTGGGTGAATTAGACCTTTTTCGGGGTGTTATCATGAGCTTATGGCACGGGGAGTGAATCCGTTGCTTTGATGGATTATTACCCCTTTTTGTTGATATTAACCCCATTCCCGAGCACTTTTACCCTCCGGAATTGTTTGGATGTTTTTGGTTGTTTATGATGTTGAAGGGTATTGGTGTCTCGAGGACCCGGAAGGTGACGATTTGTGGTGAAAAGCATGATCGAGGCAAGAAGAGGGATCAAAAAGGAAGAAAATTGAAGTTTTGGGGCAACAGGGGTTCAAACGCGCGTTTGAACCTCCCAAACGCGCGTTTCAGAAGCTGCCATTTGATTCAGAGTTGAACCCCTTTAAACGCGCGTTTGAAACTACCCTAAACGCGCGTTCCAAGTCCTTCAAACGCGCGTTTGAACCTTCTAAACGCGCGTTCCAGATGAAGATCAGCCAAGAACATGCCTAGAATTGAGTTTAAACGCAGCGTTTCAACTATCTTGGCAGCGTTTGAAGATTTCAAACGCGCCAGTTTCAACCTCAAAGCGTGCGTTTGGACCAATTTCTGATTTTTTCCCACCTATAAATACCCCCCTTAGACTATTTCTTGAGACATATACATTCTCTTAGCAAAACTCTACCCATTTCTTAGCTCGGTTTTTGTAATTGCTTAAAATACTTTCTCTTAGCTTACATCAACATAATATTAGCTTAATCTTTCTATTTCTTAGCTTAGATTTCCATTCCAAACACTAAGAGACCACATTTTAATTACTTCTCTATTTTGTACTTTTTGGATCTAATCTCGAATTTCTGCAATTTAATGGTAAATTTCTCCTTTCTTTTACTTGTTATGGCTTTCATTTACTGTTTTGTGCATGTTTCAACTAGTATAATGAGTAGCTAATCCCTTTTCATAGTCGAATCATGTGAAATTTGGTGAAATCACCCTTTAGGTGATGAAATTGGGAGTGGGTAGTGCTTTTTAGTGTCGTATCTTGTATGTTTCATGTCTTAGAACTTGTTATAATAGATTTGGGCTAGATTGATCACCTAGGTCAAAAATCACACACATCAATCTTGAGAGTTGTTCAGATAGAAAGATGTGGGAAAAGGGTTCTAGGATCACTTCTTAGAGTGAGGTTACTCATTTTGACGTTTAAGCGGCTCTAGTGCATAACATGACTTGTTAGTGAATCTTCCTTAGGGAAGGATAGTTAACTTGGCATAAGGTGTTGGGGAAGAGTTGTTCAGACCTTAGCACCGGGATTAGGAGTACGCACCCGTGAAATTGTATGCGAGAGTTCGTTTGTTATAATGCACACTCCCAGTTTTATCTATCCTTGGGTTGAAACTAGCTATTTTGATCATGGTTCGGCTATGTCCCTTAATCAATCTTTAAAACTTAGTAGATTAACCTTCTTTCTCTCTTTTCTAGCTTTAGACTCGTCAGTTTAAATCACTTTAGTGTCGTTGTAGTAAACAAACACTTTAAAAAGATTGTTCACCTAGACTAAGTAATACGTTCACTTTGGTACTTGCAAACACTTTTCCCTTGGGTTCGACTCAGACTTCAGAAATTATTCTAAAGAATCGTAACCCGTGACATCACGGTTAGAGAGTTAGTCAGTTTTGCTGTTTGAGTCTTTATAAATTGTTTTTGAAGGGTGAATTTTAGCCTCGATCACCCTTTACTTTCACACATACAGCCAAAAAGAAGTGAAAAGACGTTTAACTAATACACCCTCCTAACAATCAACATACAAACTGAACAATGACATTTCCAATAGAAGCCCCCATTTCAATTTCTAAGATTAACAATATTTTTGCAAGTATTCCAAACCATATCAAACTACACTTGTCGCTTCACAACTACAACAAATTTTCGTTCCAGAGTAATCAAATTCGAGAAAATATAACAGGGCCTAAATCAGCAGTCCAGATTTTAGAAAAAAGCTTTTTTCCCCCTAAAATACAAAATGTAACCCAGATTAAGCGCTTGTCTAATGGCTTACTATATGCTATTTACTTGCAATAGGCTTTAAATTCAGCTTTTCAATCTTAATTGCTTTGAAATAAAATAAAAATACCAATAACACAGAAAGAAAATCAATTTATTATTGAAAACCCCATAAACTGAAACAACAAATCGAGCAAAATTTAAATATTTATTAAAAAAAAAATAGCATTAGCACCTCGGTGGAGGAGTCATTGTGATGGAGCAAGACAGATTGAGCATCATCAAGCTCGAATCCTTCTGGAGATTCTCGATCTGAGCTATAGCATTCTTCTTCACTGCTCATCCCCCAATTCTCCATCGCACCACCACTCGCTGCAATAGAAAAATGTGACAAAATGAGACAAGTAGAGCTCTGATGTCGATCTTATATTAATCAATTCACTTTCTACGTACGTTGCGTCAGATTGTTTTCTAAGTAAATAGGGGTATATTCGTCTGGTAGAATTTATTTGTCCTTAATGCAACTAAAAATATGAAGTTGGATTAAAGATTAAATAAAGGGGAAAATGTGGACTTTTACCTAATTTTTCCAAAAAAAAAATTCGAATAAACAACCAGAATGACAAAAAAATCTAGAAAATTAGGATGGAAGGACAATTGTAATTTTTTTATTTTAAAAAAGATCATTTTATAAGTAATAGACCGAAATACCCATGGAAGTAAATAAGAAATCAAAATTTTAAAAAAATAAATAAAAAATCAACACGTAAATCTTCGGAAGTAAATGCCGCCGGCAACCAAAGGTGGTGTAATTGTTGGGACTTCAATGTTCCAAATTTTTGTTTAAGAAAAACATTAAAATACAATCAAAACATCAAAATACAATTAAAAAAAACTACATCAAAACATTAAAATACAATCAGATAAACATCAAAATACATTCAAATAAGCCGCATCAAAACAAAATATATTCAGTATCAATCTATGCTAAAATGCTTCCCACCTTCTACGCTTGAAGCTTGATACGACGTCTTTACTTCCTGATGTTACTTCACTTGTAATTGTTACTATATGTTGAAAATTATCCTTCTTATTATGTTGTTACTTCATGTGTTAATGACACTTCACTCGTAATTGTTACTATATGTTAGAAATGATGTTTTTTATTGCATTGTTACTTCGTGTTAGTGTTACTTCACTCATAATTGTTATCATATGTTGGAAAATATTCTTCTTAATGCATTGTTAATTCACGTGTTTCTGTTACTTCACTCGTAATTGCTATTATGTGTTGGAAATGATCATTTATATTGCATTGTTACTTCACGTGTTAGTGTTTACTTCATTCGTAATTGTTTATATTACATTGTTACTTCATGTGTCACTGTTAATTATTTCACTCGTAATTGTTACTTTATGTTGAAATGATCATTCTTATTGCATTATTACTTCACGTGTTATTGTTACTTTAATCACAGCTTATCAAGTCGAACAGAAATGTTGAGCCCTGTCGAATGAGAAAATATCCGAACTTATTCTGATAGATGTAAGCGAAAAATATTTCTGATTACACAAAATCTTCGGTAGATAGCATTATATTTTTTTTAACGAAGCCGCATGCTTGCAACTGAATATACATAGTATTCAGGATATTTTTTTTTTTGGACAGAAAAACATTAATTAAAGATAGATATAAATCCAATGATATGAGGCTTCGTTGTAACCGTCAATCATAGAAAAAAAATAAAAAAAAAGACATGCAACAGTAGTATTAAAATAGGATAATTAAAATAGGGGTATTATTTTGTCCTTATTAATCATTAGTATCCTCCTAGCCTGATTAAATATTAAATTTGTCTTTCTGTACAAAAATATAAAAACGACTTCAGGGGTCCGTAATTTCATAGTTAATTTTTTTACGAGATTCAAAATAATTTTCTATAGGTAAGAGCACTCGCATCAAATTCTTTTAACAAATTTTCTATTTTACAGTTTTAAATACATGTTTTTCTAGTTTACAGAATATTTATCTAAGATAAAATGCATCAGATTCTCTATTTTACATAATGCGGTAGATATATAAACGAAAATTTACAGAATCTGGATAAATGCGGTAGATATAAATGAAATTTACAAAATCGATATTTTTACAGTAAAAAATAGAGTATATATATACTGCAGTATTATTTTTCCTGTTGATTTAAAATAGATTTTTTAAAGCATTACAGTATCTATTGCAAATGCTCTAAAATACCGAGTTTCACTAACAGAATTTGTGGACCCCGGCTCTAATTAAGTAGATTTCTCTCCGCTCTTGCTAGCAATGAACATTGATCCTAGTAGAATGTAACGACCCGTTTTAAAATACTCGAGTATATTCATAAAATAGATGGCAAGCGCTATTTCCAGAGCAATTTCGCTAAATACAGAGCAATTTTCCTTATTTACCCTCTAATACTTTAATGACTTTATGCTCCTTGATCTCTTACAAAATAATAGAACCCGCCCGCTATTTATGTTTTTCATCAAACCATTTTTTTTTTTTGGTACGTCTCTTCTCTCCTTCAATATTTTTTTCCCTTTGCTAAAAAATATATAAAAAAAAATCTCCTTTTTTTCCTTTATAAATTCTTAGTTTTTTTTAAGGAAGTTATTTTTCAAACTTAATACATAAAAAAAACTTTTAAACAAAATACATAAAAGCTTAAATATACTTTGAAAACTAACTTTAACGTATTCTCAAAAGGGTAATGATAGATCTACTCCCTTAAGTCTACACCATTTTTACTCCCAACATAATCTTGTGGTTGTGATTTTTTCGATTTTTTTAAGTTTCTTTTACAAATGAAAAACATGTGGTGAGATGATAATGGTGTAAAAATGGTGTAGACTTGAGGGAGTAGCTCTATCACTCCCCTTCTCAAAAAAAGAAAACTAAATTTAACACATGTAAGTAATATTTTCGACCAATAGCGAGACAAGACATTATTTTATTCCGATCTATCATCATATTTTTTTGAGAACTATCTATCATCATATTTAAAATATATCAAAAAAAAGTCTAATGATTTTTTTATTCGAAAAAAATAGTCTAATGATATTTGTTAGTAAAAATATTCTAAAAAACTATGATAAATACACAAAGTTAAAGGAAAATTAAGAAATTGTAATAGGAAATTGAAAAAAATTATTGGTGACGTATTAACAGTCAGCGGATTTTCTATTTTGTGGGCATTCCGTAGCTTTGAAGGCATTGATTATAGCATTAAATGTTACCGTAAAAATTAGAGAGAAAAAAAAATAGAAAATCATTCAAAGGTAAATATGGAAAACTGCTCTGGATTTAGCCCAATTGCTCTGACAGTAGTGTTTGCCAAAATAGATTGTCCGACCACGCTTTACGACAAAATATCGTAAAACGAAGTTTTTGTAGCTACGAGTTATTTAATGTGTCATAGAATATGTGACATGTCTCTTAATCAAGTCTAAAACACAATAAATCTAATTCCCAAAACCACAAATGTACTAACATCCGTAATAAATAATGAATGCAAGTCTCTAAATCCCAAATGCTATTTTCACCAGTATGTTAGTATGTTGTTACAGTATTCATTAAGTCTTGAAAAGTGTCGTTAGCCCCGAGTTCTGAGACGTGACAACTGCTATGCTATGACTATTGTTATATACTTTCATCATTGTTACTATAAAATTAAAGCTAAAAAAAAATATATGATTTGGATCTTGATTTTATAGAATGAAATCTACATACATACATGCACTCGCCTTATAAGTAATATAAAAGGACATTGAGAAATTCCTAGTAGTGGGATGGTTGGGTATAAACAAGAAGAAAGTGAAGGTCATTCATGGATATGCACATGGAGGCTGCAAATTATTACCAAATATAGAAGCAAAACCATGGGAATCTTTCTGAATTTGGCAAAGACAGACGTAGTTTTTGACTGGTCCCAATTCTCAAGAGAAGTTTTGCAACAGCCACTGAGAAAACCTTGTTAAACATTTTGAGGAATAAATTGGATTAATTTGACCTTAATCAAAAGGAAGCTAGAATATGCTTTGTGACCTTTAATTACTTCGTAACGACGGAAGGTGGAGGAGCCAGCTTTAAAGGTACTAAACACCTTTGTTTATTACTTATTACATTTAAGAAGATAACATTAATTATATCATTAGTTAGTTGTATCACGGTACTTTTTCAAGGGGTAAAAGGACATTTATTTATTCATATTAACACAACATGATGTCATGATTACATGAGAATGCAGCCAACAATGTATTGGCTTAGTGGCACTGTGGCTCTTAACCCGGATGTTCCGGGTTCGAGTCTCAATGGGGATGAAAAGCGTGTGTGCACATATTTTGTATCCATAAAAAAAGGGTGGGCTGGTGCTCCATTGTTTTAGTCCTACGAGAGATAAATCCTCATTTGCTAGAAGACGGGCAAGTGTGTTACCCTCTATTTTGACAAAAGAAAAGTTGCAAAGTTGCAATTAACAAAAACAGGAAGAAACACGTTGCAATCATCGATAATAGATCCCAAATGTAAAAAATATATATGCCTCTTCCGACATCAATCATTGATGGACTATCAAGGAATCTCCTTCAAAAGTGATTTTGAAATATCCCCATGTAATAACGAAGGGCATAGCCTGATGGATGGCCATGGCTTCAGCAACTGCAACATCATAGCCACCGACTAACTTCGAGGAAAAGCTATGGAATTAAACATTATTAATTACTACATTCGTCCTAAAATATAAATCCGTTAACATTTTGGTTTTGTGCCATTATACAAGTTCATTTTTTTTAAAAATATATAAGTTCATTTAGAATCTCAATGAAATATTTATTACAATTTTCTTGTTTTACCTCTGATTTATTATATATTCATCGACTTTCCCTAATCTACAATTAATGCATTAATGACATTCAAATGTTATTTTATACTTTTACTATTAATGCGAATGACACATAACCAACTTAAGAAACTTTCTTAAATTGTGTAAAATGTCCAAATGGACTTATATTTTTGGAAGAATGTAGTATATATATAATTCCTTGAAAGTAAGGGGAAGTAGAAAGACGGTTTCCTAGGCTGTTATTTCTGGAAATGATTGATCACGCAAAGCTATGATATGATCAAGGATATCGGACACCAGTGAATTAACGATAGTTCGAGGATAAGATGTTATGGAGAGATCTTATGGACAACGTCTTGCTTCATATGCGAATTGTGTGTAAGGTTATTAATTCATAGGTAAGTGTAATATCAGTGGGCGCTTAATAACTACTTGAGTAGTGGAGTAAGTGTGTTCTATTCCAAAAGAAACAATCTTTGCTCTATTGTGACATGACGCCAAGATTAATATGGCGGGAAATTCGACTAAAGAGTTTGGTCAATCATTCGAATTATTGGAGTTTTTGCATATAGTTCCATGGTCCTCGGCTTGTCTGCTCTTAAACCACATTAGAAGCATTCCTAGATAATTGGGAAAATGAGTTTTCCCGGGAAAAATGCTTTTTTTTTCTTTCTAAATCTAAGTATTTATTATAATAATAAGTGAAAAATGCATTATTTATGCGATAAATAATAGATAAAATTGAGTTAAAAAAATATTTACTTATTGTATGTGACTATTAAATGGAAATTATTAAAAGTAGGAAAATGTTTTCTACACGTGCAAATTACTTAATATGATTTTTTTAAGTTGCTTAATATGATTAAGTAAGACTTTTTCTTAGTGAATTATTTATTTGATGGGATTAAGTAAGGAGTTTTCTCTCTCAAAAAAAAAGTAAGGAGTTTTCTGAATTAAAGGGCCTTCTCCTAATATTATTAAGGGATGCCTAATTAAGCCTATAAAAGGAATGCTTACATCAAGAGCTAAATCAAATCACTCTTGAAGCATTTAGGGAACTATTTTCAGGGAAAAGTAAGGAAATATTCTATTCACTAGATACTTAGAATATTCAAAGTATATTAAGAAGATTCACCGCCATGTGTTGGAGGACATTGGCGGAAGTTCTTGGATTCCACAAACTCATTTCATCTTTAACTACATCACCAAGTTTTGGCATAATTTCTACCAACCCTCATATGCATTAGTTATATGTTCTTAAGTTTACATATACAAACATTTTAATTCGTATTTTTGAGTTGTGTTAGTAGTTTTCGTTGCTAGGTTGAATGTGATTCAACTGGGAATGACCAAAACAACATTTCGGAGTTCCAAAGAAGGAACTGGGTCTGCCGGTGTAAGGTCCTCCATAGCAACCGCGAGACATAGAGAAATCCAAAGCCATAAAGGCATATCCCTCGGTATTGTTTAATTCAAGCAGTGGATGACAATAAGCAGTCGTCCCCTCCTTAGCGAGTTGATCAATGGCAAATATAGCTGGGTATTGATCGAGTACCTATAAATTGTAACTCTAAACCGTCAAGGAATGGCTTATTTGGATAATTATTAATGAAAACATTGTAATAAGGAATTGCCTAAAAGCCCTCCTTCTAGTGTTAAATTGATGAGTAGTCGCAATAACTAACCTCAACAGAACCAAATATTGATCAAATTAATGCAGATCGAAAAAGAACAACTAACCACCTTATATATGTGCTCTTGAGCAGACCTCGGGCTCTACCATGATGTTTACCAACAATAATTGCTAATACATTATGGCAGGGGCGGACCCAGCCTTATAGGGGTGGGGTGCATGGACCCCACCTCAATTTCCGGACGAAGTTACTAATATACCCCTCTAGTAATATTAAAGTTCACAGATGATATTATTTCGCATAATATCTAGTGTAAATATCTATTTAATTTCATTTCCGATTGGTTAGTTTTATTATTCTATCCTGCAGGTCACATGTTCGAATCTTGGCTTTTGAGTTATTTTATTACCTATCCTTAGATCACATGTTCGAATCTTGGCTTTTGAGTTATTTTTCCACCTTTTTTTTTAAAATTTGGCACCCACTGAAAAAATTTCCTGGGTCTGCCACTGATTATGGTCGATAGGTGTTGCTCGCTAAAATTGACTGGTAGAAACGTCATCTCCACCAACTCTTATTATACATGGTTAATATCACTGTCACCGACATTTCTCGTCATTTCCACTCGTATTGATGCTTCTGTAAGTAAGGAACATTAGTACCACTAACTTTGCTTCTCATAAAAAAATAACCAGTTGGATTTTTCCACCTTTTTTTTTAAAATTTGGCACCCACTAGAAAAATTTCCTGGGTCTGCCACTGATTATGGTCGACAGGTGTTGCTCGCTAAAATTGACTGGTAGAAACGTCATCTCCACCAACTCTTATTATACATGGTTAATATCACTGTCACCGACATTTCTCGTCATTTCCACTCGTATTGATGCTTCTGTAAGTAAGGAACATTAGTACCACTAACTTTGCTTCTCATAAAAAAATAACCAGTTGGATTTTTCCACCTTTTTTTTTAAAATTTGGCACCCACTAGAAAAATTTCCTGGGTCTGCCACTGATTATGGTCGACAGGTGTTGCTCGCTAAAATTATTTGGTAGAAACGTCATCTCCACCAACTCTTATTATACATGGTTAATATCACTGTCACCGACATTTCTCGTCATTTCCACTCGTATTGATGCTTCTGTAAGTAAGGAACATTAGTACCACTAACTTTGCTTCTCATAAAAAAATAACCAGTTGGATAGAAACGTCATCGCCATTGACACTTTCTTTATACACGAGAAACATCACCTCCACTAACCTGTCCCGCGAGAAAATAATTCCAAAAATATGTGGCACCGTCTATAATTTTGTAACTGCATGAAGCATCGTTGTGCCTGGAGCAAATTCATGGTGTCAATAGAAACCCTGGGTATAAACTATTTACTGTACTTGTTCCGCACATTCTACCTACTTATTCCGCTTTTTGTATCGATAAAAGATTGTTGAAACGTATAATTAATTATTTATCTTCTCATCAGAAAAATATCGAAGGCAATCCGAGAAAACCCTTCTGGGCCATCATAAGTTTTTCCTTTGTCGTGGGCTTAGTAAACAAACACTTCATAGCCCAATTAATTATCTGGCCCATCAGTCATATAACCCATTACCATGTTCATAACTTCTATCGTCTTCGCAAATCTATTAGAGCCTCATGATTATGAATCTATTCGGTGCTTACTATTGAATTTTTTTTTTTTTTTTTAAGGATACAAAATATACACACGCACTTACATTTTTTATCATCACTAGTACTCGAACCCAGAAACTCCGAGTTAAGGACCACAACACTTACAGAAACTATTGTTTACTTTAGCAGTTTTCGGCCGTTGGTTTGTGGTTGTCGTGTGGTTTTCCGGCGTTAGTTCGGCTCTAGTTCTTGTTTGTGCTTTAAAAAAACTTCGATGTCATTGCATCACGTCATGGTCAATATTGACCGAATAAATTTCATTTTATTCCCAAAAAGAAAAAACACATAGGATTCAACATATTAATCGCACAATAACACCCTAATAAAAAATACTCCTCTGGTATAACTTTACGATTCTTTGATACATATGCATCAGTATAGATACGTATCAGAGTGATATACCGATGCATATCTGATCATAGCACCGTAAAGTCACAGAAGATACAGCTCTGTAAAATGATGTCATCATCTTCATGGGCATTTGGAAGTTCCCTTGGTATTACGCATGTTTGCATAGCAAGCACATTCAGACTTATTTCCAACAGTCCCTGAAGGAACACAGTTGCATTTACTACAGCAAATTCCACAGAATTGCAGGCATCTTGTTTTGCGATATGTTTTCGAGCACCTTACTGCGCATTTTTTGTCGCAGAAATCTGTTTGAAATTTCGAAAAAAATTCAGTCAGATTGAAAGAAAACATTAGTGATGCATGTGATATATATCTAAAATAGAGATGAAATGATCTGATATGTTAAATTGTACATATAGAGATACACGGATACTGAATATACGGTTTTTACCTAATTTTTTATCCATTATCTGATGGTTTTTAATTACCAAATTTTCAACATTGTACTTTATATATATTTCGAATACATATGAAAAAAAGAGACCAAAAGTGTCATTTAAAAACATAAAGGTTATTTTCAAAACAAAATTAAAACATAAGGGACCAAAAGTGTCAAAATCCCAGATGAACTTGCAGCCTGGATCTGCTTCATGCAATCTCCAACCATGAATTAGGGAATATTTTCTACTAAATAAATAAAATTTTACACCTCTAAAAAAAAAAAAAAAAAACCCAATCATCACATTTTCTCTATCTAAACATGCATCATTTAATTCTTTAAAAGAAAATTTAGTTAGATTCAATATATATACACACACTCTCACCTGAACCTGCCATGGAGAACTGTAGAAAAGTAGTGCTAAGAAGCAGGGCAACAATAACTAGTGCAGTAAACAAAAGCTTCATCTTTAGCAATTATAGGGCTAGAATACCAGAAAAAGAAAAAAAACCTTTAGATGATAAATAAATGTTAATGAATATGGATGAAGAGAAATAAAAATGATATACAATGGTATTTATAGGAATATGGGAATTAACTTTTATGTAGGGAAGTTACCTGGAAGATAAGTAGGAGTCAGTGCATTAAAGCACTTTGCCCATGTAGGTCAGGAAAATTTATTCTAAAGCTCCTCTTAGGAATCTGCGATCACGCAAGAAGCGTCTGACCATACAATTTCCACACACGGGACATTGTGTATTCACCTCGTAAAATCTGCATGTGGTCAGAGATCCTCGCCACGCATAGCTCTCATTGTGAAAGTCCCTACTGATAGAAACGACACCTGCAGGTCATTGCCGGTGCATTAACATTAGAGCCGTTTTAGTAGGGAATTTTTTTTTTCAGGCCCTATTAAGGGCCTGATATTTTTTTCAGGTTCAACTTTATTGCCGTGGCCGAAAAGAGGTCTTCCTACAATATATATACGGAATTAGCTTTTTCCGGGTATATTATGTGTAGAAATTGTCAGTTTTCCGTATATAACATCTAATTAGCTTATGTGAGGGGCGAGTGGCTAGTGGCTTTTCCGGACGTAATATTGTAGGGAAATTGTGCTTCACGGGTGTAGTATTGTAGGGAAATGGCAATAACAATTCGAATCCATTATGTGAGGGGTGAGTGGCTTTTCACGGCAATAATAATTCCGTCAATTAATCTTCACGGGTTTATTATTGTAGGGGCTTAATAATTACAGGTCAAGGCAATAACAATTATGTGAGGGGTGAGATGAGTTTTCCGGAAATATTATACCCGGATATTAGGCTTCACCCAATTACAATATATATATAAAGAGATTGGTTTTTTGATTATTTGGTAAAATACTTTATACTTTGTTTGTCATTGTGTGCGTTATTATTGAAAAGTTCGGTTGTGTTAGCGCCGTAATACAGTAATCATCATGACGTGTTAAATGTATTTACATCATAACGATTGGTGGAAAAGATCTTTGGATGAGATGTAAATACATTGAATACGTCATGATGACATCAGATATTCTGCACATCTGACACAACCGAATTTTTCAATAATATATCATACCAATAACACACACAATGACAAACATATTATAAAGTATTTTACCAAATAATCGAAAAACCTCTCTCTCTCTCTCTCTCTCTCTCTCTCTCTCTCTCTCTATATATATATATATATATATATATATATATATATATATATATATATATATATAGGGTGGTTCTATTGCATCCCCCTATTTACTACTTGTCACACAAAATTTTGCTTTTAAGACCACAAAATTATTTTGATTATTTTTATACTTCTCACACTACACGATTAATAAAAAAATTACTACATACTCCACATATTTTTGAAATTATAAACAAGTCCTAAAACCTAAATAATCAAAATAATTTTGTGTAGTAATTTTTTTATTAATTGTGTAGTGTGAGAAGTATAAAAATAATCAAAATAATTTTGTGGTGCCAAAAGCAAAATTTTGTGGTACAAGTAGTAAGTGGAGTTTAAAGTAGTAAATAAAAAGCAAAAAAATAACCCTATTTATATATATATATATATATAGGGAGAGAGATTGATTTTTCGATTATTTGGTAAAATACTTTATACTATGTTTGTCATTGTGTGTGTTAATGGTATGATATATTATTGAAAAATTCGGTTGTGTCGTAGCGCCGTAATACAGTAATCATCATGACGTATTCAATGTATTTACATCTGTCCAGCATCTTTTCCACCAATCGTTATGATGTAAATACATTTAACACGTCATGATGATTACTGTATTACGGCGCTAACACAACCGAACTTTTCAATAATAACGCACACAATGACAAACAAAGTATAAAGTATTTTACCAAATAATCGAAAAATCAATCTCTCTATATATATATTGTAATTGGGTGAAGCCTAATATCCGGGTATAATATTTCCGGAAAGCTCATCTCACCCCTCACATAATTGTTATTGCCTTGACCTGTAATTATTAAGCCCCTACAATAATAAACCCCTGAAGATTAATTGCCGGATCTATTATTGCCGTGAAAAACCACTCACCCCTCACATAATGGATTCGAATTGTTATTGCCATTTCCCTACAATACTACACCCGTGAAGTAAAATTTCCTTACAATATTACGTCCGGAAAAGCCACTCGCCCCTCACATAAGCTAATTAGATGTTATATACGGAAAACTGACAATTTCTACACATAATATGCCCGGAAAAAAGCTAATTCCGTATATATATTGTAGGAAGACCTCTTTTCGGCCACGGCAATAAAGTTGAACCTGAAAAAAATATCAGACCCTTAACAGGGCCTGAAAAAAAAAATTCCCGTTTTAGTACCGTAACAAGGGAAGTTCTTATCTAGAGACTCTCATATGGGAGTAACATAGGTTTATTCTGGACCACAAAGTTTTATTCTGTAATAAAACTATGTGATCCAGAATAAGCCACATGAGTCACTCCTAAGTAAGAATTTCTCAAGTAACAATAAATTTTTTTTTTTGATAAATTACATATATTAGTGTTCGTTTGTATTCGAGTTGTCATTCAGATAAATGTTGTCGTTATAAAATAGGGATCGATATACCCGCAGTAGCAGAACCACATACAACCAAGGGGGGTAACTGCCCCCTCTTGATCCTAAAAAATACACTAATATTTGAACTAAACATATAGTTTGCCCCCTCCCCTTAAATTTATTATTTACCTTTAAAAATTTTACTGCCCCCACCCGTACCCGAGATCCTGCGTCTGCCCTTGTCTACCCGGTCCGGTCGCAGTGGGTCGATAAAGCAGCATCCAGCGTCCCTTCACAGGGGTCGAGAGGGTAACGCCCCTTCGCGGGGTCGAGGGGGGAAATGCTCGGTCGTGGGGGCTTAGGGGCAACGCCCCCAAAAGCTAAACACGTCCAGCTGAATGGTCGTACATACAAAGGGACATACATCTGCAATACGAAGTGACATATATCTACAATACGAAGTGACATACCTTTGCAATGCGAAGACACATAGCTCTGGATGCGAAGAATAATGTCCATTGCTTTTGCAACATTTCAGATGAGACACTTTTTTGCCAATAAATTAAAAGGTACTCAATGCAAACATGAAATCCATCCGATCTGAAAAGTATCATCATTTCATATCTGAATGCCTCTGATTTGATCAAACGAGTCACTATTTGAATCAAACACCACAATTTTACCCTGAAAGAAATTTTCTTTTGATTTCCGTGTGACATCTAAAAAAGAGCAAAACATCTTTTAAAATACAATATTATCTGCGTGTCTTGGAGTTCATTTGTGCTATTTAGCAACACAACGGAATATCATAATGACTATCTCTTAAAGCATAGTAAAGTGTAGCAGTGTAGTGTTTCACTGGGTTGTCACATACCATAGCAAAGACATATGGCAAATCATGTGACAAACAACATAAGTCATTTGAGATTATTTGTTGTGTTAGTTGTTACATCTCGTCGTTATGTTATGGTCTTTATATACAACTTTGACACAATAAATGACATTTCACGATACAGCATTGTGATGTGGAAGATGCTTGTTCTCTTTTACGTGTAAATGTTGAACTTAAGCAAAGAAAACAATAGAAACAATTTATTGGTATAACTCTGGGAGGTTATTTTTTTTGGTCTTTATTGTTAAAAAGGATAAATTGAAACTCGAAATATGTGAACAATGTTTTATCAGGTAAAAAGGACAAGTGTTTATTCCATTACAATTTAAATTTTCTCATATTTAATTAAAAAAATGAATTTATCTTTTGATAACGTCAAACAAATCGTAATTCTTTCACCATATTTTTCGTTTTCTCGTTCTCTTTATTCAGACATTCCATTTGATATTTTTTCGATGTCATTTCAAGATCATTTTCCTCAAAAACAACGAAACAGTGGATTAATAGAATAGTGTATTTGAGGTCAATTTCACTGTACGGAACACTTGATTTGGGGTAACAAACATTGGAATTGTCCTAATCATCCAATTTGTATTTCCACTGTCTTGATTCCTATTTTTTCCCTCTTATTTGTCATTTATTCTCATTCTCACTCCCTCTATATTTTATCACTTGCTTAGTAATATATAAAAGTAAAATGGAAATATTACTGCAATAGAAATGATATTGCATCAAATAAAGAATGAAAAAATATACTACCTCCCTCCCAAAATGTAAGTCCGTTTGGGTTTTTTTCACACAGATTAAGAAAATTGGTTAAATTGATTATGTGTCATTAATTTTGATGAAAAAGACTAAAATGACATTTGACCATTATTAATGCAAAGTAATGAAAAGTGGATGAGTATATAATAAATGTGGCGTAAAAGGAGAAAAATATAATAAATTATTCATTGGTTATCTAAAATGACTTATATTGGGACAAATCCAAAATGCTAAACAGACTTACATTTTGGGACGGATGTAGTATTTTATAACGATATCAATTAATAGTGAAGAAAGAAAGTATATTCTTTATTGTATGTAGACTAAAAAGGTACTCCCTCTAGCGACGTCAGAAATCGACGGGTTCTAATTGAGTATAATTTGGGTAAATGGACATCTGAATGATGATCCAAGTAGTTTTTGAGTGGGTTTGCAAAACACACAAAGTGTGAGAGGTCCCGGAGCTAGCATCCGAGGGGACACTCCGACTCTTAAGTAAATGATTTGTATAAAGAAATTTCCATAAGACACTGACCGGAAAATGTATTGCAAGTGTATTGTAGGCGTGTATAAGCGTACCGTGTAAATGAGGAAGTTGACTCCTTTATAGTGCTCCATCGTGGGATGTAGGTTATTATGCAGTCAAGTAGGTATTGCTGTAGTGGAGCATAATTCTCGGAATATTTATGAGGTCATTACGGAGCAGTTATAGCTCATGTAATAAAGTCCAGAATGCTCGCTTAGTGGAAGCAACCGTTGTCTATGCCTGAGGACGCACTACACTAGATCAAATATAATAAACCGATGTGACCTGCATCAAGTCGGTAATAAAAGACTGTCAACGCATTGCGTCACGCCTGCTATATGATGTACATAGGGATAACCTGCGACATGTAGGACAAAGGATGTCCTGCGTAATGTCGGTCGATGATATAAGAGCGGCATCTGCTATGCTGACGATGGACCTTGCTGAATAAAACTCGATATCGACATTTATCATTTTATGTAAGTCCTGATAAATGTCACGTATACGGTAACCGATCTCACCTATGTCATCCTCCATTTCAAATTGTCAATTTGTGTATTTTTAATAAACAAATTATGCAAACCTTTCATTTTTACATCACTAATATATAGATTTGAGAGAACTGTGAAACATATGACAAAAAGTAATACTCCCTCCGTAGTAACTAAGGCAACTGACATAAACACATATATTAAGGATGTGTTTTAATGATTTTAATTTGTATATAAAAATGACTAGAAATTAGACTGTAATTAATGCATGCAGTGTTGTTTTATATTTTCTCACTTGTTAATAAATACGGATAGATCAAGGAAAAACTCAATAAATAATGCTTTGGAAATGAAACTGTTGATCAGATAAAATGAAACAAATCTTTTTGACAACTGTATCAGTTATTTTGAAACAAAGACAGAGAGTACCAGCTAGGCCCATAATTTGATTGCAATAATTTTGATACAGCTTCAAACAGCCTGTAAACATTGAATATGGTTCATACTAGGCCCTTGCAATCTGAGGAAAAAATTTATGTAGAAGAAGAAGAATCATCCAAGCTGATTCACTCTTGTTTCTTAAAGTGCATACACACATTCAAGTCACACGTTTACTCCTGGTTGAAGTTAATTTATTTAATGTACCATTGTCCACAAGATTTATGGTACCATTGGTGAAACCGTGTGCTGAATACATAATTCCACCGACAGGTGAAAGCATTTTTTTTTATCATTATTATTTATAGGTTTTTGTCAGGAAAGACAGATTAATAAATAAACCAGGATGCAAGGATACTGATAATTAATCAGGACAAAACCTGTGTAAAATTCCAAAAACACCATTTTCCAATATATCTATAAAATAAAAAACCCTATAATTAAGTAGGCTCTGTCAATGATGACAACAGCTAAGCAATCTTCCTCCGTTTCCATCAATTGTCTTTAATCCGTTTCCTTCGTTTCCGTTTCCATCTATCCACTTTCGCTGATTCTTTCCAGTATGCCCGTAAAACCTTTTCCAATTTCTTTGCTTGTCGTCGGTTATACCACAGATCGGAGAGGGAGTCATTGATTTGATCGCCGGCTGCCTGGTGGTGTGGTAGTCCCAGCGGAGGCGATAATTGATGCGTGGCTGCCTGATTTTTTCCGGCTGAATGGATTTGATTTGATCGCCGGCTGATTTCCGCTGCCTGATTGGATTTGATCGCCGATTGCCTGATTTTCGCTGCCGATAGTTGATGGCGGCGGCGACGGTGCTTATAGGCACAAAACATAACCATGGGCATTAGGATTTGGGGAGGAGAAGGAGGAACGTATCATTGTTACTACATTTTTTGGTTTTACTACATGTATTGTTACTACTAATTTATAGGCCGTTACTACATTTTTTGGGTTGTTACTACATGTTTTTTTGGTCATTGCTCTTGTTTATATATACATTATTACTTTTTCATTGGATGTTACTACATTTTTAATTACATTACTACTTACTTTTGGGTCATTATTACTTGTTTATAGGCTGTTATTCTTTTTTCATTGGATGTTACTACATTTTATGGGCTGTTACAACTTGCTTTTGGCTATTATTACTTGTTTTTTGGCTGTTACTACACTTTATCTAGCGTTACTACGTGTTTAATGTGTAAAAAAAATCATGGGTATTTCAGTCCATTTATTATGAATTTGTCCTTTTTAATCACATAAAATGTAGTAACGTCTTTCTATCCCCATTAATGATTTTTTTTGTCCTTCTGGCCCCTTCCCCCTATTTTTTAACCAAATACTATGTTAGTTTATAAGTGTCAATTCTTTTTATAGACTGAATTGCATAAAATATCCCCACTTTTGGTTAGAATAATAATTAAGGTACCGAGTGTTGCACAGAAAATGGTACCGAAATCTAATCTGGTCCATGCAATGTGAAGTAATAAGAAAAAAGGGAAAAATTTCATCCACATGATTGGGGATTCAGGGGATGGTTAATGTTTTGACCTACCTACCATTCATGGTTCGTTTATACAATTTCGTCACTTATGTTATTTTGATCTTTGTAATTTACACAAATTCTTTAAATATTTGTTAAATTGAAACGAAAAATCGCATTTGACTTGCACGCATCTATTGTACTTCACGCACACTTTCACTTATCGCATTTGTCCTGATCGTTATCTTAATCTTCTTCTTTTTTAAAGACTTTATCTGAATCTTTGCAATCATCACATAGTTGCTAGACAGAAAAAATGATGTATGGACTCCTATAATTGGTTTTATTGCTCAGTGGTGTTGAATTTGTGGGAGTGAATCACAACAGGATCCAGGTATTGCATAAGGATAGCCAAATTATGTGAGAAAATCCAAGCAATATCTTCTTTATTTCAAATCCAAGAAAAAAAAATTGTTCCCAAGATTAGTAATTGTAAAACCATGGTGAAGAAGGTCTTTAAGATCTTGAATTGGCTCGCATACTGGGACTTCCAACTACTATGTCATCAATAAAGACCAAAATAGAAATGAATGAGTCACCCTGACCTTTTATAAATATTCTTTTAATTTGCAGACTATGTTAGGAGTTGTAGTAATTAAGCCAAGAGGAGGTGATAAAACAGTGATATGATGATATTTTATGATAAGTACTTTTTATGTATTATCTTGATAAGGTGTAGGAAGATAAGTTGTTTTGATAAGTGTGCATGTAGTGCCACGTGTCACTATTGTAGGGTGCTGAGGTGTAAAGTTATTACAACAAGATCTACTATATGTATTGTAGATCTCATCCAAGAAATGCAATGAAAAACATTCTCTGAAATTATGCTTATTTACATTTCCAGTTTCTTCTTCAAGCTTTAAGTTGGTAGCAGAGCCGTTCACGGCCAACGCCGGCACAAAAGATGGCAGCTCCACCATCGTCTCTGGCAGATCAAAGTGGTAGTATGTCCAGCTCCACTAAAAATCCAGCAATCACTGCTGCTGCAACTATTGGAACAGTTCCACCAGTTGGGTTCTCAGGAATGGCAGGTCCTTTTTCCTTCTCAGTTGTCTCCAATGGCGTCACCAAGGTTTGGGGTCTCGTCTCCGGTCATACCATCATTCTCCGAAGGCATGAATACTCTTGGAGGTAACTTGAATCAGATCTCATCTGTAAAACTTGATAGAAATAACTATCTTCTATGGAAGTTTACTGTTCTTCTGGTGGTTAGAGGTCATAAGCTAGAATCCCATTTGTTTGGTACCAAACCATGTCCTCCACAGTTTCTGGGTAATTCTAGTGCTACTTATGTTGTTATGCTGATAATCAATCCTGCATATGATGAGTGGAAGGCCAGAGACTCACTTTTGGTTGGATGGTTACTCGCATCTATGACAGAACATGCATTGACTGAAGCATGGGTTGTGAAAGCTCACATGAGATCTGGCAAACTCTGGAGCTCCTGTTCAACAATCAATGTGAAGCACAGATGTTGGAGTACAAAGATGCATTAACTAAGGCAAGAAAGGGATCTAAAACCATGGCAGATTACCGGGCAAAGATGAAAACATATTCTGACAAGTTGAGTGCAGCAAGTTATCCCATTACCAGGTCTGAACTTGTATTGGCCACTTTAGGAGGTCTAAGAAAGAAGTATGAATCGGTTATTGTCAATCTTACTGCTAGAATGGGTGCCCTTTCTTGGCCAGAGGTACAAGCTCAACTTGTCACACATGAAAGGCTTATTGCAAGATTCAATCCTACTGAAACACTGGATCTAAACCAACCCTCTGCTAATGCTGCTATCAGGACAAATGGAAATGAGATAGGACATGGAGGATCCAGGGGAAACTATCAAGGAAGAGGCAGAGGAGGCCCTATGAACAGAGGTGGTAGGTCTAGAGGTAGAGGTAGAGGCACCTACAACAACAACAATGGTGCTGCCAAACCTACTTATCAATTATGCAATAAAGTTGGTCATACACTGTTGGATCGTCATTGCATCTGGTTTGATCCTTCTTTCAACAATCCACCAAAGAAGAAGACAAGGAAATCGATCGGGACAACGAAGAACTTTGCAACATACATTCTTTGGACTGAAACTATTGGTGACCCTAATTGGTGTATGGACAGTGGAGCTACAAACCATGTGACATCATATTTGGGCAAACTTCAACTAAGTAATGAGTACAATGGTTCAAAAACTATGGTTGTAGGTAATGGCACTAAACTTCCTATAAATCATTTTGGAACTTCCACTCTCCCTACTAAATCTACTCCTCTTCATTTGTGTAGTATATTACATGTTCCTAGTATGACTAAAGACATGGTTAGTGTTTCTAAACTTACCAAAGATAATGTTGTTTTTGTGCAATTTGATAATGTTGGTTGTCTTGTTAAGGACAAGGACACAGGCAAAACTCTTCTTCAAGGTAGAATGCATAATGGCTTGTACCAGTTGCCTTATTCTCAGGATCATCAGACCTCCCTTCACTCCAAACTTCATTCATCTCCAAGAATAGAGCAGTCCAGTTCCAATCAGAGTTATTAAGAGTCTTAGTAGTTTTCTGAGTTCTGTCAGTAGACCTAATAGTGATGTCCTATGGCATAGGAGACTAGGACATCCAGCCACTAGAGTTTTAAATTCTATTCTGAAGCTGTGTAATGTCAAAATAAGTAATGAAAATCTCTTTTGTGATGCTTGTCAGATTGGCAAATTACATGTTTTACCTTTTAAGAATTCTGAATCTTCTAGTCTTAATGTTCTGGATCTTATTCATACTGATTTTTGGGGTCCTTCCCCTGTAAAATCTGTGTCTGGATTCACCTACTATGTTCATTTCCTTGATGATTACAGTCGGTTTACTTGGATATATACTCTTAAGCAAAAATCTGATACTCTAAATGCCTTCCTTCACTTTAAAAAATATGTTGAGAATCAGTTTCACACAAACATTAAGACTGTTCAGTCTGATTGGGGAGGGGAATATAGGTCTTTCACCTCTTTGCTATAGGAGTCTGGCATTCACTTTAGGCATCCATGTCCCCACATCCATGAACAAAATGGAAGAGCTGAGAGAAAGCACAGACACATTACTGAACTTGGTCTCACTTTATTGGCTCAAGCAAGCATGCCCTTAAACCTTTGGTGGGAGAGTTTTCAGCATGCTACTCTCATTGTTAACTATTTGCCTACACATGTCCTTGATAACATGTCACCATATGAAAAACTTTATCAGAAACCTCCTGTGTATTCTAATCTGAGAGTTTTTGGTTGTGCCTGTTTCCCTTTTTTGAGACCTTATAACAAACATAAATTTGACTTTCACAGACGAAAATGTGTCTTCATTGGGCTGAGTGATCATCACAAAGGTTTTAAATGCTTGGATGCTACAGGAATAGTCTATGTCACTAGGCATGTGTCTTTTAATGAAGCAAAATTTCCCTACAAGTTAGGGTTCCCTAAAACTTCTGGTCCACCCTCTCCTCCTTCTAACTCTCATTCTAGGGTTCCTATATTCTTACCTACATCCTTTGTATCCAATGACTCTCCTCCTGCCTCTAGTGTAATTGTGTCAACTCCTCCTGGTATGCCTGGTTCTTCCTGTGTGTCAACACCCTCCATAGCTGTTTCCTCTCTTATTGATCACCATTCCTCTCACAACCCTTTTCCTACTCCTTCACCAGAAACTGCACCAGATTCTGATCCTATTCCTGATCTTGAGCCTGTTCATGTGTCCACTCAGCCTGTCCAACCTAGTCATCCCATGAAAACTAGGTCTAAGAGTGGCATTTTCAAGCCCAAAACTTATTCCTTTCTTGCTACTCAGTCCCCTCTAGTGCCAGAACCTACATCTGTTTCTGAGGTATTGTCTCATCCTCAGTGGTTGGCTGCCATGAATGCTGAATATTAGGCACTTATCAACAATCAGACATGGGACCTAGTGCCTCCAAATCCAAAAAAATAAGCTTGTGGGCAACATATGGATTTTAAAACTAAAATTGCATCCAGATGGGACATTTGATAAATATAAAGCCAGATTAGTGGCTCAAGGCTTCAAACAGAGTTATGGGGTTGATTTTCATGAGACTTTTAGTCCAGTCATTAAGCCTTGTACCATCAGACTTATCATGGCCATTTATGTCACCTTTCAGTGGGATATTCAGCAACTTGATGTGAATAATGCCTTCTTAAATGGGCATCTGCAAGAGGACATATACATGCCTCAGCCTGCTGGTTTTGTGGATGATACTAAACCACACTTTGTCTGTCATCTTAAAAAGGCCTTATATAGGCTCAAGTAGGCTCCTAGGGCATGGTTTCATACCCTCGGGGATTATCTGTCCTCTTTCTGTTTTAAACAGTCTACTTTTGACACCTCACTTTTTATTTTTCATCACTCTAACATTACTATCTATGTGTTTGTCTATGTGGATGATATATTGGTAACATGCAACTCCTCTTCTGATGTATCTACTTTCATCAGCAAGCTTCACAGCAAGTTTTCTCTTAAATCCTTGGGATCAGTGAGTCACTTTTTAGGGGTGGAAGCATACAGAGACAAATCTGGTTTGTATCTTACTCAAGCTCACTATGCTGCTCAAATTCTGCATAAATTAGGCATGGATAACTTAAAACCCTGCTCCACACCTATGGTCACTCATCATCATCTAACACGCACATTCTGGACTTTATACAGAAGTGCTATAAGGGCCCTATAGTATTTGACCTTGACTAGACCAGATATTGCATATGCTGTAAACACATTAAGTCAATTTATGTTTGCTCCTACTATTGATCATTAGCAATGGGTAAAAAGGCTCCTCAGATATGTGAAAGGCACTCTTCAACTTGGTTTACACTTTAAGGCTTCTCCTACACTTATTGTATCTGCATATTCTGATGCAGATTGGGCCACTTCACCACATGACAAAAAGTCAGTGAGTGGTTACTGTGTGTATTTGGGTCAGTGCTTCGTTTCTTGGAGTTCTAAAAAATAGCATGTGGTGGCCAGTTCCTCAACAGAAGCTGAGTATAGGCCTCTTGCATCAACATCTGCAGAGATAACCTGGATCAAACATTTGTTACAAGAACTGAAGGTTCCTCTCACTCATACTACAGTCATGTGGTGTGATAACACCAGTGCCATCTTTCTGGCCCATAATCCTATGTTTCATGCTCGAACAAAGCACATAGAGGTGGATGTTCACTTTGTTCGCAATCAGGTGCTGGCTAAACAGCTACATGTTCAGTTTGTCCCTTCTTCTCACCAGATTGCAGAAACTCTTACAAAGTCCTTGTGTATTACATCATTCACTACTGCCAGAAGCAAACTCAACTTGGTGAATACCACATTTCGTTTGAGGAGGTATGTTAAAACAATGATATGATGATATTTTATGATAAGTACTTTTTATGTACTATCTTGATAAGGTGTATGAAGATAAGTTGTTTTGATAAGTGTGCATGTAGTGCCATGTGTCACTATTTTAGAGTGCTGAGGTGTAAAGTTGTTACAACAAGATCTACTATATGTATTGAAGATCTCATCCAAGAAATGCAATAAAAAACATTCTCTTGAATTATGCTTATTTACATTTCTAGTTTCTTCTTCAAGATTTAAGTGGAGGTGTCATGAAGACATATTTATCTAAATCATCATGAAGAATTCATTATTGACATCTAGTTGATGTAAATGTCAATATTGTATAGAAGTTATACTTAAAAGGAGTCCAATGGTATAAATCTTTGCAAATGCAGAAAACGTATCAAGGAAATATCTTCCATTTGTTTGTGTGTAACCTTTTACCACCACCTTTGCTTTGTATCTCTTAATATAAACATCAAATTTTCTCTCTATTTTGTAAACCCATTTACACCTTTTAGGTGTCTTTCAATGTGGTAAGAGAACAAGAGGCTATGTATTGGCCTTATGTGTGTGACGATAAAAGATATCTGCCAGAGGTTCCCTCCAAGGGGTCATTCCAACACTCAAATCAACAATGGTTATAGGGAAATTTCTATAATTGAGAATAAGCAAGAGTGCAATATGTACAACTATACAAGTGTCGTACCTTGTTTGTGAGGATGATGATTCTTTATATAGATTTCCCTTGTGGAGGAGATGAATGTGTTGCCATTGAAGTCGTGTCCTATGATGGGGAGCCGTTGGAGGCACTAGTGGATCAATCATGGCTCTAATGGCTATAATCATAGAGCAGTTACAGAATCGTGGATTAATGCCCGGTTAATAGAGTGTAACTATCATCTAAGGTCGGGGCTGACCTACCCCAAGTTGAATACATGTGGTTGACATGAATCTACACTATGTCGGTAGTATAAGGCCATAGACGTCTTATGTCGTACTAACCATGGAAGACAGAATACGACATGCGTCATGTCGGACAATGGACGACATGTTTCATGTCAATAAAATGATGATAAGGGTGACATGCGATGTATGAGGTGAGCTTTGCAGAAGTCCCTTGACAATCAAAATCCAATATTGAGTTGAGCCCATGTCGGCATATTTGCTGAGATGGCCTTTTGTATTACATCCAAGGCCTGATAAGTGCCATGTGTATGAAGTCGGGTCATACCATGTCATAGGGCTTCCAACTCTGTATGCATTGCACGCACTATGATGCTTGTTTTTGTTAAGAAGACTCTTTGTCCACTGATATTTTGCATTCAAATGATTTATAAAGAGCAGAAACATGAAGAGTATGAGGAGTACTAATAGTTGTTCCAAGATTAACTTGATAATCTTAGCGATAATATGGGACAATTCTTATTCTGGAAAGCCTTTAGATGGTAGGTTTAGGTGAGGGTGTTCGTGTCCAGTGACGGAACCAGGATTTTATATTTGGGTGGGTTGGTGGACTATATTTGTATGGTCGGATGGGCTGGATTAAGATGACTAACCGTGTTGAACTGGAATATATAGATTTTTTAGTGTACCGATAATTAAAAATAGGGTAGGCTTAGCACCCCCCCCCCCTCCCCGAGTCGACCGCTAGGTCCATCCTTGTTCGTGTCTCTATAAGATCTTCATCAACAGGTAAATCATAAGGCAAGTAAGACACCTTTGAGATGTTGAAGTTGGAAATAAAATATTGTTATGAGTGTGTAAATATAACGCCCCCAGACCCCGGCCTAGTTACGCTAAATGAGTCATAAATGGTCAGGTCAACTGCTTAAACCACCGTCCTTGCTTGGTCTAAAAGGGCTAACCCGAGTTGACAATACCTTTATCTCTCACACTTGTATGGGGTGAGCAGGACTTTACTTTACCGATGTGGGACTTTACATTCTCCCCCCCCCTCCTATAAGGGACTGGCATCCTCGCCAGGACGGCTAAGACTTGTCCCAGTGGATTTGTCCCAGTTCGTCTCTACCATAGGATTCTAGATGTGGCCCTGACCGCTTCTCACGGTGTGGCACTTAGTTCCGTATGACAGTGAGCACTGAATATCATTCTCAGAACACCCCTGCACTCTCGGGCCTGGTTTGCGCTTAAATGAGTCATAATCGTCCGGTCGGTCGCTAGACTGCCGCCGCCGTCTCGCTTGGTCTAAAAGGCCTAACCCGATTTGACAAGACCTTTATGTCTCACACTTATATGGGGGTGAGTAGGACTTTACTTTACCGATATGGGACTTTACAGTAAATCATTAGATAACAGACATGTGATGGGATCGTAAATGGTTGGTATTTCATTGCATTGTTTTTGCATTTTTAAGATTATTTTCTATAGAGATATGCGTTTGTAAGGTGTGTTTGATGTTGTTTTGCATATTTGATGAAAATAATCTTTGGAGGAGTGTTTATATTATGTGTGCCATGAAATGAAAGAATGGATTATAAAACATGTGACTACAGAAGAAAAAGTGGAAAATGTCATTATCATACCATTTCATTAAAGGGGGGATGTTTGCAACTTGGCTAAAAAGATGAATTTTACAAGTTTGTTTTCTACGGATCCATCATTAATAGACTTTCTTATTTCTTATTGGTGGAATATATTTTGATGTTTCAATTATTTATTATTATAATTTTTTATTTAGGAGTGAAAAATAAAAATAGAAGAATAAGTGGCATGTAGCCAAAAGAGAGGAAGTTATTGGGTGCACCCGCCATATACGGAGTGCACCCATGTGGTAAGATGTAGACATTATATTTTTAAACTGAATCCAAATTGTCTGGTCCAGATTTGTTTATCTGTCAATTCAGTGTAAATGGATATATTACACAATAACATCCCACAAAACAGGATTGATTCAACAAAAAATCTAATTAAATGGTGATACATCCACTACACAGTGTGTAGTGAACAGTCACTACTTATTTCCTATCCATTCATTTTAATGGATACACTCAAATCAATGGCTTTCCTTTATGTACTGATGATATACTACACAATATGTGTAGTGCACATATCATTTTCCAATCTAATTAGTTAGATTTGGACTACTGCTTACGCCTGGGACCTGCTTCTACCCTTTCCGCCAGCTTTTTCTTTTCTTTTGATTTTTTTTTTATGGATTCTACATCATTTTTTGGTCAATCTATTTTACGGTAAGTTTGCTAATTTATTTCTTTCCGGTTAAACTGAGTCTTATTCCTCGTTTTATTTATTGGTATTTAGTCATCTTTTGATTTAATTGTCTCTACGATTATTGGTTAGGTTGATTATTTTCACGAGATAATTAATTTAATCAATCAATCATTTGCTTTTTTTTTTTTTGGAAAGGACAATCATTTGCTAGTTGGAATAGCGAATACCTAATTGTTTGTGATTTTCATAATAGTAGCAAATGATATGATTTTGTTGGTTCACAACCCGTAGAATACGCTATCATAAAGATGAATAATCTAAATTATAACTAACCCGTGTGTGCATTAATATTCATAATTTGGGTCTCTCGGATTGTAAGGCTGCCGCAACACCAAACTCCTATGACCGTGTCTAGGGGTGTCTTTCGGTTAGATGGTAACTAGTGACCGTGTCCTGATTATCAAAATTAGGAGAGATCGGTTACTTGATTAACGACTCATCTTCGCATCTATGATCAATTGAGGATATCGGGGTGGATATAATTAATTTAACCAGAATCTTTCTTTTACTTATTTTCAGATTCTTAGTTTATTTAGTTTTTATTAGTAATTAGTCTATAATATCAAAATATTGTCTTTTGTTGATTTTAAAAGAAATAAATTCACCGTTCCTTGTTGAGACGATCATGCTCACCATATACTCGTTATAGGAAGTAGGTAAATTTATCTTGACAAAACCAGATCAATTCCATGTGAGCTACAGGTGTGTCATATGATTTATTTATGACATCAATTTTGTGTTGGATTTCATATTATTTATTGATTCTGGTAATGATTTTTTTAAAGAAAAAGACACTTTTTTATTTAGAGTAATGGTGTGAAATGCACCAACTGGGTGCAAGGGGGTAAGAAATATTTTAGGGAGTGTTGTAAAGTTCTATATTGGTAAAGTAATGTCCTACTCACCCCCATATAAGTATGAGACATAAATGTCTTGTCAACTCGGGTTAGCCCTTTTAGACCAAGAGAAGATGTGGGTCTAATCAGTGACCGGACCATTTATGACTAATTTAGCGCTACCAGGCCCGAGGTCTAGGGGCGTTACAGAATGGTATCAGAGCCGACTGCCATACAGACCTACGTGCCACACCGTGAGAGGTGGTGGGGGCCACTTCTAGAATCCTATGGTATGGACAACTTGGGACAAATCCACCGGAACAAGTCTTGGTCGTCCTGACGAGGACGCCAGTCCCTTATAAGGGTGGAGAATGTAAAGTCCCACATCGGTAAAGTAATGTCATGCTAACCCCATATAAGTGTGAGACATAACTGCCTTGTCAACTCGGGTTAGCCCTTTTAGACCAAGCGATGACGGCGGTCTAAGCAGTTAACCGGACCATTTATTACTCATTTAGCGCTACCGGCGTCTCATTTGGTGCAAAAACACAAAAAACATACATAAAAGCTAAAGAAGGCCATAATGGAGATGAAGAATGTAACGCCCTGCTCCTGGATACCGAGTCCTTATCCGGAAGAGAACGTTCGGCGCGTATAGCATTAATAAAAATCTAATATTATACGCAAGCCTCTACGTCTTCGTGTCAAATAAAAGCAAACTGAAACCCAAAAGACTCAGGCAAAACCATAAATATTACTATAATGGAAACTCAACATACTAAAGATAGAAAGGTGTCCTCAAACGACGAACGTCTTACAAGTACGATGTACAAAGAAACATAAACTTCTCTTAAAAGAAGTTCCAATTACACAAGTATAGAAATAAAAGAACAACATTTGTCTAAAGAAGGGAAAGTAACAAAGTCCAGTGCAACATGAAATAAAGGAAACTGGACGCATCATCAAGCATCATCTTCATCACATATCCTCGTCATCGAACTCTTGGACAACCTGTTTATCTTCTCACCCCACAATGCATACAAAAGAAACATGCAAAGGAGGTAAGTACATAGGTACTTAGCAAGAGTGAGAAGTTAATGAATAATTAGACTTTACAACTAAAAGGTTATTATTATTAATTACGTTGTCTTTATGTGACCGACACGACTCTAGGGTCACTTCATGCTCATCAACATTCGTGACTATTGGTTTCTAGCTTAGCTTATCTTTGTTACATCAGCATTCGAGGGCACTACGCATGGTGTATATCCACCACGAGATATACTGTGCAACATATTGGTGGATCACACCAATATCCACAGGGAAAAGCCCGATGGTGTACACATTCGGCGAAGTCCCTCCGTACGTAGGGTATCAGACTTACGGGGTTAAGTTCCTCCGTACGTAGGGTCTCAGAAACCTACGAAGTTATTCACTTTATCTAAACGCCCACACATCGCGAAATGAACTTGTGTCTTACCAAGAATGGATTGATGTTTAACCTTTTAACTACACGAGTACGTTTGTTATTAATTATTAACTAGCCACCTAAGTGTCTTCAAATAAGTTCCCTCACAACTCCTACTCTCTTACTTAGACCACTAGACATAGACAAGCCCTAGCACATACACAGACATTTTCATGAATGCTAATTCACCAAAGCACAAGCCAATCATACTCTTCCGACGGTCCCGAACTTCAACTCTTAGGAAGCATTCATTCAGTGCCGGAACTAAACGCATCAGAAACTTATTCAAGGCTAGTTCATGTTCATTTAATGTTATCATATCAAGAAATAACAATTAAAACTAGATTCGTGGCTTAAAACAACACTTTTCCCAAAACAGGGATCAATGTGTGCGCATTGATCAACTAGAAACTTTCAGGAAGTTTCTATCCAACCAATACGTGTGCATTGCCCCTGCACAAAACAGAAATAGGCCATCTGCATCATCAATGCGTGCGCATTGAGCGTAGGAAAACCGTAACTCTATTTTTCTGCACTTTTACGGTCTCTACCCAATTCCAAACATGTTCAACATCGAAATTACTCAGAAAACAGAAGAAAAACTCAACCTTTACAAACCATAACATCCCATACTTTAACTACAACATATTACATGATTTCTTACCATAAATTCAACACAAACGCTCAACCTTAACATCATAAAACCTAATTACGCATTAGGAAGAGCCTCTTACCTTTTAGCAAGCAAAAACCCAAACCAAAACCTGCAGCACTTCTGCACCTCTCCAAGAAAACCTATTTGATCAACAATCAATCAAGGATCAATTGCGATCAAGGGTTTCTAAACGATTAAAACTACGATTTGAGGGATCAAACTCGACGAATACCAAAACTAGGGCTAAACCGAAAACTTACGAAATAGGGAGATTTTGTTTTCAAAAGATTCGTCTCGTCGCGGTGATCACTTTTCTCTACTGCGGCGTCTTGAAACGATAAACGGATTGACTGCACGGTTGAAGATTACGTTCTTCCTCTTCCTTATGCTCTCTGCGTTGCCCTTTTCAAATTTTCTATCAGAATTGTTGTGAAGTGAAATAATAAAAGATTTTGGGGATAATTTTCCTTTTATAAACTTAATAAAAAATCATTTTTAATTAAATAAAATAGGATAATTAATAATTAGATCACAGTAAATAACCCAGATTACTATTTTGCCATTTCTGAAAATTTGGGATGTTACAAAGAATGTGTTGGAAGAATATATTATGCATGTTGTTAAACACTTAGATTTAAAAATAAATGGTATATATATATGAAACAAAATTTTATACCGAAAATAGCACGTAGGAAAAGGATAAAACATGAAAACTTATACATTGAGACGGGCACATAATTCTGTATAATATGTGCTCACGGTACTCGCAGTCGTCTCATTATATAGATATAACCGTCTTTTCCTGTTGTCCAAACTTACACTTGAATTGTACCGAAAACGATGAACATATTATGTATTGCTATCTCTTCTTGACTTGAATAAATGCAAAACATATTTTATGTATGCTATACAATTAAACCAGTGGTCGGCCCTGAAATTATTATGGGCGGTCTTAGTTTTCAAATAAATATATATTATGCTATCCTATTTAACTCGGGATTGATTATCAGATCATTGGATCCAGGATAAGAGATTTTAAGAAAAAAACATTATATATATATATATATATATATATATATATATATATATATATATATATATATATATATATATATATTATGCTATAAAAAATGCAATGCGAAATATTTCGTTTATGGTTCATCCTTTCTCATTCATGGTTATGTTGGTTGAACCAAAATAAACAAAAATTATGCAAACATTGGATCAAATTGATGCATCTGGTCACTAAAGCATTACAATTGGGCTTTCAATTGGGCCAGACGGATTGCCTTTTAGGAATTCAATTAGGCGAATTTTATCGGCATCACGTATTTAATAGTGACATCAATTTTTAATTATTTTCTTCCGACAACACATATGTATTCTTTTTTTTAATTGCCGGCACCACGGTATGAACGTCAGTGCCACATACGTTCCTTTTCAAAAATAACGTAAGTGGAGTAACGTTATTCACCCGTGACACTTTTATAACGATAGCTGGTTCACTTCTGACGACGTACTATCTCAGAGTATCCATTCACTCAAAACTGGTCTGCTTCCAGTTGAACTTTATGTAAGCGAGCCCGTACTTTTTTCAACTGTTCAATGGTCCATCCATGCAGTTCTTCTGAATTTCGAATAGTATTGAGGATCCTCTGCTTCCGATTGTCAACGTCATTATCACTGACGTTATTATTGAAAACTAATGCTAGTGCGAGTGACGTTATTATTGAGAAAGATTTACACAAAAATAATCGTGGTGCTCTGAGTAAATTTTTAGATGATGACAACAATTTTATAGAGTCAATAGAAGCCGTCTTAATTTTATGGGTAAAAGTCTAAAAGATTACGACTCATTGGGCTTAAGCCCACACCACGACCTGGATGGACAACGGTGGCAATGCGCGTGTAGTGAACCTGAAAGCTCACAAGTTCATTTGTCATCTCATTTTATGTTCTCCTGTCTTTTCTATGCATCAAACACGACCTAAAGTTCTTAACTGCATGTTGGATTGAGGTATTACGTCTTTTAGAGTACACAAGGGCGTAGCTAAGGGGTGCTAGGGCGGGCGCAACCCACCCTTTTTTCTATTTTCAATACATCAAAAATATATTTATATTTCAGTCCAACACAGTTAATTATTTTAATCCAATCCACCCGGCCATACAAATATAGTCTATTAACTCACTCAAATATCAATTCCTGATTCCGTAATCGAGAGTACACTTCACTTGTTTTTATTCCTTATCTGGTGCCAATTCGATATTCATGCAACCAAACTATGATTATATATATAAAAAAATGATAGTTTATATATAATAAACTATTAATTGATCAAATTATTAACATATAATAGACTAAAATTCGAAATGAATATAATTATATTACAAGAAATCTATCATAAATAGCTCATGCATTTCTTCAAAATGAATAGGACCTGTGCTAAAGATCCTCTTTTTTGTTACTCTCAATAGTAACATGTCTTATTACCATTAATGAAGCTAAAATGATTTCTTGTTACAACAAAACAAAACAAAAAAAAAAAAATATATATATATATATATATATATATATATATATATATATATATATATATATATATATATAATATTAGTTATTACTATTATATCTAGTCACAATTTTTTTCCGTGTCAATCTTAGAAATTCATCTCTAAGCAAATAGACCTTGCGCGTCTTTAATGGTACTACGGAACGATAAAATTTGAATTTTCAGAGGTCGGAAGTGGACATTTGATCTCTGAAAATTGAACCTCGTCTATAAAGTTTGATATTCCAGAAGTCAAAAATCAATATGGTGCCTTGAAAGTAGGTTTGACGTGATCCACGGAAGAAGACCATATCTTTTTGTTGTTAGAAAATGGGAAGATTATGTGAAGATCTTCTTATTGTCCTTTGTTCTTGAGTGATATCCTAATAGGCAAACCATTCAAAGGAAGAGCAAAAGGACCATATTGTATGCCATTTTGAGGGTCCACCATAGACCACCTGCAAGATACACATACACATTTTAGAAACATTATGATTTAGATATTATTTTTAAACACATTTTGCATCGTTGATCATGATGTAGACCCCAACATAATCAAGACTTGTGACGTTCATTGTGACACCACTGTTCTGATGGTTTAAATTGAATAATGTTACAACCACAATCACTCAATCACAACCAGTGTCACAACCTATTTTTCCACACTTGGTCATGATAAATATACATCATGATCAATGGATCCAACCTCTGGATTTAAGAATATCATTGTTTTCAACATAATATTATGATAAAAGTAAACTTATGTCATTAAAGGACTTTTTGGAAACAATATTTGTTTTTAGTGGTAATGGGATTTACAACAAGAAATCGATCACTTTATTACTCACCTGTATTTTGTGGTTAAATGGTGTACAAGCACTAAGATTTCAAGCTTAGCCAACTCTTTCCCTGGACAAGAATGGATCCCATAACCAAATGGCATGAAAGTATTGGGCTTTGGGGCAGCCTATAAGATAAGTAGTCTTAGATCATGACCAAATAAGACAAAAACAATTCTGACACATTGCGTCAGCACACAATCATAGTATATTAGTAATGATAAGGACGTTTGATTGTGTCACTACACACTCATTTATTAGTCTCACGCATTGATCATCGTCTATAAGTGATATAATGTTGTGACACAGTGTATTGTCCCTATAATTGTCATTCATACATAGAAGAAAGCACACATGGTATGTAAGTATATGTATATTAAGGAAATTTTACTAGCAAAACGTCATCAGTTGAGGAGATTTACTAGAATTCGATCACAACATGATACATGTCTGATCTATATGTATTTGTAGTCGGTTGTTTTGTATATAAGTACATTTCTAGTGAACTTAATACCACATATCAAATTTTGATTGAATGCGATCTAATCTCCTGGGCGAGAACACCGTACTATAATTTTCCTACATATAATAAGGAAAGTTTTAACATTGATGCTACCTATTAGATGAGTATCATGTATGTAAGTTGCTATTTTAACGGTCTAATCGATCCAATATTTTGATGATTTCGCTTATAAAGAAAACTAGAAAAAAAGGACATATGAGTAGTCACTGGTATCAAAATATACCTCAAATCGTGACGGATCAAATTTCTCTGGTTCTACAAAGTTTTCAGGGCTATGATGAATATTTCTGAATAGGGGCATTACTTTCCACCCTTTTGGTATAAGATAACCTGTATAAATGTAAGCCAATACCTATATAAGTACAATCCCCTCATACATACATACACACAAACATACAAATATATATAGAGATATATATATATATATATACACACACATATATATCAAGTGACAAACCTTCAAATTCAACATCTTCAACAGCTTCTCTAAAGGTAAAAGATAAGATTGAAGCTACCCTAAGAGTTTCTTGGATAACTCTAGTTGTAATTGGCATTTTCTTTGTGTCATCCCAAGTCAAAGACTTGTCCTCTTCTTTATTCCTCACAATGGCCTCTTGTTCTTCCTATATAATGACAAACAAGCACACTCTTATGTTCAACCATCATGGAACTCACATTTAAAGTAAAATTATTCCGTAAACCTGCACATATGTAGACCATTGATCATTGTGGGGCCAATCAATAGGCAAGCAATGTTGTAACAGTGTCTCTTCAATAAGACAAAATGAACTAAAACCCCTAAGTTATTGAGATTGTAACATTTTGACCCTGGACTGTTTTTTCTGACAAACTAGTACTTAATCAGTCTGAAGTAACAATCTGACCTCTAGCCAATTTTACGTAACAAATTGTTACGAATGAAATAGTTCAAAGAACTTAAGTGTCTTTTTACCCTTGATAAACCAACCCCTTCCTCCCACCCTCCACACCCCAAACACACATACACAAGTATAGTTTATGATATAACGGCGGGGGAGGGGGAGGGAGGTTTTAGCCTAGTCCACCCGACCATTCCGATACAATCCATTAGCCCACCTTAATTTCATTTCCTACCTCCGCCCTTGCTCGTCGACCAACCCCTTCCCCAACCCCCACCCCCTCACCCCCACCCCCATCTCCACCCCCAACACACACAAAAATATAGTTTATGATCTAAAATGAAAATCTTACAGTGACAGCTTGTAGAACACTTGGGTTTTCACCAAGGTACTTTAAAATCCATGTCAAAACGCTTGCAGTAGTGTCCCTTGCAGCAAACAAAGCACCAATACTATTATCAGCAATTTGTTCATCTGTCAGACCTTCTTTATCCGCCATCAACGAACCGAGCAGATCTTCGTGAACTCGGTTCGTCTGTCTCCTATTCGAGATTATATTAGCAAAGATCTGAGTCAACTCTTTCCTTGCTTTCATTGATTTGTGAAAAAGTGTTCCGGGCAGATTAATGGGCATTGAATTGTACCCTTTTTCAAGAATGTAGTAATTCTTCTTGAGATCTTCTCTATAGTGAATCTCATCTTTTCCAAGTATTGAAAGTAATGCAACACTGAATGCATACTGCAATAATTCCAAACAAAAAAAAAAAAAAAAATTTAAAAATAATATAATATATATACTTGTAAAACAGAGGAAAAACAGGGGGCTAAAACAAAGCACTCTGTTTTTGTTAGTCTCTATAACAGGGGGATTAAAAATGAAAAACAGAGTTGGTTTTTTATGTGGATAAAGAAATTTTAGCCCAAATTGTCACGTGTTGGAAATCTAACGATATGATACGGCCAATGAAAACTTGACACGTAGCAAAATGGATTGAAAATGTGAAAGATAAACAAGAATAGATACGTAGTATGTATACACATATATACCGTTTTCATTTCATGGTATGTCGTGATCATTTTCCCGTCCCAAGAATCAAGAGCCAAAAGAGCAACGGATTCGACGTCGTGGATGATGGTTCTGACTGAAGTTGTAGTGAATGCCTCAAGAATAAGCTTCCTAAGCTTTAAATGGTAATCACCTTGATGAAAAAAGATTGCTTGTTTCCCAAGCATTCTTTCTTTACTAACAGGAAATGTAGGCTTAAAAAGATGAGCCCTTGTTACAAGCACAAGTTTTGCCGCCTCTGGGCTTGATATCATCACACATGGACATCCCAATATGTGTGTCTTAAATATTGAACCATACCTATCAAAAACAATGAAAAAATATTTAAATATATATATAACAAGAAAAATGAAAAAGCAAGTGTTGTGCTACGGCCACAACTTGATTTCACATAATTGATCATCATATAGGATAGGACCCATTGATAGTGTTATAAATTCATCATAATCAACAGTGTTAAGAAACATGTTGTGTCACTCGTTGTGACTGAATGATTGACCAAAGTAGCATTACTCAAAAAGAAAAATATCTTTCAAAGGGTAATGTTACGACACAACCACTTAGCCACAACGGGTGACACAACATATTTTTACACATTTGATCATGATATAATTCATCATGATCAAATGTAAAAAAGTAAGTTGTGTCATTGTTGTGTCTGAATGGTTGTGGATGTAGCATTACCATGTCTCAATGAGCGTTTTTAATGACACTACACCACACCAGGGATGTGAGAATAGACTTTTCAAACATCAGTTGTCATATTCAAACTCTGTAAAGTCGAACCTTACGTCTGTGGTTCGATTTTTCAGGGCTTGAACATCACTTTGGTGGTCTAATAGTAGGCCTGGTGTCTCAGTAAAGACGCCGATCTGATTGTCACATTCAACCTCTGAAAAGTCAAACCTTACGTGTGAATGTTCGATTTTTCAGAGATTGGATGTCACTGTGATTATTAAAATAGATCTGATGTGGTGTCACTAAAAACGTATTATCTGGAAATGAACTAACTTCTTGATCTTGGTGGCAAAGAAAACATTGGGATTTTGAGAATATAATTGAAAAGTTTCACCAAAAAAAGGCCAGCCTAAAGTACCAGGTGGTAAAGGTAATTTAAAGCTGCGATAAGGGGAAAATATATGGAGGGATTTGAAGAATAAAAGGAATAAAAAAGAACATATGAAGCAAAAGATGAAGATGAAATTCATTCTAGTTTCTTTTTTGTTTTAGAAAAAAAATGAACATAAAGAAAGAATAAAATGTAAAAAATAATGTTGTTGTTGTTTTTTTTTTTTTTTTTTTTTTTTTGTTGAGAAATTGTGGCAAGTTCAAATCCCTTGCTGTGGAAGGCAGATGGAGATGTGGTATTTATAGGCAAACTGAGCTCAAAGAAGGCCGGTCGAATAAAATAAAAGTTGATTTTATTATGAATAATATCCCAACAGCTTTTAAAATTTAAAAAGAAAAAAGAAGAAAATAATGGCTGGTTTTATTGTACCTTTAATTGTTTGTTTAGTCCATGGTACATTAGAGATTTTATGGTGCAACGGTTATAGGTTGGTTATATCAAATAACATACGTCAGAGCCTCTCGTTTTTACTCCTTTCACATAATATACTTTTATCGTGTGTGTGTAAGGTTAAAAATAAATGATTGTAATGTATGTCACTTGATACAACCATCATACAACGGTTGTATTATAAAATTTTCCATGTTACATAGGGGGGTCAACAAAAGTTCTATAACACTGAACCGACCGTCTGAGGAAAATTTTACGTTGGTTAATAACCGTCAAGCTCATAGACACTTACCACAAATGGCAATTGCATGTATTTGTATCAACTTCTCATCAATTTAGGTGGTCAATGACCACCATAAAATTTGCCGAACAGAAGCGAATCGGACTGAAAGTAATAAATTCGTAGTTTCTCGATCGACGTTATCAATGATTGAGAACCAGGTTGATTAAAGAGTTCGGTTTCGATTTTCAAACAACAAAACCATATAAAACAAACCTGATTTTATCTGTTTGTATCTAAAATATCAAATTGTGTAAGTTAGACGCGGTTTTCAAACGTAAACACCGTATAGTTTGGGTTGAGTTAGAGTGAAAATTGGATTATTTAAGCATGAGCTCATGCAACCCGGATGTCATGAGAACTACACAAGGTTGTTTACACCACACTTTTGGATGGTGGGGCGAGCACCGAAGGTAATTTATGAATGGACCCCGAATTTCAGAGTGGGAATGAGAATCAAACTCTGGTACTCACCAGGAAGTACAATGACTTATACCAGAGGACATATCCGATTCGCATAATCCAACTCAACTCATTACAAGTAATCTTAATCCAACCCACTTAATCATTTAAATACGGTTTACTAGCCCACTTTATCTTCAATTCTGGACTCCGCCTTGTTTCTTATAGATTAGGTTTAAAAAGCACACATCATACGGACGATTCAAAAAAACAAGTCATTTGGACAAGGGTTTTCCCACTTATTCACCCATTTGAATAAAGTGATTTTTTCCCTCACATCACATTTACATGAAAACCAATACAATAAAACACAAATTCAACCAAATTTTAGTATTTGAATAATTGTTAACAAAAAAATTCATGTTCAAACACACCTAGGCTGTGATATCCCATATTGGAATGTTGGAAAAGTATTACCTCCTTGTAAGTATGAGATATAATTATCTTGTTAACTCATATTAGCCCTTTTAGACCAAGTGAAAATGACGGCTCTAAGCAGTTGACCGGACCCCTTATGGCTCACTTAACGCTACCAGACCTGAGGGTTGGAGGTGTTACAATTGATATCAGAGCCGACTACCACACGGAACTAAGTGCCAGGCACCTCTAAAGTCCTCTGGGAGGGACGAGTCTAGGACAAATCATTGCGAGGACGTCAGTTGCTTATAAGACGCTACCAAACCCGGAGGGTTTGGGGGCGTTACAATTGATATCAGAGCTGACTACCAGAGAACTAAGTACCGGACACCTCTAATGTCCTCTGGGAGGGACTAGTCTGAGACAAATCATGGCGAGGACGCCAATTGCTTATAAAGGGGATGTGATATCCCACATTGGGAATGCGGAGAAAACATTACCTCCTTATAAGTAAGAGAAATGTCTTGTCAACTCGGATTAGTCATTTTAGTCCAAACGAGGACGACATGTGTAATCAGTTGACCAAAACCTTTATGTGCTACCAGACCCGGAGGATCTACGGGCGTTACATAGGCTTTCCGAACAAGTCGGTACGATTCATTAAAATTATTTAATAGAAAGTCAAGTACATATTTGGTCCCTAAACTTACTATAATAGAAAGTAAGTAAACATTCGTGTTGCATTTTGGTTATGATGGAATCAGGTGGAAGTTTGTGTTCCCTCCGTTCTTAATTTATTATCGTAGTTATCAAAAATAAAAATTTCGTTTCATTTGTTGTAGTTATATTTTCAAAGCACTAATATATTTTTTACATTTACCATTATTTATTAAAGGGTGAGAGATTGAAAATAACATTGCATTAATTATATTTAAGGGGTGTTATTGTTATTTTGATGTTAAGTCAAAGAATTAACTACTCTTCTTAATATTGGTGTTTTTGACAACTACGACAGCTAAATAAAAGGACAAATTTTATAAATCAACCGTTGTAGTAAGGTTGTACCAAGTGGCATACATTACAACCATTCATTTCTAACCTCTCACATACGATAAAAGTGTATTATGTGAAAGAGAGTAAAAATGAGAGGCTCTAATATATGCCACTTGGTACAACTTTCTTATAACCGTTGCATCATAAAGTCTCTCAAATAAAAATGGGGGAATACTTTGAATGAGTTGTCAAAATTTGCTGTAGGTGTCATGTAAATAAAGCATTTAATTTGTTCGACAAGATTGATGAAATCAACGTACCTCCGTAACAAAATCAGCTGACCAGGTATGGATAATATATTTTTTTTATATTATAATTACTATTTTTTATTATTACTATTTTAATTGCGTGTACTAAAATAGTATATCATTTAATTTATATCAAATGTTGTACATAACCAAAAATAAGGGGAGTAGTTTAAAAGGATAAAAAGGGAGAGTAGTTTAAAAGGACAAAAAAGGGGAAAAAATAGAAATCAGGACATTAGAAACTTAAATTAGATGATAATGACAAATTCAATGTTTGCTGCAGTGAAACTAACCTCAAATCTAATGTTTCACTATTCCACTGTTTATGCGTTTTTTTTTTCTTCTACAAAAATGATCTCGAAAATAACGTTGAAAAAATATCAAATAAAATGTCTAAATAAAGAGGACGAAAAAAAATGTAATGAAAGAATTACATCTTTCGATAATTAGATCAATAGATATATTTGTTTTGGTAGTTGAATACGAGAGAATTTAAATCACAGTGGAATAAGAAAATGTCATTTTTACCTGTAAAAAATTTGAATATCCACTTTGTATATTTATATGTTCAAATTGTTTTTTTTAAAATAAACCCTAAAAATAAACGGAGGAGATGTTTTTGTTGAATTTGGGTTTTCTTTAATTTAACTCATGTGGTTCCAATCATTTTACGTATTTCTCTTATATATAAAAAATGATTTTTTTATGTATATAAAATAATGTGATTTTTTTTTTCCTGCATGCATGCATGCATTGATTTTTCTATATTCAACGATTTAACATAAAGAAAACGATTCAACTATTGTAGTTCTTGATACATTGGACTCTCATTTTCTGTATGCCAAAAATAGACCAATATTATTTCCATAGCTTAGTGGTGTGACTAATAAAGTGATGAGATAAATGCTGAGTTTTTTTTTGTTGAGGAAGAGATAAATGCTGAGTTATTTGCTATACTTACAGCTTTGATGACAAAGTGCAATAATGTTTTTATAATGTATGTATAATGAGTCATCTCATGATTGTAAGGGTTATGATAAAACAATGTGTTAGAAAAGGTGACTTGACATCTTAACTGATCTGGTTGAGTATTAAGTCAGCTGAGTACTCAACAGGGGCAAGGCCAGCAGGGGCAATGTCAACTGGGCAATGTCAGCAGGGCAATGTCAGCAAGGCAAATATCAGCAGGTTATGTCTGGTGGAGTCAGCTGAGTTCTGAGTTCACATCTGGGGTATTTTAGTCAATCTGCTAGTATGTCTTTATGCAGCTAGGTCTAGGGTTTTATGACTATAAATACTCATTTATTGTAACCTAGAATATTTGCAAAAGCAGTTAACGGTAGCAGTAGCAATTGCTGATGCAATTGCAGGGTCTGTAAAATCTCCAGTGATAATATAATCTCCTTGTTTCTGCCCATGGACTAGTCGGCATATTGCCGGAAACCACGTTAAATCATGTGTTATTGTTTCTTGTGTGATTTATGCTTTCTCGTTTATTCTTGATTATTACAATCCGTTTTGGATCCCTGGCGGTCCTGTTATAACAAACTGGTATCAGAGCGACAAGGTTAACATCAAGGAACCCGAAATCTGTTATGGGATGGGGTTAGGTGGGGTAGGCATGAGGTGTATGGTAGAGTGAGATGAGTGGTGTGGTGGGTTTGGGTAGGGTAGGGTAGGACAGAGTATATTAAGGTAAGGTTAAGTGGGTTTGCATGCATAGTGGGGGTAAAGTGTAAGGAAACCAATCGAGTAGCGTAGCGGAATTTCAAAATTTGATTTCCTAATCCAGGATCGACTTCGTTTAAACAATAAATATATAAGAGAGGGACGATAATATCACATTGGTTGATCTAAAATATCGACGCTTTGACCGTCCGCTAGGAGTAGATGTGCGCAAGCCGTTCACGTGTCCGGCCTATACCAGTAATCCACACGAGCATCTCGCCGGAATCCCGCCAAGGATTGCTACTAGAAAAACTCGACTGCTAGGTCGACCTTTTCTCTCTCTATACTCTTTCTCTAAGAAGCTCTCTTATTTTTCACAAGAACAATTAGTTCTTGGAATTATGGTGTACAAAAGAGCTAGCCAAGCCCTCCTATATATATAGGAGACGGCGCCTCTTATGTCTCTCATTCCCAATAGGAAAAGCTTCTTGTGTAGATTAAGGAAAAAGAAAACATTTTACTAGTAAAATAAGGAAAATATATTTGATTGATTTATCTCATTAAATATTCAATATATTATATTAAATATATTTCCAAGATATATATTGACAATATCTTATATTGAATATATCTTTATCTTATTACCATAATTCTATTTTCCAAAAATCAATTAATATCCAATATTAATATTATGGCAATCTTATTAATTAAATTTCACAATCCAAGTGTATCTTTATACACTAAAACCTGCGCCCCCTTTAGCCTATTATTGGCATCCTGAATATTCTTTAATTAATATAATACTATGATTAATTAATTTACAAAATACATGTGTATCAATATACACATATATATATATATTTCGAAATATATGTATCTATATACATATTTAATTAATCAACATAATTAATATCTTGTATTATATTTATTCATAATAAATAAATACCACCATATTAATTTACCACTATAATATTTATAGTATTAGATAAATTCTTTCATATGTGTGTTATAACCTCGTCGCTCTGATACCAGTTTGTATCACCTAATCAAAGTGACTGCAAAACCAGACTGTAGCTCTCACTCGCCTTCATAAGACTCAGGATACACGTCTGTATATCTATATTTATCCGATTCCAAGTTTCGATAAACAAGGAAACCATCCTTAACTTGTTTAAGGATGTTCTCGACATTCACCATATTTACTTTCATACTTGCTCATGACTCTTCATAGACTATGAACATATGGAAATACTTTTATGATGGTTCCTATCGCAGTAGCAAAGAAAACCTTCCATAAGCATCATCTTTCACCTTATCTTTAGGACTAACGTCCTAACATAGATAGATCTTGAGAACACCGGCTAGCAGTATCTCCTGTCGCGATCTATGCTAAACTCTTTTAGCATCACATCTATATAGGTAAACTATAAACTAACAGCAGTTAAATCTATAGATTCTTATTTCTAAAAATAAGAACTGCTAATCCAAGTGCATTCAAAAAGACCTTGAACTACCAAAAAGTAATTGATTGTGAAATGGGGTGATAATTCCCGAGAGAGATATCCAATACCTTACTCAAAAATCGTAACACACTTCCACTATCCTTCTTGCATATTGGGCATATCCCTTCTTTTGACTAAATCAAACTCCTTTGATTATCAAACAAATAAATTGTCTAGAGAAACTTGTTTGAGTCCATAAATAAATCTCGTGGCCTCGCATATCATGTTATCGTCTATGAACATCGAGCTGTTTGCCCAACGCCTTCAACACTATCATATAGCCATGACACGAAGTTATAACAAGCATAGTCTTAATAGAACTAGGCTCAACTGGCAGTATAAAGATAATTACAAGGTTTACACCCCGTACCCTTCAGCCCCTACTATAGCCATATGGTAATCATATTACTATCCATGTCAGCCTTTCAGGGACATTCCCTCTAGGTAAGACAGACTAGGTTCACAACCTGGTTGTCACTGATGGAATCTAATTCAGATATTATGGCTCCTGGCCATATCTCTCAATCTCGCCTTTCAAACATTCCTTCATAAGTCGTGAGATTCTTCAAGATAAACATACCAGCAGCCTTTTCAGGCTTGAGGTTATCCACATACTTATAGAACATTTGTGTGCACTGAGCAGTGTTCTACACCTCATCACTATGTGGTGTCTGCTCATATTTCTTTGGTTGAATTTCTCAATGTGGCTCTCAAACTCTTTTGAAATCTCACTTACTCCCACTATCTCTTTTGGAAGAAATACTTCATTTAGAAGACAACATGTTTGGAGACAAACATTTTGTTCCGCGGAAAAGTAGACAATATCTAGCGTACTTGCCAAGACATTCCACAAAGTTGCATATGTCTTACTAGGCTCCAAGCCTTTCTGACTTTGCCTATGACAACGTCAAATCATCGGTTAAGATAGATCCGACATTATCCCTTTCCATATCTAATATGGAATTTATTCAACCTTATTCTTTGGAACTCGGTTAAGTATGTGTTTTGTTTAAGGGCACTACCCCAAAACGGGTAAGGGATTCTTTGCATGGATTACGTCACAACTTTATCGTATAAAGTGTTGCTTACATTTCGGAACTGCAATCCGATCGCGCATCTCAAAATGATATCCTTTTAGGGAGAATCTGATTCATTTTCAGACGACTTCTGAAACACCCTCCAGTTATTAATTGCTTCAATCCAATTGAAGATTAATTCCTAAGTTTCATTTATCTCATATCCGTACTAGCTCGAACTTTTCGGGCTTTCAGAATTGTCGTACTTCAATAAGTATTTCTAAAATAGTCCAAGATTGAGATAAACAATTATTTATGGTATAAATTGTCATAAGCCAACAAACATCAATATGTTTAGGCTTTAGTCAATTTTCTAGATATTTTAGTCCTCTTTGGGTAAGATACGTATAACCCACATGATTCATAATCATATGGTTCAGCATCATCAGAATGACGTTTGATTACACGCTTCCATTCCATAGAGACTGTGTCTAGAACAACCACAAAATTAAGGATAACAGCCATAGAAATGTTTAGTTGAAATTTCATCACTCATATCAACTATATGGCGACGATAATCTAGCATGTTAGATTCAGTGACTATTCAACCTTATCGAAATAACATTTATTCCTTACAATTGAATTTGTCCATTAAATCCTAACGTATAGCTGAAAACATGTTCTTCATAAGAACCGGAACATAATAAAATTTATTTAGTTCCATTATCAGTTTACTAGATTCAGAATATGGTAAGTGTTACAACGTTTGCTTCACCTTCCAAATCTGTATTTAATCTTTCTAATTTATCACACTCGTAGGGTATCATATATCCGAGAGTTGACTTGAGTTTAGATAGATTTATCTCAACGTGCTTGCCTGAAATAGAGACTTCAATAAGTTGTCTTATTTAAGCACGTGCCCTAACTTTCCATTTTAATCCTTTACGCTCTTGCAAATATTTCTTAATTTAGTCTTCATAAGACTTAAGAAAAATCACAAGAATTGTGTCTTCAATTTTCTTTCATAAAGAAAATCCAACGTTTGCTAAATAGTCTATTTAACCTTTTAAATCATATTCAAAACATGAACTATTTAATTTACGTTCAAGCAACGATTAAAGAATTAAGTCGATAATTAAATCTTACAATTTTGAAAATAACCTTTCCAAAATTCGATGTGGTCATCCTTATCCAATCAATCTAATGTTTGAATAATCATCATCGTATGACGGAGTGACCCATTGGATATCGTTATGTCCAATATGTGAGCTTCCGTTAATAATTAAAGTCTTAGAGGACTCCATCAAATATGTAGCCTCCTTGTCTTCAACTATGAAAACGCGATTTCTCGTGTCATTGCTTATTTTAAAAGGATTAGAATTACATAACCAACTTGAGAACGTTTCTCAAAAGGTAACAATCATTTAATTTTGGTTTTTAACTATCGAGAATACAAAACATGAATAAAATTTGCTAAAACTACAACATAAAATAAAGATAAAAGAGTGTTGTTGTTTATACATGCAAAATCATAGATGGTCTTTGGGATTATGATTTTGCTCCCATTAGTCAACTAACTTTCAAGAATTTTCCAAAAGTGGCTGGAATCCTATCTAGTTGACTCGATCCCCGACGTGGGCCAATCGACTGGGTCAATTTCGACGGGTAGGTACTTCTTACAAATCGCATCCAACGCGACTTCCAGTGGTTTGACTAGTCAACTCTTTGACAATTCACATCGTCTATGTGATAGTCAACCTCATGTCGCTAAAATCAAACGGTCCTGACGTGGGCCAATCACCGCAAAATTCTTAGTCGAGTCGTAACCCAAGTATTCATGAGATCTCATAATGATCATATCTCGATAATGACGATATACCTGAGGTGTTGAATAGGTGTCCTAAACCCAATCGGGTTGAACCGGATCCGACCGGGTCGGGTCATTTACAGTCTGTTTTAGTTCATGTAATAACTTTATTATGATTAATAAAAGCACTTTTGTTATTATATATTGTTTATCTTCATGTTATTGGTTGTATATATAGAGTAACGTCCCTAGTGTCAAATTGTGATAGAGAAACCATGATAGTGATTATGGTTGATGAGATCTCTAATCATTTTAACAAGTTTGATACTTAAATGTCTCTAGTCATATGTACTGTCAAATGGGACATTGATAGTATGATTAGATTAGCACGTATTGAATGTCTTCTATCTTATAGAAGGTAGGGATAGATCTCGTCTATCGAAGTGTAGAGACACTTGGACTGTACGTGGACGTGTATTAGAGAATGCGTGCGTTAGACTGACCCACTTACATTAAGTGTCACACTATGTGGCGGTTGTGTAATTATCCTTTAGACCGGAGACTTCATGGCATCACGGTGTGGATTGTCATGCTTTGACACTATTGGGATTTCCCTTATCCACAGGGCGATCATGCGGTAGTGATTGGGTGTGATATTGAAGCATGCGGAGTATACATGTTTGGTCGTCCGGGAATCGCGTATCCTCATTGGGATTGAATATGCGAAATGGCCTTCTTATATGAAATGTCTAGCTTTCGAGAATCTTTGTAAATTGGGAGTAAATGTGTTATTCCGAGAGAGCATGATATCCAGATTATAAGATACGATCGTTAATGTATTGACACTCGAGATACGATCTTATGGATATTATTACTGCGGTAGGACTGTAAGTTACACGGTAACTGCTTCACATGAAAGGTAGTATTCATTGCATTTGACTCTTCCGATAATTGGGGGTCACGGTGTGTTGCTAGACGCTATCCCGTGATCGTTAGGCATGAATGGCATTTTCATAATTTGCACTTTGTGTCTACGTCCAACATATTCGGAAGCCTATCGATCACACACATATGAACATTGAGTTGGATTAAAATGCGGTTATACTTGATAACCAGATAATGAAAGTTTATCTCTAGACTATAAATGTTATAGTGATAAATTAATATGGTGGTATTTATTTATTGTGAATAAATAAAATACAATATATTAATTATACATAAATTATATTAATTAAAGAATATTCCGGATGCCAATTATTGGCAATATGGGGCGCCACATCTAGGTGTATAAGATACACTTGGATTGTGTACTTTAATCATAATATTAATATTGGATATTAATTGATTTTGGAAAAATAGATTTATAGTAATAAGATAAATATATTCAATATGAGATATTGACAATACTAAGAATTTATTTAATATAAGATATTATAATAAAAGAGATAAATCAATCTAAGTGATTTTCCTTATTTTATTGGGAAAATGTTTTCTTCTCCTACACTCTATTAGGGGCGCCCCACTCACTATAAATAAGAGGTGGGTGTCAAGCTCTTTTGTACATCACAATTCCAAGAGCTAATAGTTCTTGAGTAAAAAGAGAGCTTCCAATAGAGAGCTAGAGAGAGAGGAAAAAGGCCGGTCTAGCAGCCGGAGTTTTTCCGATAGCAATCCAAAGAGGATTCCGGCGAGGAATTCGTGTGGATATCGATAGAAGCCGGACACGTGGACGGCTTGCGTACTGTACTACTCTCCGTTGACGGTCAAAGCGACGATATTGTAGATCATCCAAGGTATATTCCGTCAAACTACTTAACGTGTTTTTTGCATTAAATGAAGACGATCTAGAAAAAGGAAATCAAAATTTTAAATTCCGCTGCATTAAACTAGTGATTTCCTAACAGTGGTATCAGAGCCAGACTTGGAGCTTAAGCAATAAGCACAATTTAATTGCGTTGTAATTAATCGATAGATGCAAGATCTATAATCGTGAAACCTTTAAAATAAAAAATAAAAAAATAGATCGATTGGGGGGCTCGGCCGCCTGGCGGCGGCCCCCCTCCTCCGCGGCAGCGGCGGAGGCGGCGGCGGCTCTAGGGCTGCCGTTGTCGGCTGCCTTCTTCCAAAAGGGGAGATCGATCTTTTCGTTTTGTGATATTTATTGTGCATTGATATCTCTTTTGTTTAGTTGTGTCATATAGCCAATCAATGATTCAAATAGTTTGGGCCATTGAGAAACCATGGTGGCATATCAACCAAAATATTGGCCTTTCCAAATTTTGATTTGGAATAGACCTAGGCCACTTTCAAAATTTTGATTTTGAAAAGTGGTCAGGCCTAAATCAAATTTGGTTTAGGAAGATGTCTTTTGGTTTAGGAAACCAAAGACATCCCTTTTGGTTAAGAACCAAAAGGAAAGGAAACAAAAGGAGACCTTATAATTTTAATTTCTTAATTTTGAAAAGTTCAAATTTAATATAATTGAAATTAGAATCGATTTAAAATTAAATGTTAATTTTTTTTTGAATTAAGTCATTTAATTGATTAAAAGTTAATTAATTATTTGATGTGATAAAATAAGACGCATAAGTAGTTAAAAATTATAATTTGATCTTTTTCATAAGATATAATTGTATGGATTAGATGTGTAGATATAATGTGATTATATGGACCCCGATTGATCATGGACTCGACCAATAGAATAGATGGGAATGTTTTCTTTATGTTGGTTTTTTCAACAAAAAAAAAATTGTCCTAGGTCGTTATGAAGAACGTGACCTAGTTTACTTTTTGCATTTATCCCATTCCCGTTAGCTCCCTCGTGTGCGGCGGGTGTAATTATTTATTAGATAGATTATTATATAACAAGAATGGATCAAGAAGATGAAGACCAAAGAGAGATAAAGAACCCATTGGCGTACAACAATAAAGATCCTATTGGCGGTTGCAGCTACTCTTAGATCGTGACCCGCGGTTTCGTTTGTTTGTATTCGAAACCGCACCTAGGAAAATTCCATGATCATACCGGTTATTTTGTGCGTGGAATGTTGTGTATGTTTTACTTTATATGATATCGTAGTAATATGCATATAGTAGATGAGACCATAATTAAATAAAATTAATTAAGAGAATTAATTTAAAATTATTCCCACATCAAAAATCAAGTCGAAATTGCCTCCCCATATTATAACGACGGTGAAGAGCCTTTGTTCGGACCCAACTAACCAGCCAAAGCGGGGGTTGACCTACCTCGGGTATATCGTCGTTATCGAGATATGATCGTAAGAGATCTCACGAATATTGGGGTTAAGACTCGACTAAGAATTCTCTCGGCCACCAGCCAAAGCGGGGTCGTTTGGATTTTAGAGGCAAGGGTTTGACTATTTCATAAGATGAGAAAAGTCAAAGAGTTGACTATTCTAAAAACAAGAGTCGTATAAGATACGATCGACAAAGTGTTGTCCACCTGTTAAATTATTTCCGGCCCATCAGCCAAAGTTGGGGGTCGAGGTAGTTTTGTGGGATCTTGTCCACTAAAGGAATTAATTTTTCTTGAAAGCCAATTGTGAATAGTTGGCTAGTGGAAGTAAAACCTTATAAAAATTTAAGTGCAAATTTAGGGTTTAAATACATGAACTTTTACTTATTCTATCTTTATTTATTGTTGTAGAAAATGTCAAACAAATTAAACCTTCATTTTATCATCGACAATAAGCTTGACGAAACCAATTTTCTCGATTGGGAAAGAAACCTCAAAATCGTTTTGAGGCACGAGAAGATTGGCTATATCTTGGACGAAGCCCTACCGGAAAAGCCCGCAGAGGGCTCGGCTGCAGATGCTGTCGAGAAGTATAACAAGCATTGTTCTGACAGTACTGATGCTACATGTATCATGCTTGCTTCAATGACACCTGAACTGCAGAAACAGCATGAGTCTATGGACGCCTACTCAATCATGGTCCACCTAAAGGAACTCTATGCTTCTCAGTCTCGCACTGAGAGGTACGAGGTCTCGAAGACCCTGTTTGGTTGTAAGATGGCATCCGGGACTGCTGTGGGGTTACACGTGCTTAAAGTGATCGGGTACATAGAGAGGTTAGAAAGCTGGGCCACAAGTTGGAACGAGAATTGAGTATTCACTTTATTCTGCAATCTCTACCTGATTCATACTCGCAGTTCGTGATGAATTATCATATGAACAAGATAGTTTGCTCTCTTGCGGAGTTATTGAATATGTTGAAAACTGCTGAGGGCACTGTGGGGAAGGGAAAGCAAGTGTTGCTGGTCACTTCTAGCAAGGGCAAGGCAAAAGCCCAAAAAAAGTCCAAGAAGGCGAAGGCTGCACCTAAGCCAATGCCTAAGATAGCCAAAGACAAATCCAAGGATGTTTGCTTTCATTGCGGTGACTGGTGAGACCGGACATTGGAGGAGAAACTGCAAAGGCTTCTTGAGTACCAAGAAGAAGCATTCGGATGCTTTGACTTCAGATATGTTTATGATTGAGATCAATATTGTTTCTTTTAAGTCTAACCACTGGGTATTAGATACTGGTTGTGGTTCTCATATTTGTACGAAAATGCAGGCACTAAGAAGAACTAGAGAACTGAGGAAAGGAGAGGTGGACCTACGCGTTGGGAATGGAGCAAGTGTTGCTGTGCTGGCCGTAGGAGTTTATTTCTTTCATTTCCCAGTGACGTGTCCCTACTGGGTGTTCAGTCTTGTTGGTCCCTTGAAAAGGCTTTGGTTAAGTTTAGAGGGGGGGGGGGGGCTAAAACTTAACACTTAAAACTTTGGAGTTAACAAATTCGCAACTTCGGCAGTCTCCGATACTTCAAGAGTGCGATACCTCAAGAGCCTGGCCGATAAAATGAGTTCATCGATAGTTGAATTTATTGAATTTGTGCAATGGAATTATATCAAAATTAAGCCTTAATACTTGTTGTTAAATATGATATTAAGTATTAGATACTCAGTAGTGTATGTGTGTGATTTCAGTTGCTAGATTCAGTTGATTGATGTATAAAATGAACTAAGTGCAGAATGTAAATGCTGAAAGTAAGTAGGCGAGATTTTATAGTGGTTCCAGGTGGTGTAATCTCGTCACCACTCTTTCTCCCGTGATGTTGGAGGTAATTCACTGAGATCTTTGATGTTGCGATTACAAAGATTCCTAAGATTGCTTGTCCTTCACCAATGACTATGGCTTCACAAATCGCAAAATCGGGAACAGTAGGATTGTCGCTCCCGAGTCTTCCACTGGTCCTTGAAGGGTAGGATTGCCTCTTCACCGCCTCCACCACAAACAACGATCTTTCACACAATCGTGCTTCACTGTCTTCAAGCAGATTCTTTATAAAATAAAGATTGAATCAAATAAATGATTTGATTCTGTGAGCTTGATTAGGATGAAATAATCAGCAGACTTGCGTCTTCAAGTGTGTATACTTGATGTAGCTTGAATACGTAATACACTTGAAGAGTCTTTCGGATCGTAGCTTTAAGTTCGATGAAGTTCAACAGGTGTTTTTCATTTGAGAATAGTCTCTTAAATATTTCTCTTAAAGTTCATCAATCATCATCTTTTTTTCTGAGTTGAAGGTCCTCTATTTATAGGTAAGAATGCATGTGACTTACATTTGAAATTCAAATGTAACGTTCTAGTTTTTGTCCCATCGATTTGCTTTCTGTCACTATTCATAGGATCGACATCGCCGTAATTCCTTTACGACAAGTCGCGATGGCCCACCCTTTGACTTATAACCATTGGATAAAAATCTGAATCATCCCAACGTTCTTTTAATCTCAGCCTTTGATTTGTTTGATAAGTCAGAGGTAGTTGGCTGTCCTTATCCATGTAATCTTCCAATATAATCTTGAATTAATCGAGGTATATTATCAGCAGGTTCATCAGTCTGCTGAGATACCCATCAGTCTGCTGAACAGCAATTTGCTGTGTATAAAATACAATGCAGCTGATTTCTTTTATCTAACTTTTATTTGTGAAGTTAGATTACACCTTTTTTTAATTATAACCAAGTTCCAAACATCATCCAACTTATGGAACTTAGACCTTGTACACAAGCTATATGTAATCAGTTTAGGTCATCACAGACTTGCCTAAATTCTGATTCCATATCCTTGACTTAAATTACTAAGTTTGATCCCTTAGCCTTCTGTAACTGAGTTTGAGCCCTCAGCCTTCAGTCTTCAGTCTTCAGCAGGTTCCTGACTAGTCTACTGACATATCTACCCTACTGATATTGACCAGTCTGTTGATATAAATCAGCTGACCTTTACAGTGCTTGTTTGATCAAACCTATTCATGAATCAAACTCTAATAACCCTATACATTTGATCTAGACATCTTTTTGCCTTTGCACTATAACAGCTAGTCTGGCACTCATCATCAAAACATAGAAATAAGTCCAACAAGTCTAACCGGCAGTGTACCGGGTCAACTATAGCCTAGTTGGTGAATCAATGTCGTATCCCACAAGGAGTGTGTTGGTTAACCACCGATTAGGTTCATATTTTCGATTCAAGTCGCAATTTTTGTACAAGATAAGTGACACTTAATATAACTAAACTCAAATGAAAAATGGAACTAACCAAGACAATGATTTTATCCAATGGTCTTTCTTGACTATGATAGAGTTGGCTACCTACCTTCCTTCCTAAGATGTTCAACAGTGTGGACCGGTGTGTTCCTCAACTAGCAATCCCCCTTGTTTCGAATGAATGAGATCACTCTATGCCTCCTCCTTGACTTAGGTACCCTAAGTCTAATGATTCAACATGATATGCACTTGAACACAAGCCGAAGCTACCCTCGGATAAGAAACCGAATTCTACTTAAGGTCGGTTTTACCTTCCGATTCTTCTACCCCTTTCTCACACTCAATATACCCTTTCGGTCTCTACCAAGTGTGTATATGCAAACTAAGGTTAATTACTTCCTAGATTGCTATCAACAATATCAAGTAGAAGAAGGCTCAACACTACAAGAAACTCAAATGCAAACATACCAACTCATTCATAATCAAAAGAATCCAACTTCACTTCACATTATCTTGGCTAGTGTGAAACTAGCCACTCATAGTTATGAGTTCCAACATGTCAAGGTTAGAATTCATAACAATAAGAACAATTAAATCAAAGTAAAGGCTAAGAATTATACCAATCACAAGCCAACAACTTGAAAAAGGAAAAATTGCATTCAACCTTCAAAACTCCAATGGAGAGAATGTATCCCAAAAGCTACAAGCTATTCCAACTAGAATTCATCCAAGGAATCAAGTTAAGAATTCTTAATGTTTACACTTGCAATTTAAAAGATAAGTTATGGTAATTTTGGCTAGAAGAGCCTTGAAAGGGGAAGTGCCTTCAAGTCTAGAGAAAGAGTATGTTATTTTCCGCCTCATTTCCAAATAAAGTCATGAATAAGCTTTAAAACTTGAAATCCGGGATTTTCGGCGTCCGCCGTCTGTGCACTCAGCGTGCGCTGATTTCTGGCAGGTAGCTGGGTTAGTCAATCTGAATGGTTGGATCTTTGTCTCAACGTTCCAAACTCTTCCAGAAATTCAACGAACTCACAGCTAGGGTTTTTATGGCTGCTGTGTTTTTCTGTTACAGCAGCAACTTTATTGCAGCGATCTGATATCGAGACGGACTCCGATCGACACCAAATTTTGAGGTCTTGTTCATCAACTTTTGATCTTTATTCTGACCGGAGGGATTGTCGTTTCAATGGCTCAATCAACGGGAAAAACAGAAAAACCGAACAACAACAAAACAGATCTATTTCTAGGAAATTTAAAATTACATCAACAAATAAATTACAAAATTTCCTATACTTATATAAAGAATTTATATGAGTTTACAATAGATCTAACGGGTAAACAGTGCCAACCCCAATCCATCTCTTCAAACACAACAACCAATCACATATGCATATTTAAAAAAAAAACTACATGCAATTCCACTCCTTTTAAATCGTTTATCTATGAATATAATTCATAGATCGTGGAACCTAGCTCCGATACCACATATGTTCCAACGAATAGGTCGGGTGGGCTAGCCCACATAACCGACACCATTCGGGCCCATGATTTATAGTTCCTTAAAGATACATCAAGTCCAAAAACGAAATCAGTAAACCCACCACTTTTTCAAAAATATTGAGTGGGAGCGGGGAAGGCGACAGCCGACCCCACGGCCTCTACTGTTAACACAAGCAATGTGAGAGAATGGTGACGCCTCGTGCCGTCCTGGGACCGGCCTCCCTAAGGAAGTCCTTCACCGCTATCAAAATTCAAGGCTTGGTCTCCGAAAGGATAGGATTTTGGGTACTCGTCGGGTCACTGACCGACCCTAAGGCAGCACACTGGGGGTCTACCTAAAAATCCCAAACAGTAGGTCACACTTATTATGGGTATTTTTGGTAATACCTTGGCTGAAAAAAAAAGATAATCGAGGATTAAAATTGGATGTTCGATTACATTTAATGATCGAGAGAGTTGATCTCAATTTAGTCGTCACCTCTTTGACCTACCCTAAGGCGGCACTGAGGTGTGAAACTAAATCCTTGGAACGGTAGGATAGACTATGCATTAGTTTATATTTCCTAAAATAAATTAGTAGTGTATGATTTGGACTTATTTTCTATCAATTTTATTTACAACTATATATATATATATATATATATATATATATATATATATATATATATCTATGGTACCAGACTGTTAGTGTATGCTTTAAATTGACTAGTAACGACTTCGTTTAAAAGTGGCAAGTAACTAGAACGTTGTACTTGTTAATCATACATGCGATTAATTTTTCGGAAGAGATATTTCTCTTGAGCCTTCAAGACTCAAAGTGACGTAAATAAGTATGTCACTGCTGTCACTCGTGTTGAACGAGAGACAACCGTAATTAGTTTGAAAGATGATTGGGACGGTAAAATTCATCTAGTCAATTTTAATTGTGTAGTGACTACACGAGAAATTTTATAATAAAAAAATTGGAGAATCATAAATTAAAGTGTTGCTAGTTAGACGGTATTTGAAAACGATAAACTAGTAGGAGCTTTAATTTTATGTTTTTTTTTTCTGATTTATTAGAAAATTAGTCCCACTGGGTAACGCTTTCACTAGACATCCCACAGTTCACGAGAAGTGTCTACTCAAACGAACTGCTAGTTTAAGACTATTTCCTTTTAAGGAAAGTCAAGAATGTGAAAGAATGTCTACAAGTGTTAATCATCTAAACTAAATAAGTTTGAGGCTAAACCGAAATATTAGGATAAGGAAAGTGATTTCAGATCACTAACCAATGAATCCTAGGGACTTTCTTAACCAAGTACCTGGACTCGGGAGCTATGTTCTTTTGGAAGACCAAGGTAGCTTTGCATTAACGATTAATAGAGTAGACAACGGACAGTTATTTCCGCTAGAATAATGGGAGTGATATAAGGAAATAGAATTTCGGATTCTAATCCTTGAATATCGAAGACATTTTAATTTATGTTTCAGATTCGTTGGAACAAATGGATTCACTTTTATCTCGATACTACAGTTGCCTTAAGCGAAGTGAATATGACATTTGTACAATTTTGGAACTTGGACTTTTGTTTGATAAAGTCAGAACCACTAAGAAATGCTGAAAAGGTATATGTAACACGTCTTAAACTATTAAAGGCAAAAGGTTTCCGTATTAAGATAAACAACTCTTCAACATCTATTAATTAGTGCATATATCCTAGAGATAAGACCTGACGACTGGCTAAGGGTGATTCCTATCTCCCAGTCTAGGAACACTGTCTCAAAGGAACAATGATTAAGCTTCCTTTCAATCGGAAAAGGGTAATAGATTTGAAGAGATATCATAGCTTGTTCATAATGACCTTAGGGGTCTAGTGAAAGATACAAGCTAGTGGGAGCTTTTGAGTGGTGACATTTTGTCTGATAACCACTCGAAACGTGGTTTAGTGTATCACAAATATGTGGAGGTGTCTCTGATATTACCAGAGAGTAGAGTATTCCATGCCCAGAAAGAGGCTATCGCATAGTCCTGAGACTGATGCTCAGCCTGCCTCATAGTGGAATGTTTTCACTGAGGAAGAAACCATAGACTTGCCCTATATAGTTATTGATGTGCTATAATACACTGCTAAAAAGTCGATTAAGATAATTGGTTGAAAAATAACGGTTAAATAATATGTAAACCGAGAAGTCTACTTAGAAGATGCTAGTGAATTTATGGATAAGGAATGAATTCGGTTCACACCACTTCGGTAAATGTAGGCATTTAGCACTTAATGCTTGAAGGTAGGACTGAAGATTTTGCGCTTACGTTATGATTGTGACTGTTCGTGAAATATCTTAATGTGACGAGTGAAGGTTGGTTATAAGATTCTTGAGATCAGAAAGTGACGGTTGAACTGTCACAAGCCTTCTGATAGAATCTATAAGTAATAGCCTTAAACCTTGGAGTACGGTTACCCAAGGGTAGTTACTATCTGATTTAATCAGACCACGTCCAACATCGGTTGTTGGTGATTACACTGATAAATACTACTAGATCAAAATGTCAATCCACCCAAAACGCAGTGGGAGTATGGTTTAACCGTTGACCCATTGTGGTTTTGTGGACTTTACAGTCTGCTGGGGTGATTATTAACCTATGGCTCTTGGTGGGCTGTATAGGATTCTGATCATAGAGGTTGGTTTGAAAGCCTTAATCCTGTGAATGGAGTTTTTGAACTCCAGTTCTGTTCAGCCTCTTGTAGAACCACCTGAGTGTCTCAGGCCCAGTGAGAGCAATTGGATCTACACGGAAAAGAGTCGAATGAATAGGAAAGTTTAAAATTTCAGTGCAAAGCTGAGTGGTCTAGGGGTGATTCCCTGACAAGTAGAGAGTTGACCAGACCTTGAACTCTCTCACCACTCAGTCTTGCTAGATTTCGTTAGAAAGCAGAAAATAGGGGTGATTCCTGAGACTTTCTTGCCGAAAAATAGAGTCTGGATTCATTCGGAACAGAAGGGTCTTGGTTAGAACAAATGGCAGGATGACTTCCGAGGCTTATATCCTTTGTGGATTTAAAAGAACCTCTCGGTCATTTAAAGTCACATATTTTAAAATATGTGGACTTGACCAGAATATTGATAAGTCTTTCGTAGACTGGATATTAATATTGATAATGTAGTATTAGTGTTCATGAATGATAACACTGTAACGGTTGGAAACAACATGGGTGTGCTATCTGAAGTCAGAAACTGACACGCCAAGATTCTCTGGATGAGAGAATTGGACTATATTCTAAGAATTTGATTCGGTCAAATTCACAAGAATGAGTCATTGGCTATCCCATCCGTCTTATTGGTTAAGATGATCTTGCATATACGTATGCAACATTCAACGAGATTAGTCCTACCCTACCTCTCAGGAATGATTCTCTAAATCTTCGGATAAGGAGAAAATGGGATATAGTCTCTATTGTATAATGGCAAGTCAGGTTATCACAAGTCAATAGTAGTCAAATCTCAGATTCGAGCATTGAATAGTGGTTTAGTACGTCCTCAAGTATCTTTGAAGAACGAGGAATAATGTGCTTGTATATTCGGGTGCAAACTTGAATATGGTTGACTACACTGATTCTGACTTATAGTCAAATTAAGGATGATTGTTGGGATGATCTCGGGCTTAGTGTTTACTCATTGTGGAGAAATAGTGTTTACTCATCGGGCTTAGTGTTTACTCATTGGGCTTAGTGATTCTGACTTAAAGCTATAGTCTGGAGAAATCCAGCAAGAAATCCAGCACCGCCAATTCGACTTTAATTAATTGGATACGTAGCAGCTAGAGTGGCGAAATAGCTTAGGAATTTCCTTCCTGATCTGCGAATAATTCCAGGTCTGGTGAGCCGATATCACTTCATTGTGAAAACAGTGAAGAGATAGCTTAGAAGGATCTTCTCAGTCACTAGAGGTCAAAAGCATATTGAGAGAGAGTACCGCCTGATTAAATGGACCGGCGACGTTTCGATCCTAAAGATCGTCTCGAGCCGACAACCTAACTAATCAGTGTACCAAGTCGAGTGCTTGGAGGGTACGGCATTGAGGGATATGTCTCATCTGCTTTTAGAGTAAGTAGGAGAGTGTTGTGAATAAGATGAGAAATGGTGTGCTCTAAAAACAATCGTTGCTTGTCATTTCGTGCAAGTGGGAGATTGTTAGGTGTAGTGCCCGAAAGAAAATTTGTGTAATTGTTTTTGATAATGGATAACAGAATTTATCTCACCATATTACTTGCTTGGTGCTTGTAAGTAATACACTGCTGCAAACCCTAAGTATATCAGTATGTAACCACTTAACTCAGTGTATGGCATGCATGTGAGGATTGAGTTAGTGGTGATACACTTGAACTGTTAGTCTGTGGTGAAATTAATCAGAGTTAAGGGTCTCATGATTAAAACACCAATAATACGCCCAGAACACCTTAGGGTGTGATAGTCTCATCCAGGCTGTCGGTAGAGGGTAGCTAAGTGGGGCATTTATATATGATGGCATTCATATAGGACTGGACCGATTTAATCTGTATTTCTTGATATAATTCCGTAATAAGGAAATCTTATTAAATCATTAGATGATCATATATGGATTGACCTTAATCCTGAGGTGATCATATGAAGCTGCTTGTCACGGGGTAGTGTTTGATGTGTTAGTTACGGATCACTTTGATATGTGATCCAAGTCACTTCTCGTTGGCGCTATTCCCTGATGAGTGAGTAGTTCTGGGTTTCACAGACATGGAATCCATTCCTTCCTGCGGGAAGTAGAGAGACAGTCCCCTTATTTGTTAGCCTTAAGAAAATGATCAATGGGCCCAGTTCACATTAGACTAATTAGCTACTAGTCAGATATGTGAACTAATTGATCACTAAGGGGTTAATGGTAAATAAGGATAAGATATTCTGAGTCGGGTTCACGGAGACTTGCCACTCAGAATGGACAATCTATGGAGGGTTAGTCCGTATGTAGTGATTATATCAATAGACGCTTATTTACTCGATGGGTTGAGTGTAAGTATATATATGTAATTGGTAGAGTTCTGTTTCGGGTTTATGGTGGCGTAATCCCGGAATTAATAACTTAAGTGTAAATATTCAGTTCGATGAATATTTTACTTAATTTATTGGAGCTACTGGTTATAGGTCCATGGTCCCCAACGTGACTCCTATAATACGAGTATCTTCTTGTTATTGGGCCTTAGTGATTATTAATTAGCTGGGCTAATTAATTGATATGCGAAATATTGTTTAGTTGGGATAAATAATATTGTTAGGTGTAATGCCCGAAAGACAATTTGTGTAATTGTTTTTGATAATGGATAACTGAATTTATCTCACCTTATTACTTGCTTTGTCCTTGTAAATAATACACTACTGCAAACCCTAAGTATGTCAGTATGTAACCACTTAACTCAGTGTATGGCATGCACATGAGGATTGAGTTAGTGGTGATATACTTGAACTGTTAGTCCGTGGTGAAATTAATCAGAGTTTAGGGTCTCATGATTAAAACACCAATAATGCGTCCAGAACACCTAAGGGTGTGATAGTCTTATCCGGACTATCGGTAGAGGGTACCTAAGTGGGGCATTTATATATGATGGCATTAATATAGGACCGGACCGATTTAATCTGTATTTCTTGATATAATTCCATAATCAGGAAATCTTATTAAATCATTAGATAATCATATATGGATTGACCTTAATCCTGAGGTGATCACAGGATGCTACTTGTCACAGGGTAGTGTTTGATGTGTTAGTTACGGATTACTTTGATATGTGATCCAAGTCACTTCTCGTTGGCGCTATTCCCTGATGAGTGAGTAGTTCTGGTTTTCACAGACATGGAATCCATTCATTCCTGCGGGAAGTAGAGAGACAGTCCCCTTATTTGTTAGCCCTAAGAAAATGATCAATGGGCCCAATTCACATTAGACTAATTAGTTACTAGTCAGATATGTGAACTAATTGATCACTAGGAGTTAATGGTAAATAAGGATAAGATATACTGAGTCGGGTTCACGGAGACTTCCCACTCAGAATGGACAATCTATGGAGGGTTAGTCCGTATGTAGTGATTATATCAATAGACGCTTATTTACTCGATGGGTTGAGTGTAAGTATATATCTGTAATTGGTAGAGTTCAGTTTCGGGTTTATGGTGGCGTAATCCCAGAATTAATAACTTAAGTGTAAATATTCAGTTCGATGAATATTTTACTTAATTTATTGGAGCTACTGGTTATAGGTACATGGTCCCCAACGTGGATCCTATAATACGAGTGTTTTCTTGTTATTGGGCCTCAGTGATGATTAATTGGCTAGGCTAATTAATTGATATGCGAAATATTATTTAGTTGGGCTAAATAATATAATACACAGAAAAGACATTTTCTGTGGGCTGGGGTGGTGTGTGTGGCGCCAGTATGAGGATTTCCTCCTTGGAATAGGTTTTCTCGGATGATGTCATACTGCACAGTAATTAATTATTTATCCGATATTTAATTAATTACAAATATATTAGATTGATCATTAATTGATTCTAGATTGGTTCTAGAATATCCTAGGATTTTCTAATATGATTAGGAAAATATAATTGTAATTATCTAATTAAATTATATTTTTCCTTGGAGGCCAAGGATTTTTCTTCTATAAAACGAGATCTCTCCCAAGCCTCACATACACACAAAACCACGAAATTATTCATAAAAAAGGCTAAGGAGTTCGATCCTTAGCATTCCCCAGTTGAAGAAAAACTTTGGTTTTTTCTTGGTTGCATATCAAGGAGGTTCTGATTCCAAGGATCAGTGTCCACCAACCGCCGTTTGGAGACACACGTTGGAAGATCAAGGATACTCATCCAACTATTGGTAAGTAGATCTAAACCCCCTTGTAGGAAGTTTAGATCATTTGTTTATGAAATGTAGTTCATAGATCGTGATCCATCCGCTGCGAAAAGATCTAGTTTATTTAGATCTGAGCTCTTACATCCTTTATCTTTAACTTCTTCAACAAGAAACCTCTCTAAAGCTTGATGGCCTACTCCAAGCTCTTCCAAAACTAATATCTAACCTGGGTATCTGCAAAACAAAGCCAAAAATGATACCCCGCATAATTCCGACAACAAAACTTGGCATAAAAGCCTATAATATGGGGTTAGATAATTAAAACTTATTTACAACTGTTGATCTATTTCGTCACATAATTGCATGAATTTGATATAAAAGCGCCACTAAAAGCTTAAGAATTGGGATAAAAAGACATCATTCGGTCAACTTACATCACCCAGTGGGCTAGTACTAGAACTTAATAACTGTTATTTTGTTCCTGCTCTTACGAAGAACATTATTTCTATTTCTGCATTAGATGTTGATGGATTTTCTTTTACGTTTGAGAATAAATGTTGTTCTTTTTCACGTGATGGAATTTTTTTGGTACTGGCATACTAAGCAATGGTCTCTACATATTAGATATGAATGTTGACGTACTTAATATAAATAACAAGAAAGCCAAGACAAATGACTTGAATGAATCCTACCAATGGCATTTTAGACTTGGCCATATAAATAAGAAAAGCATTTCCAAACTCCATAAAGATGGAATGTTGGATCAATTCGATTACGAATCATTTGATACATGCGAAGCTTGTTTGCTTGGCAAGATGACAAAGTCACCTTTTAGTGACAAAGGGATAAGATCAAATGAGTTGCTTGAGCTCATACATACTGATGTGTGCGGCCCAATGTCAATTCACGCAAAAGGAGGATACTCTTATTTTATAACTTTCACTGATGACCATTCTCGATATGGTTACATATACTTAATGAAGTATAAGTCTGAAGCCTTTGAAAAGTTCAAGGAATTCCGAAGTGAAGTGGAGAAACAGCTAGGTAAAAAAATCAAAACACTTTGATCCGATCAAAGTGGAGAATACCTAGATGGAGAGTTTCAAGATTATTTGAAGGAGAATGGGATTCTACATGAATGGACCCCTCCCGGGATGCTTCAGATGAATGGCGTGTCTGAGAGGAGGAACCGTACCTTGTTAGACATGGTGCGATCCATGATGAGCTACGCAGTTCTTCCAAAATCGTTTTGAGGGTATGCTCTATAAACCACATCATATACACTGAACCAAGTTCCATCAAAGACGGATGATACTACGCCATACGAGGTATGGACTAAGAGGAAACCGAGCCTAGGTCATCTAAAACCTTGGGGTTGTCCGACTTACGTGAAGCGGATGATGCTTGACAAACTAGAACCCAGGTCTGACAAATGTCTATTTGTGGGATATCTTAGGGAAACCAAAGGGTAACAATTTTACCATCCTAATGAACAAAAGGTGTTTGTTGCCAGGACTGGCCACTTTCTGGAGAAATAGTTTATTCTGGATAGGGTCAATAAGAGTATGATTGATCTTGAATAAATTCGAGAACCACTTACGGATAACAGTCAGTTGATGGAAGTAGAGGAGACACCACATACAGATATGATGCCAACCCCTACCACGGACACACTAGCACCTCAAAGATCCACCAAGGAAAGCCGTGAACCCGAAAGGTACACTGGCGTGTATCTCATGGAAGATGAGGACCCTAGAACTTATGAGGAAGTGCTATTAAGGCAAAACAAAGAGAAATGACTAGAAGCCAACCAAGTTTGGAACTTAGTTGATCCACCTAAAGGAATAGTTCCCATAGGGTGTAAATGGGTCTTTAAGTGAAAGACCGACATGGACGGCAACGTGACTACCTACAAGGCTAGGTTAGTGGCAAAAGGTTATAAGCAAAGACAAGGAGTTGCTATGATGAAACCTTTTCGCCTGTTGCCATGTTAAAATCCATTAGAATTCTGCTCGCTATTGCAGCATACCATGATTACGAAATCTGGCAGATGGATGTGAAAACAACTTTCCTTAACGGGAACCTGTCTGAGGAATTGTACATGACACAGCCTGAGGGTTTCACAACCAATGACGCCAGGATGGTGTGTAAACTGCAAAGATCCATTTATATTAAAGCAAGCTTCTCGGAGTTGAAATCTTCGCTTTGATGAGATAATCAAACAGTTTGATTTCATCAAGAACGAAGATGATCCTTGTGTTTACAAGAAGGTTAGTGGGAGTGCCATTGTGTTCTTAGTGCTTTATGTAGACGACATATTGCTCATAGGGAATGATGTGCCTATGTTACAGTCAGTCAAAGCTTGGATATCCAAGAACTTCTAAATGAAGGGCTTTGGTGAAGCAACATATATTCTAGGAATCAAGATCTATAGAGATAGATCTAAGAGGTTGCTTGGTCTGTCGTAATCCACCTATATAGACAAGATGCTGAAGAGATTCAGCATGGAGCAGTCCAAGAAAGGATTGCTGCCCATGACACATAGGGTCTACCTGTCGAAGGGAATGAGTCCTAAGACAGAGGAGGAAAGGGCACAAATGAGTAAGATCCCTTATGCTTCGGCAATCGGTCCATCATGTATGCCATGTTGTGCACTAGACCAAATGTCTCGTACCATCTTAGTATGACTAGTAGGTACCAGTCCAACCCAGGTAATGGTCACTGGGTTGCAGTAAAGAAAATCCTCAAGTACATGAGACGTACTAGGGATATGTTCCTGGTTTTTGGGAATGATGATTTAGTATTAGGAGGTTACAAAGATGCCAGTTTTCAAACTAACAAGGATGACTTTAAGTCACAGTCTGAATTTGTTTTCACGCTTAACGGCGGAGCAGTGAGCTGGAAGAGTTCCAAGCAGGAGACTACTGCAGACTCTACAACGGAAGCTGAATACATAGCAGCCTCGGAGGCGGCAAAGGAAGCAGTTTGGATGAAGAAGTTCATTACTCAACTTGGTGTGGTTCCCTCCATTGAAGGTCCAGTTCCATTGTACTGCGATAACAATGGGGTGATATCTCAGTCAAAGGAACCAAGGTCTCATCAGAATTCCAAGTACGTGCTACGACGCTATCACTTGATTAGAGAGATAGTTGATAAAGAAGATGTAAAGTTAGAGAAAGTCCACACGGATGATAGCATAGATGATCCGTTAACCAAGGCATTGTCACAGGCAAAGCATGAGAAACATGTTCACATGAAAGGGCTTAGACATATGGGTGATTGGCTTTAGGCCAAGTGGGAGATTGTTGAATAGGTGTTCTAAACCCAATCAGGGTGAACCGGATCCGACCGGGTCGGGTCATTTACAGTCTGTTTTAGTTCATGTAATAACTTTATTATGATTAATAAAAACACGTTTGTTATTATATATTGTTTATGTTCATGTTATTGATTGTATATATATATAGTAACATCCCTAATGTCAAACTGTGATAGAGAAACCATGATAGTGATTATGGTTGATGAGATCTCTAATCACTTTAACAAGTTTGATACTTAAATGTCTCTAGTCATATGTACTCTCAAATGGGACATTGATAGTATGATTAGACTAGCACGTATTGGATGTCTTCTATCTTATAGAGGTAGCGATATATCTCGTCTATCGAAGTGTAGAGACACTTGGATTGTACATGGACGTGTATTAGAGAATGCGTACGTTAGACTGACCCACTTACATTAAGTGTCACACTATGTGGCGGTTGTGTAATTATCCTTTAGACCGGAGTCTTCATGGCATCACGGTGTGGATTGTCATGCTTTGACACTATTGAGATTTCCCTTATCCACAGGGCGATCATACGGTAGTGATTGGGTGTGATATTGAAGCATGCAGAGTATACATGTTTGGTCGTCCGGGAATCGCGTATCCTATGATTGTGATTGAATATCCGAAATGGATTTCTTATAAGAAATGTCTAGCTCTCGAGAATCTTTGCAAAGTGGGAGTAAATGTGTTATTCCGAGAGAGCATGATATCCAAATTATAAGATATGATCGTTAATGTATTGACACTCGAGATACGATCGTAGGGATATTATTACAGCGGTAGGATTGTAAGTTACACGGTAACTGGTTCACATGAAAGGTAGTAGTCATTGCATTTGACTCTTCTGATGATCGGGGGTCACGGTGTGTTTCTAGACGCTATCCCGTGATCATTAGGCATGAAGGCATTTTCGTAATTTGCACTTTGTGTCCACGGCCAACATATTCAGAAGCCTATCGGGTCACACACATATGAACATCGAGTCGGATTAAAAGGCGGTTATAGTTGATAACCAAATAAGGAAAGTTTATCTATAGACTATAAAGGTTATAGTGGTAAATTAATATGGTGATATTTATTTATTGTGAATAAATAAAATATGAGATATTAATTATACATAAATTATATTAATTAAAGAATATTCCGGATGCCAATTATTGGCAATATGGGGCGCCACATCTAGGTGAATAAGATACACTTGGATTGTGCACTTTAATTAATGAGATTACCATAATATTAATATTGGATATTTATTGATTTTGGAAAAATAGATTTATGATAATAAGATAAATATATTCAATATGAGATATTGACAATATTTAGATTTATTTAATATAAGATATTATAATAAAAGAGATAAATAAATCTATGTGATTTTCCTTATTTTATTGGGAAAATGTTTTCTCCTCCTCCACTCTATTAGGGGCGCCCGACTCACTATAAATAAGAGGTGGGTGTCAATCTCTTTTGTACATCACAATTCCAAGAGCTAATAGTTCTTGAGTAAAAGGAGAGCTTCCAATAGAGAGTTAGAGAGAGAGAGGAAAAAGGCCGGTCTAGTAGCCGGAGTTTTTCCGATAGCAATCCAATGAGGATTCCGACGAGGAGTTCGTGTGGATATCGATAGAGGCCGGACACGTGGATGGCTTGTGCATTGTACTACTCTCCGTTGACGGTCAGAGCGACGATCTTGTAGATCATCCATGGTATATTCCGTCAAACTACTTAACGTGTTTATTGCATTAAATGAAGACGATCTACAAAAAGGAAATCAAAATTTTAAATTCCGTTGCGTTAAACTAGTGATTTCCTAACACGAGGTAGGTCAACTCCCGACGTGGGCCGATCAGTTGGATCCGAACAAGGGCTCTTCACCATCACTATAATATTGGGAGACATATTATAACTCAATTTTTGTCGTGGGAGTAATTTTAAATTAATTCACTTAATTAATTTTATATTTAATTATGGTCTCATCTCTTACGTGCATATTTCTACAATATCGTATAAGTAAAACATCCACAACATTCCGAGCACAAAATTAACCGGTATGATCATGGACTTTTCCTAAGTGCGGCTTCGAATACAAACTGACGAAACTGCGGGTCACAAACTAAGGGAAGTTGCAACCACCATTGGATCTTTAATGCGTCATTCTCCAATGTAATCTTTATTCTTTTTTCTTTGGTCTCCATCTTCGTCTTCAATTTATTTCAATAAATCTATCTAATAAATTTTACACCTGCCGCACATGGGGGTAGCTAACGGGAGTGGGATAATGCAGAAATAAAACTAGGTCACGTTCTTCATAACGGCCTAGACCAACAATAAAAACCAACAGGAAATAAAGCATTCACATATATTCTATAAATTGGTCGAGTCCATGATCAATCGGGGTTCATATAATCATATTATATCTAATATCTAATCCATACAATCAATATCTTATGAAAAAGATAAAATTTAAATTTTAACTACTTCCGTCATTGAAGCTACCAATCAATTAATTAATTAACGTTTAATTAATTAATAACTTTAAATTTCAATTTTTCAAATTTATACTATTTTAAATAAAAATTAAAATCGAGTGGGTCTCTTTTGTTTCTTCCTTTTTATTCTTAATCAAAATGATGCCTTTGGTTTGGTCCAAACCAAATTTAAAGGCATCCTCGGCCCTTTCCAAAAATCAAATATTTTTGGAGAAGGCCTAGGCCTTTTCCAAAATCAAATATTTTGGAAGAGGCCTAGGCCTATTCCAAAAATTTGGAATGGCCTAGATTTGGTTCATAACCAGAACTTATTTCTTCCCAACAAATTGGGTGATGCCATATGGCTTCCCAAATGCCAAACTATTTTAGCCATTGGTTAGTCACATTGCATCAACTAAATAAAAGAGAAATTACAACTATGGACCATATTGAATCATAAAGATGCACAAAACAAAACAAGAAGGGGAGGGGGGACGGTGGTGCCGACGCGGTGGTGCCGACGCCTCCGCCTGTCCTCTTTTTTCTTTTTTTCTTTTTGTGTATCTATTACGGATCAATATCATATATGTTTTAATCTATTGTATCTAATTTACTACGCGAATAAAAGATGCTTATTGCTTAAGCTCGAAGACCGCTCTAATACCAATGTAAGGAAATCAATCGAGTAGTGCAGCGGAATTTCAAAATTTGATTTCCCAATCCAGGATCGACTTCGTTTAAACAATAAACATATAAGACAGGGGACGGTAATATCATCTTGGTTGATCTAAAAGATCGACGCTTTGACCGTTCGGTAGGAGTAGATGTGCGCGAGCCATCCACGTGTCCGGCCTCTACCAGTAATCCACACGAGCATCTCGCCGGAATCCCGCCAAGGATTGCTACTATAAAAACTCGACTGCTAGGTCGACATTTACTCTCTCTATAATCTCTCTCTAAGAAGCTCTCTTATTTTTCACAACAACAATTAGCTCTTGAAATCATGGTGTACAAAAGAGCTAGCCAAGCCCTCCTATATATAGAGAGGAGATGGCGCCACTTGTGTCTCCCATTCCCAATGGGAAAAGCTTCTTGTGTAGATAAGGAAAAAGAAAATCTTTTACTAGTAAAATAAGGAAAATATATTTGATTGATTTATCTTATTACCATAATTCTATTTTTCAAAAATCAATTAATATCGACTATTAATATTATGGTAATCTTATTAATTAAATTGCACAATCCAAGTGTATCTTTATACACTAAAACCTGCGCCTCCTTTAGCGTATTATTGGCATCCAGAATATTTATTAATTAATATAATACTATGATTAATTAATTTACAAAATACATGTGTATCAGTACACACACACACACACACACACACACACACACACACACACACACATATATATATATACATATTTAATTAATCAACACAATTAATATCTTGTATTATATTTTTTCATAATAAATAAATACCACCATATTAATTTACCACTATAACCTTTATAGTATGAGATCAATTCCTTCCTTTTTTGGTTATCAACTATAACCACATTTTAATCCGACATGATGTTCATATGTGTGTGACCCGATAGGCTTCTGAATATGTTGGCCTTAGACATAAGGCACAATTATGAAAATGCCCTTCTCATCTAACGATCATGGATAGCGTCTAGCAACACGCCCATGACCCCTAATCATTGGAAGAGTCAATACGCAATGACTACTACCTTTCATGTGCTCGGTTAGCGTGTAAATAGAATCCTATCGTCGTAGTAATATCCATACGATCGTATCTTGATCGTATCCCATAATCTGGATATCAAGCTCTTTCGTAATAACTCAATTACTCCCACTTTGCAAAGATTCACGAGAATTAGACATTCCTTATGGGAAGGCCCTTTCGGATATTCACTCCTACTGATGGGGTATGCGATCCCCGGACGACCAAACATGTATACTCCGCATGCTTCAGTATCACACCCAATCACTACTGCATTATCGCCCCATGGCTAAGGGAAACCTCAATAGTGTCAAAGCATGACAATCCACACCGTGATGTCATGTAGACTCCGGTCCTAAGGATAATTACACAAACGTCACATATTGTGACACTTAACAGTGTAAGTGGGTTAGTCTAACGTACGCATTCTCTAATACACGTCCACGTACACTCCAAATGTCTCTACACTTCGATAGACGAGATCTATCCCTGCTCTTAAAGACAGAAGACATCTAATACGTGCTAGCATGTTTGTACTAGCAATGCCCTGTTTAATAGTAAGTAAGCCTAGAGACATTTAAGAATCAAACTTATTAAAGTGATTAGAGATCTCATTAACCATAATAGCCTATCATGGTTTCTCTATCACAGTTTAATACTAATGACGTTGTTATATAACAATTCATAATTGGTTCTTTAAAAAAACAAATATATGACAACAGAAAAGCCATTTATTATATATGTATAATCATAAAGAAATAGTAGAAATGATCTGACCCGGTCGGATCCGGTCCAACCCGATTGGGTTTAGGACACTAATTCAACATAAAATGGGGATAGGGTAAGGAGGTTGAAGGTGGAGGGGTATGTCAGTGTGGCTGTACGGTGACATAGGTTATGATAGGGCAATGTAAGGTAGGGGTCGAGTAGTAGGGGCGGCATCACCCTAACACTTTGGGACAACAGATTCACCCTAGAAAAATCAATCGTACGTTGTATTTTCACTCTGTGTGTGTAATTGGCCTATTATCTTTATAAATTGACTTATATTGATTTATTCAAGAGTGAATGAACGAGCCTAAGTTTAAAAGACATAAAGTTTATCCTGAAATTATTGGAGTACTTGACGGGTAAGGTTGGTTTGTATGGTATGGTGTGGTAATGTGAGGTAGGATGGTGTGACGGGGCTCTGTTATTGTCATTTGTCATTTCAACATATTCCATCCATTTTCGAAGGTAATAAAAATTGATTTTTCATTATGTTGTGTGATATATTTTTTTTAATTGAAGAATAGGAAAAATATATTTCTATTATACTTGTGGAATGAGAATCGAATTGTAGTTCTAATAAGAAAATGCAATGACTTGAATAATTAGGTCATATCCGGCTCCCAAATATGAGTCCACCACCATTTGTGGTCACATCTATCCCGCTACCCTTGCCGCCGCCAATTCCACCACAACAACTCATCACGCATGCCACCATCGGCCGTCACTATTCACCCTGTCACCCCATATTTTGTCATCATCCACGTCTACACCCTTACACCTTTCCACCATGCACCCACCTCTACTAGCACCCACCTCCTCCTACTTACATGCCTCCATCACCTACCGAATCGTTCTTACATATACTCTGCTGCCACCTACCCCGTCATTAATGATTTTACCACCACTAACCCACCGTAGACGGACTTGGGTACAAGTAAGGAGGGCCAAATGCCCCATCCGAAAAAATATATTAATGTATGTAGTATGCATTTTGTTTATCCTTTTAATTTTTTAATTTGACTCTTTAAAATTTTAATTACCCCTTACCAGATATCCTGCGTCCGCAACTGCATCCCACCCTTATATGCCCGCCACCACCATCCTTTAACCACCATCTTCGGGTAATTCTGCTGAATGTATTCTCTATTAAAGCAAGTCATCGGATGACTGTCAGACATCCAAGGAGACAAAACAGTTTTGCCTCTGTATACACGTGATTGTCATCTGACGATCCGTCTTAATAGGAGTCTCTGCAACAAAAACAAAAAAAAAATTCCACCACCACCCTGCCGCTCACTCTAAGAGAGAGAAAACTCTCATTGCGACAATGCACTGATGTAACTATTTTGTTATTCTAAGCATAAAACTATTTATGAAAAAATCTTTTCATGATAACTTGAAAAGAACTTGTGGTCCGGCAAGGAGATTGTTTGACTATGAATGAAAATTACACAATTCAATTTTGGGGAGAAAATAAAACACTCATCATAAAGTGATAGAAAATAAAGTATATAAACGGTTTGACGTAACTTTGTAACTAATATAATTAGTATATAAGTAGATAAATCTTTTAGCATTACACGAGCAATGTGATCTACACGGTCAAGTCTGGATATAATCTTGCGATGCACACAAAATCGGAATCAACTGGTAAGTTTGCTGCTTCTAGTTCTAACGACGTAGACAAAACTTGGTGCAAAATTTGGAAAATCGATGTCCGACCTACGGTCAAACATTTTGTTTGGAAAGTGTTACATAACGCCATCCCAACTGCTTTGAATCTCTCTAAACGATCTATCGGTGATAGCACATGTCCTGTTTGCCATGACTTGGAAGAAAATGTTTATCATTGTTTTTTTGAGTGCAACATTTCTAGAGCAATTTGGGGGGAATTCGATACAGGGAAGAAGTGGCGGTTCTTCGATTTGGTAGCATGACTGTTTTCTTTGATTTGCATTTTCAAAGTGAGGATGAACAAACCATGGCAAAAGTAGCCTATCTTCTATGGTACATATGGAAATCAAGATGCTCTTGGGTTTTTGAATCAAAGGCTATTCATGTCTGCCAAATTTTAGCCCAAGTAGACAATGAAACTGTTGAATATATCAATGCCATGCAAACCCAAAATGTTGGGTTAAACCGTGGGCCAAGCTCGGCATGCTGGAAAGCCCCTCCCTTCGGGTCATTGAAGTTTAATGTGGACGCCACTCTTAAGGATGGTCACCTCGCAATAGGAGGTCTCGTCAGAAACAGTGAAGGAAAAATTGCTCAATCCTTCTCTCAAAACTTGGGACTGTGTCCAGATTCTTCTTAGAGGCTCTAGCCATCTATCATGCTATGACCAAGGCGATTCAGTGGGGATTTTTCGACATCATTTTTTAGGGCGACTCTCTCCTAATCCACCATCGACTTTCCGAAGAAGTTGAGGATAGATCCACTCTTGGGAATATCATAGTTGATTGTCTTCACCTTGTGCCTTGTTTTGCTCGCGTTTCATTTACTTGGACTAAGAGGGAGGGGAATGCCCCTGCCCACTTGTTAGCGAAAAAAGGATTGTATGTTGTTGGTTGCAAGTGCTTGGGATCTTCTCCACTCACACGTGTTTGCCTATCCGCTTCGGCTGATTTCCTATTTTAATAATAATTCTTTTCCCTTAAAAAAAAATCTTTTCATAATAAAAAGGTGGTTTGACTATGAGTAAATTTAATTTTCTATTAAAATACTACTAAAACAACCGGCGGAATTCGAAAGAAAAAAAAACCCGGCGGGTATAGTGCGTTTGGACACGAATATACTGAAATGATTTGAGGAATAATGACATTTTTTGTCTTATATCTTTTATAATAATTGTCTCAAAAGTAGTCATTATCGTTCATAATAACAATTTTCATCCTGAATATATAATTTGTGTTACACTTTTAGGACATGATTAACGGATCTGACTTGTTGACTAATATGTGATCCGATCGTTGGATCCATTGAGTGTCTTAAAGGTGTACAAAAAATGTATAATTATAGATGCTAGTTTTGAAGCAATGTAAAGAGAGTAAGAGACAGAGGACCAAGAGTGTGATTATTGCTTGATTTTAATAATAAATTATATGAAAGAATAATTAGAAGAAAAAAATGTATGTTATTCAACATAAATCAAATTATTTTATTCCTTTCGAGTTTGAAATAAAGAATCACTCCTTCTCCGCCGAATGCCGACTCCTCTCCGTCTCCGTCTCCTTCTCCTTCTCCTTCTCCGTCTCCTAGTCCTACTCCGAGGTGAAAAATGCCAGAGGTGAAAATAAATGGTCAGAGGTGAAAAAAGATAAGGGATAGTTCAAGAACAATAAAAAGAAATGGGACCAAATGTACATTTAACTTTTTTTATTTTTTTGTTATTTTGTAGTGAATAAAATGATGACACGTGGCATATACTATATCGATTGGCCGTCAGGTGTTATCAACTATGTGTTTACGTTATTTGTCTAAAACAAAAAATATATGGTCAGAGATGAAAAGATGCTAGTTTTGAAACAATGTAAAGAGACGGATGCGGGCGGTCCTACGTTTGAGTAAGCTTATACGGAGATAAAAAATAAATAGGCTTATTAACACGAAAAAAATTCAACCGAAAAATGATTTTTTTCTAGTATTCAAATTCATTTCATCATTTTCATACCCAAAACATACATATATATATATATATACATATTACTAAATATTAATTCAAGTATTCAACAATTCAACAACGCTTCAAGACGTTTGGGGCGAAATCACTAATCAAAGTATAATCGTCAATTTCATCAACCGATTTCCGCTCAATCGATATTATGGCCAACCCATTCAAGCGTTCTTGAGTCATCGTGCTTCAAGATGGGTCTTTATTAGCTTCAACTCGAAAAACTCCGTTCACAGATCTGCAATCATACCGGAATAGTCAACAATATCCGTAAACAACTTGTGTGTTTTCATAGCAGAGGACATGTCTTCAAAAATTCAAAATTTCGAGAGGTTCATCCACATCTTTGGGCAAAACATGTATAAGAAGTTGTAACTCATAATACAACTCTTCCCAATCAATATCTCATGTGCACCTTTTGTCAACATTTTATTGGGCTTTTTATTGGGTTTTTTTTTTTTTTCAAACATTGGGCCTTTATTTTTTTTTTTTTTTTTTTTTTTTTTTTGATATAAAGAAGCACATATATGTCTTTGGCCCCCGGTGGCATTGGGCCTAGGCAGCTGCCTGGCTTGCCTAAGGGTTGGGCCGGCCCTGGAGACGGAGAACCAAAAGTGTGATTATTGATTGATTTTAATAATAAATTATATGAAAGCATAATAGAAGAAAAAAATTATGTGTTATTCAACATAAATCAAATTATTTTATTCCTTTCAAGTTTGAAATAAAGAATCACTCCTTCTCCGCCGAATGCTGACTCCTCTCCGTTTTCGTCTCCTTTTCCGACTCCTAGTCCTACTCTGAGGTGAAAAATGTCAGAGGTGAAAATATATGTTCAGAGGTGAAAAAAGATAAGGGCTAGTTCAAGAACAATAAAAAGAAATGGGACCAAATGTACATTTAACTTTTTTTTTTTGTTATTTTGCAGTGAATAAAATGGTGACACATACTATATCGAATGGCCCTCAGGTGTTAGACAACTATGTGTTTACGTTATTTGTCAAAAACAAAAATATATGGTGACTCCTCTCCGTCTCTGTGTGATTATTGCTTGATTTTAATAATAAATTATATGAAAGAATAATTAGAAGATATGTTATTCAACATAAATCGAATTATTTTATTCCTTTCAAGTTTGAAATAAAGCATCACTCTTTCTCCGCCGAATGCCGACTCCTCTCCGTCTCCATCTCCTTCTCCGACTCCTAGTCCTACTCCGAGTCCTACTCCTCCGCCTTATCCTATGTTTACCCGCACCAAGACCAACCCCATTAAACCCGTCAATATGCCTGACTTCATCCGTTATCCACTTCATAAAGCTCTCGTATCTACATCCACCACGCTCGATCCTACCTCCTACACCGAAGCCGGCCTCTAAACAATCCCATTGGCGTAGTGCTATGAGAGAGGAAATTGACGGGATTCTGCATAACCAAATCTGGGATCTTGTTCCTACTCGTCCTCATATGAACATTATGGGTAATAAGTAGGTCTATCGGACCAATCACCATACGGATGGCCGCGTGGAACGCTATAAAGCATGCTTAGTTGCCAAATGTTTTTATCAGGCAGAGGATGTTGATTTAAACGAGACTTTTGGCCCGATTGTTAAACCTTCAATATGCAGCAACCTCAGGGCTTCGTGCACCCTGATTATCCGCATTATATCTGTCGCTTATGCCGCAGTCTTTATGGTCTTCGTCAGGCTCCTCATGCGTTGTTTTTTTAGTTGGCTGATGTCTTATCCCGGTTCGGTTTTGCTGGCTCTAAGGTCGACACCTCTTTTTATATTTACTCTCGTGCCGGTGCTCTCATCTATATTCTTATATACGTTGATGATATTATTATTACTGGCTCTTCTTCTTCGCTTGGTGAGAAGGTTATTCAGTATCTTGCCAGTCACTTCTCGGTTAAGGATCTCTGGACTCTCTCTTATTTTCTCGGTATTGAGGTTCTTCCTCACTCTGGCAGCTTATATCTCACTCAGCGCAAGTATATTTTTCAGCTTTTGCAGCGTGCTAGCATGGACAAGGCAAAGCCTTGCCAAACACCTATGTCGGCCTCTACTCGCTTACACTTGATTCTGGACCTCCTTGCTCTGATCTGTCACTCTATCGCACTATTGTTGGTGGCTTATAGTATCTCAGTTTTACTCCGCCTGATATTGCCTTTGCTGTCCATAAGGCCAACAAGTTTATGCACTCTCCTACTGAAGCTCATTCGGTTGCGGTTAAATGTATTCTTCGGTACCTCAAGCATACAATCTCCGACGGTTTGCTCTTTTCTCGACGTTCTCCTATCTCTCTTCAGGCTTATTTTGATTCTGATCGGGCGACTGACACTGATAATCGCCGTTCCATTGGCCCATACTGCATCTTTCTCGGTGATAATCTTATTAGTTGGCAAACCAAACAGCACCTGACGGTTTCCACAAGTAGCACGAAAGCCAAGTACAAGACCCTATCCAATACTGCTGCATAAATTTAGTGGCTCTGTAGTCTTCTTCAAGAAATGTCTACCTCTTTACCTGCTCCACATATGCTTTGGTGTGACAACATTGGTGCTACCTATCTTGCCCACAATCTGGTTTCCACGCTCGCACGAAACACATTGAGATCGACTTCCATCACGTTCGGGAACTTGTTCCAGAATCAGCTTGCGGATCACCTCACTAAAGCCATTGGGCCAGCCTCGCTTTACTTCTCTCATGGCCAATCTTTGTGTCCACTGACTTTCCACGGGATTGCGTGGGTGTGTCGAGAATAATATGGTTGGAATAATTATTTAGTTTAAATATTATTATTATATGTATTTATTTTGTATTAACTTATTGGTTAACTCATCGAAAATTATATATTGTACTCTCCACAATGCATTGAATCAATGAAAAATATTTATATGTTTCTGAATTACAATAAACCTCAAGAACAAAATGATGTAGAATAAACATTAAACATTGTATTTTTTTATAATTTTTTTAGTTTGTTTTGATTCCATACATTGTATTCAACCCCGTCTGTATACTTCCATTTCTTTTGTTGGTCTGGACATTGTTTTTAAGAAATTAGGGATAATGACAACTTTAGAATATTTTTAACTAACATGACAGCCTAATATTTTTTATAGGTAGAAGGACAACTCCCATAGTTTTTATAGCTTGAAAGACAAAACCCCCCAAAAAAAAAATACGAGCGCTGGGGAACTGCTCCAGTTTTTTTTTTCTTCTCGATTTTCAAACACTCATATCTCTTGATATAGATCTCCAAACGTGATGAAAACACTGAATTTTTTATTTTTTGATGCTCTTCGTTTTGAGATTTGATTCAATATAATTACATCGTTTTTCGTGAGATTCACTGTCTAAAATTCACTCAGTGAATTCCGAAAGTGAACATCGACATTGAATTTTATTAGACTATAGTTATATTTAATTATCTTTGTATTTACGTTTATAGCCTTGTGGCTAGCTATATAAACTCCTGTAATGATTCATTTTTACTCAATGACAAAATATATTGTTATTCAATAAATCTATCATGGTAGCAGAGCTTCTCGATCCACCAAAATTTCTTTTCTGTTAATCAAGCCCTAGTTGCCGCAGTCACCTTCGCCGCTAGGCCGCCGCTGCTGCCATGGCCACTCCTTCTTCCACCGCCGATTCGGCTTCTTCCACACGCCATTTGCTCCACCTTCTGCGGCCCCTCATTTGTTTCCCTAAATCTCGCCGTCAATGCACCGATTAAACTCGATGACAAAAATTTCTCCGCTTGGAAGCTGCAGATGACCACCCTCCTCACGGTCATGGTCTCATCGGATATATCACGGTGATATACCCAAGCCGCCATTTATTCTAACTTGATCCCGCCGGTGCGGTCGTTGTGTGTCCAATCCAGCGCATTTACTCTGGGTTCAACAGGATGCACTCATTCACCATCTCATTATCGGCTCGGTTGTCAAAAATTATGTTGCTTCTATTCAGCACACGACTAATTCGAAGCATGCTTGGGATACCCTCCTCGACACATATGGGAAACAAAGTAAGGGCCGTACTCGATACCTAAGATTGCGTTTGAATTCTATTACTAAAGGTACAATGTCCATCTCTCAATATTTCACTGCCATTAAAACTATTGCGGATGATCTGGCGTCCTTAGATGCTAAAGTACCTGACGATGAATTAGTTGAAATTGTTTTAAAAAATCTCGGTAGTGAATATAAGGATCTTGTGAGTGCCATTCAGGCTCGTGATGATACTATTGCTATGCCTTTGTTGCATGAGAAATTGCTAATGCATGAGGCGTCGATTGCACAAAGTCAGTCTGTCACACCCCCTGCGTATACTGCTTTCCCTGCCTACCATCAACCCCGTCCTATGCATATTTCTCCCAATACATCCTATTATCCCTCTCCCCAACCACCCCGCCCCCCACCCATCATGCCGCAAGCCACAATCCCCAACCCGAGACCCCAACATCCTTCCCCCTCCCTCAATCACTCCTCCAAAAGTCCCACTGCTCGTAATTCCAAAGGCTATCAAGGCTTCTGCCAACTCTGTGGTGTCCAAGGTCACGTTGCTACCCGCTGCACTGCTTATCCCCTCTACAACAATCTTCCCCACCCACCTCGCAACCAAGGCAGCTCTCGGCCTCCCCCACCTCCCCATGCTCATGTTGCTCAGCATACTGCTTCCAGTTATCCTGTGCCATACTATGATCCTTCTGCTCCCTGGATGCTTGACAGTGGTGCCTCTCATCACATGACACAGGAGCTCAGCCTGCTCTCTCTGCATTCCCCTTATCAAGGTACGGCTAGTATAGTCATTGGTGATGGTAGCTCCTTGGCTATCACTCACATTGGCTCTACCTCCCTCTCTTCCTTTAAATTAAATCACGTCCTCTGTGTTCCCTCTCTTTCTCGAAATCTACTTTCGGTCCAAAAATTTTGTACTGATAATTCTGTAACTATTGAATTCTTACCTGACTCGTTTTTGGTGAAGGATTTGAAGACGGGCACATGCCTCCACCAGGGACAAGTCAGTGATGGGGCCTATCTGTGGTCTTCAAAAGCTCTCTTCGCCTTCTCTGCGTCCAAAGCCTCGGCTGCTACCTGGCATCGTCGCTGCGGCCATCCAGCCTTTCCTATCATTCAAAATCTTGCAAAAACTAATTTTTTAGAATTATCTTCTGTTTCTTCTACTTATTGTGATTCATGTCTTTGTAATAAGAGCCACCGGCTCCCTTTTTCTGATTCGACATTATGTACCGTTAAACCTTTGGAAGTCATTTATTCAGATGTTTGGACATCCCCAGTTTATTCAGTTGATGGTTTCAAGTATTACGTTTTATTTGTTGATCATTTTACTCGCTTCATTTGGATATATCCGTTAGCTTATAAATCTGATGTTTATTCCACCTTTGTCAAATTCAAAACATATGTCGAAAAGTTGTTAGATACTCCTATCAAAACTCTTTACTCTGACAATGGAACCGAGTATATAAAACTACGCCCCTTCCTTGCTGGCCACGGCATCTCCCACTTCACGTCTCCCACCTACACACCTCAAAGACAATGGTATCTCACGACGACATCATCGCACATCACCGAAACTGCCTTAGCTCTTCTTTCTCATGCCTCCATGTCGATCACCTATTGGTCATATGCTGTCAGTGCAGCTGTCTATCTCATCAATCGTATGCCTACCAAAAATCTTGACATGCTCTCCCCTCATCTTAAGCTCTTCTCGGATCCTCCTAATTATTCCAAACTTCGAGTCTTTGGGTGTCTGTGTTATCCATGGCTTAAACCGTATAATAATCACAAACTTGAGTCCCCTTCAAAACCTTGCGTCTTCCTTGGCTACTCCCTCACTCAAAGTGCCTACCTTTGCTATGATCTCTCTGCATCCCGTCTGTACACATCCCGTGATGTTCGCTTTGTGGAGGATATATTTCCTTTTGCCACCATTCCTATAGACCCTTCTGTACCTTCTCTATCTGCCTTATTACCTCCTGAGTATTATGAGCCTGCTACAGTTCCAGTCCGTCACCTTCCCCCCACGGCAACCCCACCAACTGAGAACACCAGACCCCAACCCGAGAGCACTGGCCCTCCATCCGATAGCCTTCCTTTGTCTTCATCTCCTGTCCCCTCATCCAATGCCTCCAGCAGTGATTCCACCTCCGCTCCTCCACCTCCCCCCACCACCACCACATTCTATGACAACTCGCTCTAGAAACCAAATATACAAACCTCGTACCATCTTCAACCTCCAAGCTGAGTTACAAAACCGCTACCTTGAAACCGAGCCATCTACCCTTAAGCATGCCTTGTAGTGTCCGCAGTGGTGTGTTGCGATGTCTGACGAGTATAGTGCGCTTCTTCGCAATGATACGTGGTCCTTAGTTCCCCCGTCGTCTGATTTAAACATTCTTGGCTGTAAGTGGGTGTTCAGAATTAAGCGGAAACCGGATGGCTCAATTGACAAGTACAAGGCTCGGCTGGTTGCCAAAGGGTTTACGCAACGGCCTGGTTTAGATTACTTTGAGACCTTTAGTCCTGTCGTTAAGCACGTTACGATTCGCTTTGTTCTTAGTATTGTGGTTTCCATGGGTTGGTGCCTTCGCCAGCTTGATGTCAACAATGCCTTCCTGCAGGGGACACTGGCTGAAGATGTCTATATGAGTCAACCGCTTGGGTTTGAGGATGCTACTAAACCCACATTTGTGTGTAAGCTTCGTAAGGCAATTTATGGTTTTGGCAGCACCTCGTGCCTGGTACCATGAGCTTAAAAATTTTCTTCTTACTATGGGTTTTGTTAATTCGGTTGCTGATTCGTCGCTATTTGTTTGTCGCACGTCCACCAGTATCACTATGCTCTTGGTATATGTCGATGACATTATTGTTACAGGTAGCTCTGCTGAAAAGGTTCAGGGCATTATTGATCAGCTTGGTTCTCGGTTCTCTATTAAGGATCTGGGTCTCTTATCGTATTTCTTGGGGGTTGAGGTCGCACATTCTCCTCAGGGCATGCTCCTCACGCAAACCAGGTACACTCGTGAGTTACTATCTCATGTTCATATGGAGGACTCCAAACCCGTCTCCACGCCTATGCCTGCTGATGCCTTTTCTGGTGATCCTGCTGTCTCTCCAGCTTTCTCAAACCTTACTCAGTATCGACAAATCTTGGGGGCTTTACAGTATTTATGCTTTACACGGGTTGATATTCAGTTTGCCGCTAATAAGCTAGCTCAGTTTATGCATGCTCCGACTGAGTACCATTGGATGTTAGTCAAACGTGTGTTGCGTTACTTGTCTGGCACCGCCACTATGGGTCTGCAGTTATATCAGGATTCGCCGTTGGCTCTGCATGCTTTCTCTGATTCTGACTGGGGGGAAATAGGGACGCAAGTTATACTTCTACCTCTGCGTATATAGTCTTCTTGGGTAGGAATGCGATTTCCTGGAGCTCCAAGAAGCAAACCTCAGTCGCTCGTTCTTCCCATCGGTCGAATACGACGCGATCGTTCTCGTCTGCGGCGAGATTGCTTGGGTGACCTATCCGCTTGCAGAGATCGGTTTTTCGTTTGATTACACGGTGATCTTTTGTGATAATTTAGGTGCTCTTCGACTAAGTGCCAATCCGGTGTTTCATTCGCGCGTAAGCATGTTGCTATAGATTATCACTTTATTCGTGAGCATGTTGAGAGAGGCCTTGTTCGTGTTGTTGCTCGTGTAGCTCTCACGATCGATTGGCGATGTCCTCACCAAGCCACGCCCGTTTATCTTTTTCTACTTTCATTTCCAAGCTTGGTCTTCGCACAGCGCCGTCAGCTTGAGGGAGCGTATTAGACTATAGTTATATTTAATTATCTTTGTATTTACGTTTATAGCCTTGTGGCTAGCTATATAAACTCCTGTAATGATTCATTTTTACTCAATGACAAAATATATTGTTATTCAATAAATCTATCAAATTTCAAACAATAGTGAATTTCTACAGTGGATTTTCTGAAATCATGTCGAAATATATTGAATGTGGTCTCAAAATAATGAACATGAAAAAAAAAATTGGTGAATTTTTTTTTCAAATTTAGAGTTCTAGATTGAGAGATATGATTGTTTAAAAAAGATGGATAAATGATAAAGTGTGTTGTTTTTTTATATTTAAAAAAAAAGGCGTGTGAATATTAAAAAAAAATAATTTTGTCCTTTTATGCAAAAGTTTAAAAATGTTGTCTTTTTCCTTAACTATGAAATGTTGGTGTCCTTCTTCTTTTTTTTTTTTTTCTTTTTTTTGGTTCTAGGTATTTTTGAAGATATGAGCAAGACATTAATCTTTTTGTTTTGTTTTGAGAGACATTAATCTCATTCTTTGCTAATATATACTAAATTAATAATTGTGATTTATAACTTTGTCTTATATGTTTGTCACGTTTCTTACACTGCAAGTTAAGACTGCTGTCCCATTTTATTTTTTTTTTTGCTTCGGTATTTTCAACACGAATATTTATTTAATGTTATCTTTTTAGTTATTCTGTTTACAAAATATTTTTGGAACTACACGTAGGGTTATTATGTAAATACTTCAAGCGTCAGGGATATCTAAATAGGAGAAATTTTTGGGTAGTACTTACCTACGTAGGTGCATGTGAGGTGACACGATCATAACCACACAGTTTAAGTGTAGAATGAAATCGTGTGGACAGAAGTGTGTCATGTAGTGTGTACCTACGTAAGTATACACTACGCAAAAACTTCCCTCTAAATAGGGTGGTTCTTGTAGTGTCTCCACACGGTGTGGAAACACGTGTGGAGATACACACATCACACAGTTTCATTTTGTCTTTAAACTGTGTGGTTCTGATCGTTTCACCCGTCACTTCACCTCAAAATCCCTCTTCACACAAGTATTTCTCATCTAAATAAATCAAGTGGTTGAGTGCAATCAATCCAGTTTGACCTTTTGATTGAATCGAAATGAAATCGATTCGAATAGTTTGGATTGTTTTTTTTTTTTTTTTTTGTGACGTCGTAGTTGGATTGTTAATTAATTAGACAAAATGCACTTTGTCCATTATGGTTTGACACATGAAGCAGTTAATTCTCATGGTTTATTATTATACTTCCCTTCTTAGGCTTCGCCACAAATCCTACACGATAATTCTTATGTAAAAGGTAATTAATATTCCGGTAAAATCTTATGGGGGAATGATACCTCTCTTTCTTGTGGTTTGTAATACCAATCATTATACTCTGTGAGCTTATTTTTTTGAAATATTTTACCTTCTTATGGTTGTATGTAAAACCAAAGAGAAAAACTAGAAATTGTGTGTTAGGGTTGCAGCAAACCCTATTAGGACAATTTGTCTTATAAAAAGTCATAAAAAGTTAAACGTTTCATATGTCAAATCACAAGTTGATAAAATATCTTTTACTTTGAAAAAATTAGGGTAAGAGAAAAATTTATAATAAATGTTGCATTGATAATATAAAATGATTAATATTATGCGACAAACCTAAAAGAATCAGAATGACTTATTTTTTAGCCTATATAGGCATATGATAGTGTTAAAAAATCAGGCGGTGTGAGGTAACGACAATATTGCCTTTGAGTTGTAACGTGTGATTTATGTTCGATATATTCTACTTACTTCAACAAATTGAATAGTGTATATATACTATTGCAACTAAAACACTGATACATAACTTTCGATTTGCATTGTCTACTTAATAACAGCAATTCAGGTTTGGGCTTAACTATTTTAAATGTCTTTTTAAGATTGTGGAGGTGGTAAAGTACTATTGAGTCTGTTTTTTCAATGTAACACGTACACACATATTAGTCATTTTCTCATGGTCAACAATGAGAAGCTTTAATCGACTAATAAGTTGCTTTATTTAGACATGAACTTATCACGAAAGGAAGAAGAATCGAACTTGAACATTTAGCTAAGGGCATTGACTCAATCATCATTGGTACTTCCCACCCAAAAAAACATAATTTAAAGTACAAAAAGAAAAATGATGTGGAGTTTTGAGTTGATTGATGTAGAATATGTTGTGAGATTTGAATTTAAATAATTCAACAATTCATTGTCAATATATATGTTGTTGTCAATGTCAAAATCATTTGTGTTTGTGGTCTTTGTGATCGGTTTTTAAATGTAGTCATGCGAAAAAAAAGAAGGGTTTATTGTCAAAAAAAAAAAAAAAAAAAAAAAAAAAAAAAAAAAAAAAAAACAAGGGGTAATAAGGGAGAAGGATATAAATATTTCATCAATTGAGTAGAAGGACGGTCTTTTGAAACTTTTACATAAAGGATAAAACTATTTATCCAATGTCGAAATTCACTTGTGTTCGAAATTCACTGTTTAAATTCACTGCCGAATATCCCTGTCGAATTTCACTAATTTTCAAAATTCATTGTCGAAATTCACTGATTTCAGGATTCACTGATTTTCGGGATTCATTTGTTTGTCTTCTCATTATAAAATTACGCAGTTGTCTTCTCCTATAAAAATATGTAATTTGTCGTATTCTTAAAAATATTAAGATTATTGTCCCTTATCCTAGTTTTCCACAAAAACAATTTGAACATAAAAATATGCAAAGAGGACAGTGGAATATTTTTTTGGGTAAAAAGGACATATTTATTCCACTGTGAAAGTGAAACATTATATATGGGGTCAGTTCCACTGCAGCAAACAGTGGATTTAGGGTTATGAACAGTTGATTTGTCCTTATCCCCCAATTTATATTTCCATTATCATGATTCTCATTTTCTTCCTCTTTTTTGTCCTTTTAAACGACTCTCCCCAAAAAATATGTAAATCATATTTGTTGTCCCTTCTTATTTAGTTCTTGAAGTTAATAAAAACAATGTTAAAAGTAAAATAAAATAAATGTACATCTTCAATCTTTCAAATGGAGATTGAGTCTAAAAAAGATCCAAAATCTAACTCCAACTGTATAAAAAATTATCATTTTCTGACTACAAATTGGTCAAAAATGCGTGTTGTGTGTGAGAAGATGTTCTCTAATGTCATCAACACTAATAACTCAAAATAAAGACGAACACCAAGCCTAATCATTAATGTAATATCCCATATTGCTAAGGTGGAAGAAACATCATCTCCATATAAGTGTGAAATATGAAAAAAATTGTTAATTCGGGTTAACCATTTTAAGTCAAGTGAGGACGACGAGTCAAAGCAATTAACCGGATATTTTATGGCTCTATTAGCGCTGTCAGGCACATGTTTGAGGACGTTACAAATTGGTATCAGACGGAACTATATTCTGCACCGTAAGAGACGGTGTCAAGGTAGCCTTTAGTCGCCTCTAGTATGGACGAGTCCGGGGCAAGTCATGGTGAGGACGTCAGTTGCTTATAGGGGGAGAATGTAATATCTTACATTGTCTGCACTGTAAGAGACAGTGTAAGGGTTGCCTTTAGTTACCTATGGTTTGGACGAGTCCGGGACAAATCTGGCACAATATCACACATTGTTAAGGTGGGAGAAATTCACCTTCATATAAGTGTGAGACATAAAAGACTTGTTAACTCGGGTTAACCCTTTTAGGCCAAGTGATGACGATGAGTCTAAGCAGTTAACCGAATCTTTTATGACTTAATTAGCGTTGTCAGACACATGTGTGGAGGCATAACAATTTACATCTTCTTCCACACCGTGCACTTACACCATCCAACGAAAGGGGAAAACAAAAAAATTGATCGATCAACAACTCACTTTTTATAGAAACATGAAACATATACCAGTCGAAGATGACATGAGCATACATGTTGTGATCACACTTATCAGGAATACTTGAATCATAACATGACATTTGTGACATTAGATTCAAGGGAACACCATTCCGAAATTATAGCTCATAAGATGGAAAATAGTCACAGGATACCAACTGTTCTCGCCCATCGACAGAGAACCTGGCCGGTCCAGCCCGGCCTAATGACTATTATTATTACTCATGATCAGTGGAGGACGCAGGATCTCGGGTAAGTAGGGGCAATAAAAAATTTAGAGAGACAAATAAAAAATTAAGGGGTGAAGATTTTGATAAACTAACTCAAAAACGAAAGAACAACTGAGAAATGAACTGGAAAACTGCAACACCATATGAACATTGACACTGTTTATTCAAAGGAAAGTTATACAGAATTTCTGATCATTGTTTATTATGAATGTAATCGTTATTGATCCTATACAGCTTCTAAGTATATATAGAGCAGCACTGAGACATAACTAATCCTCTAACCGCCTTTAACTGTCATAACAAACTTATAACCAACTTTCTTGGAAAGTGTTTGATGAAATTCCTCAAAGAGAACTTGAGCTTGTTTCAACACTTGAGCTACTTTGTGTTAACTCAAATACTCCCCCTCAAGCCGAGACTGTGTTGAAGCTTGAACTTGAGCTTGTTTCAACAATTGAGCTACTTTGTGTTGACTGGTGTGAATATGGAGTAAACACCAATCCTTTGTAATAGGTAGCTAAAAACTGGATGATCCAGTGGTTTAGTCAGGATGTCTGCCAGCGGATCAGTAGTTCTTACTGGGATGAGTATGAGGAATCCTGCTTGTACCTTTTCCCTTGTTATGTGACAGTCAAGTACTATATGTTTTGTCCTTTCAGGAAAGATTGGATTCTTAGCAATCTGTATTGCACTTGCATTGTCACAAAACAATATAATAGGTAGAGAGACTGGTATCTATAAATCTTTCATGATGTAGACTAGCCACTGTAATTCACAGGTAGCATTTGCCATAGCTCTATATTCTGCCTCATATGAGCTTTTGGCAATTGTGCTTTGTTTCTTTGCTTTCCAGGAAATTGGAGCAGTCCCTAGAAACATTATGTACCCAGAAATTGACTTCCTTGAATCTTCACACCCTGCCCAATCAGAGTCTGTGTAACCTTTTAGGAAAAGATCATTGTCTGCTTGAAAAAGAATGCCTTGTCCAAGATTTGCTTTCAAGTACCTCAGAATTCTATGAGCATCTTGCATGTGATTAACTGTAGGATTGGATAAAAATTGACTTAACTGTTGAACACTGTATGTTATATCAGGTCTTGTAAAGGACAAATAGATAAGATTGCCCACCAAGGTTCTGTAAAGTGTGTTATCAGCAAGTAGTTCTGAATCTCCTGATGTCAGTTTCTGTTTGGAATGCATAGGAGTATTGACAAGTTTAGCATCTAAGAATCCATACTCTTCTAGTAGATTTAGTGTGTATTTCTTTTGATTTATGTAGATCCCTTTGTTTGATTTAGCAACCTCAATGCTTAGGAAGTATCTGAGGTCTCCAATGTCCTTGATCTGAAATTTCTGATGTAAAACTTTCTTAACTTCATTGATAGGTTCCATGGATGAACTTGTGGCTATGATGTCATCAACATACACAAGTAGTGCCGCAAAGTTGTCATCTGTTCCTCTGGTGAACAAACTATGATCATGAGCTGACTGAGCAAATCCCATTTCTGTTGGGGCAGAAGTAAGTTTAGAATTCCACTGTCTGCTAGCTTGTTTTAGACCATATAAGGATTTTGTCAATCTACAGACCTGATCGGGCTTCTCTGTTTTGTACCTTAATGGCAAGTCCATGTATACCTCCTCATTTAGTTCCCCATGTAGGAAGGCATTGTTTACATCCATTTGATGTATATGCCATTTTTTTGATGCTGTAAGGGCTAGTACAGTTCTGATGGTGGTTACTTTTGCTACCGGAGAAAATGTCTCCTGGTAATCTATTCCATATGTTTTTGTGTAACCATTTGCTACCAGCCATGCCTTGTATCTTTTTATGGATCCATCGGCATGATACTTGACTTTATACACCCATTTGCAACCTATTGTGGATTTCCAGGTAGTAGGGTGACTATCTCTCAGGTTTTGGTGGCTTGTAGAGCATCCAACTCCTTTTGCATTGCTTCTTTCCAGCAATCATGCCTAATGGCTTGATCGTATGTTTTAGGTTCCTTAATATGATATGCCAGGTATACAAATTGCTTGTATTTGTTTTCAAGGTTGTCATATGTGATGACATTGTTGATGGAGTGTGGTGACTGCTTTGTGTTAACTACATATTCTTTTAGATATGCAGGGATAACCTTTTGCCTTGTAGATCTCTTTGTATGTGGTTGATTAGAAGTACCAGCAACATCTGCACCTTTTGCTTGTCATGTGTCTCCTGTGTCTTCTATATTACTATTGGTAGATGATGGAGAATGTTGTGTATGTTCCTCTGTAGTTGCCTCATTGGGCACTGGAAGAGGCACAGCCTCTGTGTTTCTATCTGTAGAAGGTACATGTAGTAGAAAAACCGTTTCATAAAAATGTACATCCCTAGAGACAAAAATATCCCTAGTTTGTTGATCTAGCAAAATGTGACCCTTCGTGAATTGAGGAACTCCCAGATATACACATTGTCTAGATCTGGGGTCAAACTTGGATCTGTTGTGTGCAGGTGTTCAAGCATAAACAAGAGAACCAAAAACTTTCAGATCAGTATAGTCAAAAGGCTTAGCATACAACATGAGATAAGGTGTGTTATTATTAATGACTGGAGAAGGGGTAAGATTTATCAAAGAGACAGCATGTAGGACACAGTAACCCCAATATTTAACTGAGAGATTGGACTGAAACTTTAATGCCCTTGCTACATTAATTATATGTTGATGTTTCCTCTCCACAATGCCATTCTGCTATGGGGTATTTACACAAGAGGTCTGATGCAAAATGCCCTTTTCTGAGTAGAAATCTGGCAAGTCAAACTCTGCACCATTGACAGTTCTAACTATCTTAACATGTTTATCAAACTGAACTAGGGCATATTGAATAAAAGATTGAACAATCTGTCTAACTTCATATTTATATTTCAACAAATATATCCAAGTAAACCTTGAAAAATCATCAACAACAGTGAGAAAATAGGAATGACCATGACAGTTTGTTGTCTATATGGTCCCCAAATGTCAAAATGAACAAGATCAAATAAATTCTGAACAGAAGTTTGACTCAAAGGAAAAGGATTCCTTTTTTGTTTAGATAAATGACAGATATGATAAGTTGTAACATCATGAGAAAAGATTATTACTAATACATTTCAAATCCATCAATCTCTTATTTGATAGATGACCAAGCCTGTAATGCCACAATTGGTCATCAGAAATAACATATTGATTACAGACACTATTAACAGCATTATAATGAGCTAATGGTTTGTGATTATGTTTCAGCACATATAATCCATTTAGTTTCTTAGCTGATCCAATCTGAATCCCAAGCTTCTTGTCCTGTATAAGACAAGAATCAAGATCAAATATGATAGCCAAGTTAGGGTTAGCAGTTAACTTGGCAAATAAAACAAGATTAATATTGAAATCGGGAATACATAGTACATCTGTAAGCAATAATTGATCATTCACCCAAGATGTACCTACATGTGTAACTTTGACAGTGCTTTCATTAGGCAAACCACCTAGCATGTTGCTAACTGGTTTGGAAGTATGTAGATAGAGGCTGTTATTGACTATATGATCCGTAGCACTAGAATCTACAATCCATGTCAAAGAAGAACTAGTTTTAGACAAATCTGATGTGTCACTAGTAGGCACAAAGTTTGCAGATAGCACAGTAGCTTGATTGGCTAAATGGTCATGAGTATCTACCCTCTGGACATCCAAAAGCCTAAGCAATTGCTGATACTGAGCTTGTTCAAAGTAAAGTTCTCAGAATCTTGAGTGTTGATACCAGAAGCTTCAGTTGAAACTTGTCCTTGATCTTCTGTTATTGTCTCTGTCATTTTAGCTCTGCTTCTAGGTTTCCAACCAGGTGGAAAACCTTGTTTAATATAACACTTATCCACAGTGTGTCTTGTATACCCATAAAAGGTGCACTGTACTTTTTTACCAAGTTGATTACTACCAACATTCTTCTTGAAAGTCCCAGGGTGATTAGTGCTATTCTTATTGAAATTCTGAGGGTTTCCATTAGAAGTTTGAGAACTTCCTATACTACCAAACACATCACTGGATGAATTATTGTTAAAAGCCCTGTTATACAAAGTTGTGGCACTAGTAAACTTATATTCAGATTTTTTCTAATCTTCCAACTTTAATGCCATGGCAAATACAGAATGTAAGTCTGGGACTGGAACCATCAATTGAGCTTGTGTTAAAACTTGGGAGAATTCTGAGTTTAATCCTCTTAAGAATTTCACCACTTTATCAGTTTCAGCATATCCAGTAAAAGTACTAATCACATCACAAGAACATCTAGGATTGCAAAAACATGTAGGATCCGGTCTCATAACAGATATCTTATCCCAAAGAGTTTTCAACTTTGTGAAATAAGTTGTAACATCTAAATCCCCTTATTTTAGGCCATGAACCTGTTCTTGCAAATCCCCCAAACGGAAAACATCCAGTCTAGAAAACCTAGACTGCAACTATAACCAAATTTCCCTTGCAGTTTCTTTATACATAACAGATTGAGCGATATTGGGCATAACAGAATTGAGAATCCAAGTTTTCACAAAGGTATTACATTGAAGGCAAACCTAGAATTCTGGAGAGTTCAAAGCAGGTTTAACAATGGAGCCATCAATGAAACCAATCTTGTTTTTAGTGATTAAGGCCATCCTCATTGATTAACTCCACGGATGATAGTTCTTGTTTGTAAGCAACAGCTGAACTAACACCAATGTCGGATTTTCATTTGGATGAAGATAAAGCTGACTACCAGGCAAAATCCCTTGATTCTGAGTAGCATCCATAATTGCAGATGAAACAGACCCAAGAAAACAACAGAAATCTTAGGAACTAAGCAAAACAGCAGAAAATGTTCCAAAGAAATCCAAGAACTCCAAGGAAATTGCCTTTCGTACTACAATCAGAGAATCACACAAGAAAGCGGAGAGCATTCAAATATCTGATACCATTAAGATTTTGATAAACTAACTCAAAAACGAAAGAACAACTGAGAAATGAACTGGAAAACTGCAACACCATATAAACATTGACACTGTTTATTCAAAGGAAAGTAATACATAATTTCTAATCATTGTTTATTATGAATGCAATCGTTATTGATCCTATACAGCTTCTAAGTATATATAGAGCAGCACTGAGACATAACTAATCCTCTAACCGCCTCTAACTGTCATAACAAACTTATAACCAATTTTCTTGGAAAGTGTTTGATGAAATTCCTCAAAGAGAACTTGAGCTTGTTTCAACACTTGAGCTACTTTGTGTTAACTCCGATATGGGGGAGGGGCAAACAAGATGCATACTACATATATTAGTAGATTTTTTCCGGTTTTAGGGGGAGAGGAGGGAGGTAGTTGTCCCCTTAGCTGTATATAGTTCTGACATTGTCCATGAACAATGAACTTGAAGCCGAATGCCCCTTATGAAACTCATTGCATGTATTTTATAACTAACCAAGAATCATATGCGTTCATGCACTATCAAGCATACATCGTGTCTTGAAATCTTAAATTATTTGCTAAAAAAAATAAGAAATCTCAAATTATCATACATGTTGGAAATTAAGTTCATTCAAAAATTATAAAATGTGAAAACAATTTAATAAATGCCCTTTTATAATTTTTGAAAACACTTATAGTATGAGACATTTAAAGGAAAAATGTCACTATGGTAGTTCTATTTTTGCAGCCATGTCCCTCCAAAGTTAAATTGAGATAGCTATAAGGTCATTTTCTCATTGAGTCAACTAATTAATTACAATATTATGACGTAATACAAGTATTCAATGAAATTAAAATTAAAAAAAAATTAAGTTGTAGAAAATTGTTTGACTCAATTTCTTTGGTTATGTCCAAAAAAATATTTTAATTACAAAGCTTAAAATGTTTGACGTAGATTATCTTGTCAAAGTCTTACTTGTTAAACATACTTGAACATTTTTATCGTTATTAATTATATATGAGATTTGACTATCTAATTAACGTTACATCCTTCAAAAAAAAAAAAAAAAATTAACGTTACATTTTTACTTTAAAATTAATCATCCAATTAAATCTGCATGGCAGCAGAATTTAAATGTAGTGGCGGAGACCAAAGTTACAAGGAAATGAACAATTCGAGTTCAGTTCGTTTTTTTAAGGCTTTATTGTTAAAAAAGATAAAATAAGAGTGGAAATGTGTAAAAAGGACAGTGAAATTTTTTATTGGATGAAAAGGACAAACTAAACAGTGGAATAGTAGATTACACTGTAAATACAATGCAACTAACAGTGTATTTTGAGTAACAAACAGTGAAATTGTCCTTTAACACATGATTTTTTTTCCACTGTCCTTAATCCTATTTTTCAACTTTTTTTTGTCCTTTATTACCACTCCCCCTTTTTTTATAGAAAGTTAATTCGATATAGTTTGAGATCAAAATGGTGTTGTCTCGAATACTTCTTAAAATGCTACACGAATCCTAAGTAATCTTATTCTCGACCCGTTAACTCATAAGTATGTTCACACTTAAAATGCATGTGAAATTTGTTATAAATTAGACTTAACATTTATTTTAAGTGAAAATTGTTATAAATCACAATGAATCTATCCTACATGCTCTTAGAGATTGTATTTGGGTGTGCGGCATGTGGAAGGATGTTGTGCATCACCAATAGTAGCACGAATTCTTTAATAGCCACGACTCCCCGGATTGGCTCGACAAATGCTCCAGAAGGATATGTACAAGAAAGATAATATGGCATTCTGGAGATTTCTCTTTCGGGAAATAATCTCAAGTATTTGGTTTTGACGCAATGAAGAGTTCCATAATGAATAAGAACATCGGTCCCCTATATCGGTATTCATATCGCAAGCTCTCCGGAAAGCAAGGAAATTACATGTAGCCTGACATTCTTAGTTCTATTGCTTTTGTTTAAATTTGCTATGTACATCTTTTGTGATCTTTCTTGAACAGTTGTATAGTTTTTGTTTCATATACTATAAATATCCCCTTTAAATCAAAAAATTGTTATAAATTAGACTACCAATTTTTTTTTTTTTTGAGAAGAGACTAACATTTATTCATTATGTGTTTTGCTACTTGGAGGGATTTTAAAAACTCTTTGAAACATAAGAAGGAAGAACTTTCTTTGATTGAACTTGGTTCTCATTTGAGGATAGAAGAAAGTTTGCGTTTGCAAGAGAGTGGTAAGAATGTTGTAGGTTGCGGTAAGAACATTGCAGGTGGCTCAACTTCAATCAATATGGTTGAAGTTGGGGAAACTTCTAAGAAAAATGACAACAAAAGAAAGTTTGATTCTTCCAACAACAAAAACAAGGCAAAGTCTAACAAGAAGCCGAAAGGCACTTGTTGGTATTGCGGAAAGGAAGGCCATTTCAAAGCGGATTTGTTTTCACGAAAGCAAAGCATTGGCAAGGGTAAAGGCCCGAGTGAATGGGTCGAAAGACCCGGCACCACCTAAACATCAAGGTACAATTGATAATAATTGTGGTTTTAATTCGAATTTGAATTATGTACCCGCGATTTCGAAGCATGTTATTTTGCAGGATGATGATGTTAGTTGGTGGATAGACTCTGGGAGCAACTAGACATGTGTGCAAGGATAAATCCTGTTTTCAAAATATGAAAAAGTTGAAGATGGATCAATTGTACATATGGGAAACGAGTCTAAAGCTCTTTGTTGTTGAAAAGGCGTTGTAAATTTGCAATTTAGTTCGGAAAATTTGTAACTTTAAACAATGTTCTACATGTTCCTTTAATCCGGAAAAACTTGGTTTCGGTAGTATTTTATGTAAAGAGGGCTACAAACAAGTATATGAGTCCTCTCGTTATGTATTAACTAATCATGGTGTATTTGTAGGATTTGGTTATCCGAATGGTGGTATGTTTATGCTTAACATTATTCGTAATGATTTGAATGATAATGTTAATATGAATGTTATATTCAATTAATGTTGATGAATCATACTTGTGGCATGCGAGATTAGGTCATGTGCATTTTAGAAGAATGTTGCAAATGTCTAAAAATGACTTAATTCCTGTTTGTAGTACAACTATGAATAAGTGTGATACTTGTAACTTAACTAAAATTGTAAGACAACCTTTCAAAGGTGTTGAAAGGTCGTCTACTATTTTGGAACTTATTCATAGTGATCTTTGTGATTTTGGTTCTACTCCATCTTTAGGAAACAAAAAGTATGTTGTCACATTTATTGATGATTGCACTCGTATTTGTTATGTTTACTTACTTTTTACAAAAGACGAGGCAATGGAAAAGTTTAAAGTGTTTAAAAACGAAGTGGAATTGCAACTTGAAACTAAAATAAAGAAACTTCGTACGGATAGAGGTGGAGAATACTTTGATCCACCATTTTTTGAATCTTGTGGGATTATACATGAAATAACTACACCTTATACACCACAACAAAATGGCATAGCTGAAAGAAAGAATCGAACTCTAAAAGAGATGGTGAATGCTATGCTTTCTTACTCAGGATTGAGTGAGGGTTTTTGGGGAGAAGCTATGTTGACAGCTTGTTATTTATTGAATAGGATTCCTAATAAAAAGAGTCCTATTACCCCATATGAGCTTTGGTATAAAAAGAAGCCAAACTTGCATTATTTGCGTGTTTGGGGATGTAGAAAGCGATCGTAAGACTACCCAATCCCAAGATTAAAACCTTGGGGAAAGAGGCATCGATTGCATTTTTATTGGATATGCGTTGCATTCCAAGGCATATAGGTTCTATGTTATAGAACCAAATGATTCGGTTGCGGTTCATTCCGTTATTGAATCAAGGGATGCTATCTTTGATGAAAGTCGATTTTCTTCTATATCAAGGCCTAGAAATGTTGTTCTATTGGAATTAGTGAAAGTTGTGGTGGTGTGGAATCACAAGATGAGCCTTTGGTGCTTGAAAAAGCAAAAGGGCAAGAAAAGAAAAATCTTTTGGTCCCGATTTTCATACTTATTTGGTGGAGGGTACAAGAGATGAAGTAGGATTTCAATATGCATATTGCTATCATATTGATGATGATCCTAGAACGTATAAAGAGGCTATGGAATCTCGGGATATTGCCTTTTGGAAGGAAGCCATTAACGATGAGATGGACTCCATTTTAGGCAATGATACGTGGATATTGACGGACCTTCCACGTGGGTGTAAACCATTGGGTTGCAAATGGATCTTTAAAAGAAAAATGAAAATTGATGGATCCGTTGAAAGGTATAAAGCCCGGTTGGTGATACAAGGCTTTAGACAAAAGGAAGGCATTGATTATTTTGATACTTATGCCCCGGTTGCGAGAATCTCCACTATTAGATTGTTGATTGCCTTGGCATCCATTAACAATCTTGTTATCCATCAAATGGATGTTAAAACAGCCTTCTTAAATGGGGATTTGGATGAAGAAATTTACATGAAACAACCGGAGGGTTTTGTGATACCCGGGAATGAGCATAAAGTGTGTAAGCTCGTTAAATCATTGTATGGACTGAAACAAGCTCCCAAACAATGGCATAATAAGTTTGATGAAGTTGTTTTGTCTAATGGTTTTAAGCTTAACCAAATGAACAAATGTTTGTATAGCAAATTTGATGAAACCGGACATGGTGTAATCATTTGTCTATATGTTGATGACATGTTGATCTTTGGTACAAACCAAGATCAAGTTGACCAATGTAAATCATTTTTGTCATCAAGTTTTTCGATGAAAGACATGGGGGAGGCGGATGTTATCCTTGGTATAAAAATCATAAGGAATTACCAAGGGATTACTTTGACACAATCTCACTACATTGAGAAAATGTTAAAGAAGTTCAATTGTGAAAATTCTGTTCCGGCAAGAACTCCCATGGATCCTCATGAGAAATTTGAGTTGAATTCGGGTAAACCGGAGTCTCAACTTGAATATGCTCGAGTTATAGGATGTTTAATGTATGCAATGACTAGCACTCGTCCGGACATTGCATATGCAGTTGGAAAACTTAGTAGATATACTAGTAATCCAAGTAGTGTTCATTGGCATGCGTGTGCGTGTGTTAAGGTATCTTAAGTTTACCAAAAATTTTGGTTTAACTTATGTTGGACATCCTTCGGTGATAGAAGACTACTCGGATGCTAGTTGGATATCAAATGAGAATCATTCATCAACGAGTGGTTGGGTGTTTCGCTTGGAGGAGGTGCCATCTCATGGGCTTCAAGAAGCAAACATGTAATGCAAACTCGACAATGGAATCGGAATTCATCGCCTTGGCTTCGGCCGGTTTAGAGGCAGAATGGCTTAAACATTTGATTTACGAGATTCCATTGTGGCCAAAACCAATATCACCAATTTCTATCAATTGTGATAGTGAAAATACCTTGGCTAAGTGTTATAGTCAAGTGTACAATGGAAAGTCGCGACATATTGGAGTTAGGCATAGCTCGATTCGTGAGTTGATCACTCACGGGGTGATATCAGTTGCTTTTGTGAGATCTCAAAAGAATTTAGCCGATCATTTGACCAAGGCATTGGCTAAGGACTTGTTTGTCAAGTCGGTTGTCGGGATGGGTCTACAACCCATTGAAACTTTGCATTAGGATACCCAATTCCCCCTTAATATGACATTAGGGGCTGAATTCAATGAGGAAGGATGATGACTTAGTTTTGGCACATATATTTAGTCCCGAAGGTTTGTGCTAGACTGCATGTGAGGTTGATATATATCTTAATAAGTCTTATGAAAAAGTGTTGTTGCGTGTACACGATTGATAAGACTCACCTATATGAGTTTGAAGTTTGGCCGCTTCAAGAAAGTTAGGGTTGGCTTTCTACATACTCATGAATTGATATGGACACGAGGCCTGGATAAAGAGTGTCAAGCAAGCTATAAAAGTTGTCTTTAGATTCATTTGTATATTATCTTCGAAGTATTCAAATTGTAAAAGGGTTCAATGCTTAGTCACACCCCAATACTCGAATATTTTGGAACGTGTAATATACTAGATGGTAATTCAATCTGCGTGATATTATCATTGAAAGATGAATTGTTGTGTGTTGAAGAGTTTTAACTAAGTCGAGGGTTACACTAAATGGGGGAGGATTGTTGGTGATTATATCACCAATGCGATTTAGTGTTATTGGACTTAGTTTGAGGTTTGGTAAGCTTGAAACAATCGATATGAGTTAGGAGATGCGGGGTGCATGCTTACAATTGATATTTACAAGCTTACGAGAGTGTTAGATCAAGTGTTGAACAAAATCCAGATTCTGCTGCTTATTGGACGGGCGTCCATTTCATATGGACGGGCGTTTGACATCGAGCAGCGTCAGAGTTCACCGGACGAAGCGCCTGAAGGTGGATTTACATACAGGATGTAACCTGGTTGGATGGACGAAGCGTCTTAAGAAACCGGGCGCCCGTCGGTAGATGCTTTCGAGCGGGCGCCCAGATTCTAAACGGGCGTCCAGTATGCGGTTCCGGAGCGATTTTGGTCGGTTTCTTTGGTATCCTTTCGGGTTTTGGTGCGTAGCGATTACGAAGGTTGTGTATGTAATGTTATATTAGTATAACATCACACACACATAAGGGAACACTTGGAACTTCATTTTTAAAACACAAGAATAGAATTTGAGAAGCAATTTTTCTGTTTTCTTTGAAATTCTTGAAGCCTCAAGTTTAAACACACATATCTACAAAACTTCTATAGCATTCTTTCATCTTATTGCCAAAGATTGGAAGAGAAGCAGATTTATCCCGTGATTATATTCGAGTTAATTCCCGGAGGCAATTCAAGGGAACGAATAATTTTCGCGGGAAAGATTTCCAAATCGACTCTGCGATCATATCAAGTTATCTTGCATTTCAAGTTTTGATACCATTGTTCTAATCATCCTATAAACTCCCTAACAATATCATAGATAAAAGGATATGCAGTGAAGCAACAAAAAATGTAAATATTCGGGAAACCAGGTCCTCCAGACCTAAACGGGTCGTGGGCGTGAGTCAATTGTTCTACCAAAGTACGAAAACAATACGGAAAGATCACCGCGGCAAACTATTATAACTTGACTTACTTACAACCTCGAAAGTAGTACATCCAAACTAAATATAATACTTGGCTCGCAGGCCGTACTGAAAGGGAACATAGCACTACCTAAGAATCATAATAATGCAACAACAAATTCATCTTAAGCTTGCTTTTAGGTAAAAGCTAACATGTTACTCAAAACCTGCAATCTTCTAAACACGAAAGAGTGAGTTCGTGGACTAACTCGGTAAGAACTAGAAGATAAAAAAGTTGGTCATAATCCGAAAATTCACAACATGAACTCGTTTATCCTTTTTAAAAATCATTTAAAGAATAACACATAAAAATATACTTGAAAACACACTTGCTTGTCAATGCATAAAACATGTTCATGATCATCTACTTACTTAGCTTACCATGTCATATTAACTTATCTTGCTTTTCATGTTACTTAGTATACACATACGTACTTGTCATGTTACTTAACATACATACATATATGTTGTCACAAATACAATCTTAGTTGATGTGCTTGTAACCATATCTACCCACAACACCCTTGGTCGGCGTGCTTGTAGTCTTTCCAAGTCTACCATGAAGTCTGCTACAACATGAGTAATACAACTAGCGGACATGCGAAAATAGGTGTACATAAATCTCATGTTCAGTTTCAACTTAACATCTTGAGTGAGCACATTCTATCCATATCATTTACAAAAAAACAAACAGGTCCGCACAATAAATTTCTAGAAAATATGCTTTTTATTGCTAAACATACTTTACACACACATAATACACCATAAAGAGAATGCTTTTATGTTTTGTTCGAACATCTTTTCCAGAATAAATGTAGCATAAAAAGTATAATATTTAAATAAAAACTGAACTTCTTTTTAATAAGAAAACCTCATTACCGAAAATATGACGAACCTATGATAACTCGCAAGTATAACTGCAACTTGATAACTTCTATGAATTTTTGGTACAAATTACCATCTTAAGTTACATCGACGAATTAAGAACACAACGATCTACGAAACTCTAATCATAGAACGAAAATGATAGATAGAAAAAAATTTAACTCTTGCTTTGAAACTATGAAGCATATAATAAACTCATTTTCGTCTTTCCTTGTCATTCAGCTTCGTCTCGATAGACAAGTCTGCAAAATGGAGCACATGAGAAGTTAAAATCATCAATCAGGTTCGACTAGCGCCCGCGAGCTGATCAAGATTTCAGGAAGAAAATATGTGAAACTATCAAGTACATGTCTTTTTTTTTTTTTTTTTTTTTTCCTTTTTCCTTTTTTTTTTCCATGAAGCATATAATAAACTCATTTTCGTCTTTCCTTGTCATTCAGCTTCGTCTCGATAGACAAGTCTGCAAAATGGAGCACATGAGAAGTTAAAATCATCAATCAGGTTCGACTAGCGTCCGCGAGCTGATCAAGATTTCAGGAAGAAAATATGTGAAACTATCAAGTACATGTCTTTTTTCTTTTTTTCTTTTTTTTTTTCCACAGGTACAAAAGCTTTTTTTATGGGATAATTAGTAAATACGGCTCTTTTGGAAAAAAAATTAGGAAAAAAGGTTGTTTTGTCCTTTAGCACATTTTGACCCGCGATTTTCTCCCATTTTTTTCACAAATGTGCGCGATCTTAAGGTCCTCAAATCTCTACATAAAGAGTGCCTTCCCAATTAGGGTTTTAGTTTGGTTAAAAAACACCTAAAACGGGAGAAAAAAATTCAAATTTTCTATAGACAACCTTTTTACACAACTTCTTAGTCAACACAACCTTTTTAACCAAACCCCCCTTTTTTTATACTACGGGGAGGGGGATCGAACCCAGGTCTTCCCACTCGGGAACCCGGATAGACTCTAATGGCGACCACTAGAGTATGAGACTTTGCCCTATCAAGTACATGTCAAACGAGTCTCTTTATAGGTTCTACGAACAGATATCACGGAAAAAAGAACTCCTAATTAAAAATGGGATAATGAGTAAAGAAGGGTGTTTTGGAAAAAAAGTTTGGAAAAAAGGGTGTTTTGGATTTTAGTGAAGTTTGACCCGCGATTTTCTCCCATTTCTTTCACAAATGTGCACGCGATCTTAGGCGCCAAATCCTAAGGTGTGCCTTCCCAAATAGGGTTTTAGTTTGGTTCAAAAAACACCTAAAACGGAAGAAAAAAATTCAAATTTTGGGACAAAACCGTTTTTCCCAAATTTTTGGTCAACACACCCGTTTTTCCCAAATCCCCCATTAAAAATCTATATTATATCACTTAATTAAAAATAAATAAAATAAAACTATTTTTCGAAAGAAAAAGAAATGAATATACGGCCCTGTGTTTCATCTTCAGAATTTCATATCAGGCACCCTCGTCAAGATTCAGTTTTTTTTCCCGCAGATTAGCTCTCGTTGTTGATCAAGCTGGTAATGGAAATTTCCTTCTGTTTATTTATTATTTTCTTTATTGTTATCACAATTTTTTTTCTGTTTCTTCTATCGTAAAATGCTCAGAAATGGAGGAAGATAGAAGGGCAGTTTGTTGATTACGGGGTAAGGGTAGGGGAAATAGCTAAGTTAGTGGTTATATATCCTCAGAAGCTTCGTTGCATTGACCAGTCTTTGCTTTTGCCGACGGTGGCGCGCGGCGAGGGTTCCGCCGTTAACTGGGGCTGGCAGTTTATTAACGGTTTTGCTGTTTTTGAGCAATTAGATGCTGGCACTGATCAATTGTTCTTAATTTGCTGTCAATACTGCTGTCTGTGCTTTGAATTTCTTGCAATCTTATTCCTTTAGTAGCTCAATCTATATTGTATTTGACTTCATGTGCAAATTATTAACTTTATCAAGAATCTGGAGTGCATTTATCGGTTTTCTAAGGTTTTATGTTCTTCGTTTGAACATTTAATTTTTTATCTTCCTGGACTGCTGAGATTGCAAAATATCAAGAATTTTTCCTAAGGTAGATGTATGAGTTATAGAAAAGGTACCCTCGGATGTCTATATAAAGAACACGACGAACATAAATACTCTCATTAACTTCTATTCTAATGGACTGAATATCTTTTATACTTCTGGTAAGATATGAAAATCGAGCGAATACTAGTTAGAATCTACAACTATGTTCTCTCACCGTTGTTCGAGTTTAGCAACTTTTTTTTCTTTGTTTTGATGGATCTTGTGTTGTGCTTAGCATAATTATTCCAGTTTTTCCATAACTACGAAATTTGTATCGCCCTTGTGATCTGCTAGATGTCCTGAAATTTGAATTTCATTGAACTTTCTCTATAATTGAGGGATTTTCTTGGCAGTAAAACTTGTTTGCCTGCTTTTTGTGTTACGAAGGTGGCTGGTAGAGTGCAAACAGAGTGATGAAAAGGGGTGTGCCGTGGAACGTTGAAGATGATGATAGTGATGATGACAATGCATCCGACTCTGGTGAAGAATCTTCCAGCTCGGAACGTTCTAGTGGTTCTCCAAAAGCAAGTGCAACAAATTCTAAAGGATCTTCCAAAACCAAAACTTCTGAAGGTTGAATTCCTTTTACTTTTTGCAGCATTTCATATCTAGCTCTTTCTTGTGTGTGTCAAGGATAGTTTTATTTTTAGTTTAAATCGAAGGGAGCTCTTTTCACCGAGTATTACTGAATACGCCAATATATGCTTAATTGTTTAGAGAAGTCCCTTGCAGTAATTAGCTCATTTGAAAGCTGAACATGTTGATCATGAACATGCTTTTTTTCTGGAACATAGTTATTCACCGTAAATGTTTTAATCTGGTCACAGTTTCAAGGTTTCAAAAGTTTATCTGGAAAGGAATATCATTAGAAGTGGTCTCCTATGATGCACGGATACATCTGTTTAGTAGCGTGTCCTTATTCGATAGTTATCCGACACATATACGTACTGGATACACATCTAAGACAAATTTGTATTTTGTAAAAGTTGGATATGTGATTCAGATGTGCATATCCATAACTTGGATAAATGAAGAAGTACCATGTTCAAAATTGAGTAAAACCGCCAAACAATCAATGAAAAGCTGCCCAAATTGATGGAAAACTACCAAAAACGAAGAAAACAACTAAAAATGGTTTCACTTTATGTGTTTTGATACTTATTATTTGGTCCTTATTGTTTTACTATGCATTGTTTGGTCCCAGTATCTTGATGTGTATATATATGATTTCTGTATATTTTTCAAAAATCTCGCACCAGCCAAACTGCGTATACGTACCCAAGTATCCACAGCATCTAGGGTCTCCTAATAGGAAAAAGAGAAGTCTATTTTTTTTCTAAAGCATGAAGAATTTTAGCTGCATTTTATTTCTATGATCTCATCAGCCATAAACATATTGCTCTTCTGTTTACAGTAAAGCGAAAAAGCAAAGGCATAGACTTTGAAGCATTACGTAAGCATGGATACAAAGGCGGACTCTCGGTCTTGAGAGTGCCTCCTCCAAAAGAAGAGGACAAACAAAACTGGACATGGTCGACCGGCCACGAAACTCGAGTCAAGGAAGTTGTTGAAGAAACTTACGAGGAACGACAAAAGACAAAAACTGCAATCGTTGAAGGTGAGCAGCTCGTGAATGCGCGTACTCAGAAAGAGAAAAACCTATCTTATTCACAAAGGGAGAAGAAAAAGAGGGATATTGGACAGTCTAGTAGGGGCAAGAACTATGTTGAAGAAGAGAAAAGACTTTTGAGAGACAATGGCGTTTATTCGGGCTTTGATTCGTGAGTTTTACGAGATGTTTTTTTTTTTTTTTGGATTAAAATGTTGTTTTCATTTGTGGGTTTGTAGATTCATTACAACGAACTTACTGTAACACCACACTTATTATGCAACAAAGATGTAAACTTTCTGAATTGTTTGTTGAAGCTGGGTTTTCTTGTCGTATTTTCGGTGTATTTGGTCTTTGATTTTGATGGCATTAATCTGATTCATAATGAAATTCTTTGTGATTGTACATGATGCTGTTGAGCAAAAGGTTAAATGCCTAAATACTCTCGAGGATGTTGAATGTGTGATGTGTCTCGAGGATGTAGCTAAGACAACCTATGCGCGTACGAGGGTCGAGTAGGCACTTAGAAACACCGAAAGCTACCAAGGGTCGAGTTAGCACTCATAGACGCTGAAAGAGATATCCTCAAGCCTTTGTCCGAGCATGTACGAGGTTATGGCAATGTTTCATGCCCTTTATAAACAATCTGATGCGGGTCGTAAAAGACCCGCGCTTCGTCGTTGAGCCTCTGATAAGCTTAAGAAGAGAATCCTTTACGACCTGAACTTTGTCGTAGAGCCTTTGATAAGCTTAAGAAGAGAATCCCAAAAGTTTCGTACCCTCATATTAAAATCCAACAATCATACGAATGATTCTAACGCATCCCAAATTCCGAAAATTTGAATATACACTTGAGTAGGGTAAAAAACAATCTGAACCATTCATGAGTAGTTTAACGTTCGGCTTGTAAAACGATCTCTTAACGTTCGTTTCGGATTTTGTGGGTATATATTACCTCCATTCAAAACATATTTCTCGAGCTCGAGTTTGAGCTTGATAGTGGTTCGAATTTTTATTTTTATTTTTTTCTTTTGAGGAGTGATTAGATTTTTTTTTTAATAAGTAAAAATTGGAGTATAAGTAAAACTTTATCTATATCATCTTGAATAATTTTGCTAAGTTAAACCCCTTCAATGGCAACTGGTACTAAAATCTTCACATTACAGTTGTTTTCCCCACAACGGAACGCATAGATTTTCAACAGAATCGATTCAATTTCTTACTCTAAACATGCATTCTCCGCCAATGTTGATTTTCATTCCTAAACTTTGTATTTCATTCATAGCTTACACTGGTGTTTGATAAAAACCCAGATGAAAATTTTGGAAATTTGTTGAATTCCTTCAATCCCAGATGAAAAGGCTGGAAATTGAGCAGATTCCTCTTGTGGGTTTTGTTAATTGAGGTAGTGTTTGGCAATGGCTTGGGGTAATTCACTTAAAGAGATGGCGAATTCCAAGCCACTGTTAATGACGATCTTTGCTACTGTGATTGTTGGAGCAATTGTGACTTCTGTATATGTGTTCTCTGCTGTTTACAACGCCTCTTCTTCTTCGTCTTCTTTGCTTTGGTTCAATTCAGGTACATTTTGTTTAGCTCTGTGAAAATGTGAATTATACAATGACTATATCAGAAGGCATGAAGTTCATGTATTTACTTTATTTCCTTGATAAAAATATATTAATGTTTCATTTTAGTTATTGCTATGCTTAATTTTTATGGCAATGTTATGCTTTTTGCTTGTTCATGCGATCAAATGTTGCACATTAAGGTAACAAATTTGGAATTTTGGGAAAGGGCATTGTTGTTGACACAACATCAAATCTACTTAAGGGCACCACAATGAAATTCGACCTTTCCGGAGTCAAATTTAAGCTCAAAATTCGACCTCTCTAGGGTCTTCCGAAGTGTGGTGCACCGGTAGATTCATCGTGGTGCCCTTTGGGAAAAGATATCAAGTTTTTGTATTCTGAATGTTTATTGTTTTCTTAGTTGCATTGGTTTTTAGATAGTCTTATTGCAGTTTGGGCGCCTTTAATGGCACCACGGTGTTAGTTTGGCACTACACCAAAAAGAATCAATTGGCTGAAAGTCGATTCTAGAGCTCATATGCTCTCGACTTTCGTCCGATCTATTGTGAGAAAGTTGTAACTAGAGCTGAGAATCAACTTTGAAAAGGGCATTGTTAAAGGCATCATGCCAAATCTACCGTGGAACATCACCTCTGAAAAGTCGAATCTAAGTGCAAGATTCGACTTTCCGGAGGTTGAATGTCACTGTGGTGTCCCGACAGTAGGTTTGGTGTGATGCCTTTAACAATGCCTCTTTGAAAATGAAGATTGTCGCTGTGGTGTGACAATGTAGCTCTGGTGTGGTGCCATTAACAACGCCCTTACGGTTTTCTAGGCTGTCATTTTGGGCATATATACCTTCCTGTACCTATTGTCTTATCTATATTCAGATTCTTCAATGGTGAATCAAACATTCAATACTTCTCAACCAAGTATTGTAAATACCCGGGCAGCTCAAACTCGAACTTCCAAAGTAAATAATATATCAATCAAACCTGTCTGGGAGATTCCTTCGCCGGGTTCCAAGATGCCGTCCCAGAAGAAGTTTCGATTGACCAAGAAACTTGTACAGCGGAGGGTGATAGATAATGTTATTGTAGTTACATTTGGCAACTATGCATTCATGGATTTCATACTGACATGGGTCAAGCACTTGACTGATTTGGGTGTTGAAAACCTTCTTGTAGGTAAAGATAGTTGTTAACTTCAAGTTACCGGAAGATAAAGACCCTTTTGGTCCCTTTCGTTTCATGATTTTTGCATTTCCATCCCAAATGTTTCATCTTGACACTTTTGCCCCTTATCTATGCCTTTGTTTTTCTTTACCTTTTGAGTCCTTATTTGCCCTGTGTCATTGGTTGAAGCATGCCATACCTTCAATGCTGGTCGTTAGGCATGTTGCACTTTGGAATGAAAATGTAAAAAAAAAAATGCTGAGATGAGGGTTAAAAGTGCCAAGATGAAACATTGGGGATGTAAGTGCAAATATCGTGAAACAAGAGGGACTGGAAGTGCATTTATCCAGTTTCGATTCTGTTAATGTTCTGTGAGTATAACTGTGCTGACAGTATTGCTTGTTATATCTAGGGGCATTGGACACGAAATTGCTCGAGACTCTATACTGGAAGGGTGTGCCGGTTTTTGATATGGGTGCTCACATGAGCACAGTCGATGTCGGGTGGGGCTCACCGGCATTCCACAAAATGGGCCGCGAAAAGGTTATCTTGATAGATGCTGTCCTCCCTTTCGGATTCGAATTGCTGATGTGTGATACAGACATGGTTTGGTTGAAGGTAACTTATTCTTGATTTAAAGATTCATATGCCAAATCATATTGACATTGTCTGTTAGATTATAAAATCATGATCCCTTTGGTGTGTTTAATTAGTTAGTTTTATTAGTCTTTTATCTACCTTTTATGTCCTTTAACTAGCCCTAATATCTATATAAATTAGTGGCTATCTTTTCCTCTTCTTGGCTAAGTAATAAACAGAAACACTTGTCCAACTTACCGTTGGAACAGTGTTTTCTGCTTTATTAAATATAGCCGTTGGACCCTTTTCTACAAATAGAAGTGTGGGGGTCTTTATCTTGTAATGAGCTTTTTATTCTAATAAAACAAGAATACTTTCTCATTGCTTTGTTCTTACATGGTATCGGAGCTTTAGATTTTTTTTCTGGGAATTTCTTCTTCGAAAATTCAAATTTCTTTCTGATCAATGGCTGGTTCCACTGCAACTAGTGCAACCACTGACTCTTCTATCAGTGAAAACCCTATAAACTCTGGTGAGCTTCAAAACATTCATGCTGCTTACAAGCTGAATGGGAAAAATTATCTGAAATGGTCACAGTTTGTCAGAACCTTCTTGAAAGGTAGAGGCAAACTGAACCATCTTTTGAGGCCCGGTCCGGCGCAAGGATGATCCAGGTTTGATAGCTGGGATGAAAAGGACTCGATGGTGATGTCATGGCTCTGGAATTCTATGACTCCAGAAGTCAGTGACCCCTACATGTTCCTTGAAAGCAAATTAAAGAGATGCAGGATCGCAAAAAGCAGTCATACTCAAGGTGAATGATCTTTGCTCAAATTTATGAAATAAGAGCAAAAATTGAGCACCAAACAAGGTAACAAGTCCATCATCGAATATTCCAATCTTCTTCAAGGTATGTGGCAAGAACTTGATCACTATCGGTGTATTCAAATGAAAGATCAGATGATCTTCGCCACCTTAAGAAGGATGATGGAAAAAGATAGGATCTTTTCCTTTCTCATTAGTTTAAACCAAGATTTTGATCCTGTAAGGTCCAAATTCTTGGAAAAGATGATCTCCTAACTGAATGAGACTATTGCTATTGTCGAGCGAGAGCAGAGGAGAGTAGGAGGGGTGTCATGATTGACACTCCCTCCATTGATGGCTCTGCTCTGATAGCTGGCCAGAAAAATCAAGGATACCCTAAGATCAATGAATCAAAGGGATATCCAGAAAAGAAGTTTTCCTCTCAAAAGGAAAATGTTAAAAGCGCTTGAGGATAACTTTGTATTGTACACACTGCAAGAAAAACAGGCATACCAAAGAGTTTTGCTGGAAATTGCATGGGAGACCAGGGACAAAAAAAGAGCCCTTGGTTCACTCAGCAAACACCAGCAAGACTGACAGCAATGACCAAGGGATGGATCAGGCCTCTATGAATCAAAACCCTACTCTTGGACAATCTGAGATAGAGAAATTAAGGAAGTTCCTGGATACCTTGGAAAACCCCTCATCATCTATGGTGTTTTCAGGTATGGCCTCCTTAAATCTCTTAAGTCAGACTGTTGCTAGAGATTGGGTGGTTGATTCAGGAGCCACTGATCATATGACTCATGATCTTGCTTTCTTCTCTAATTATGTGCCCTGTACTACTGAAAGGAGCATTACTGTGGCTAATGGCTCCTCAATCAGAGTTGCAGGCATTGGGAATGTTGTTCTAAATAATGATCTGACATTAAAAGAAGTCCTGCATGTTCCTAATCTTTCTGCTAGTCTTATATCCATCGGAAAGTTAACTAGAGACTCTAAATGCTATGCTCTTTTCTCTACTAACTTCTGTGTGGTGCAGGATCTAGAAAGCATGAGGAAGATTGGACTTGCTAGAGGCTAAGGAAGGTACATATATTTTGAAGATCGAAGACAATGACAAGTCTAATTGTCAAAAGTCATCTTTTTTGTCTAAAGCTAGTTATGATAGAATTATGTTATATCATGTAGAAGGCTTGGCCACCCTCACTTCAGATTCTTTTACATTTGTTTCCTACTTTATGTAAGGGTTTAAATTCTGAAGGTTTCAAATGTAATGAATGTGAATTTGCTAAACACAAAAGAGTGTCTTATCCTATCTCATCTAGCATTTCTAATGATCCTTTTAATCTTGTTCATAGTGATATTTGGGGACCTTCCACTAATCCTAACATTAATGGTGCTCACTGGTTTGTCACTTTTATTGATGACTGCACCAGGACCACTTGGGTATATTTGATGAAACACAAGTCTGACCTAGCTCAGATCTTCCCTATTTTCTATAACATGATTTTGACTCAATTTAATGTTAATATCAAGAAAATAAGGACAGATAATGCTAGGGATTACTTTAATAAGTTCCTTAATCCTTACTTGGAGGAGAGGGGAATTATCCATGAATCTTCTTGTGTCCATACACCCCAACAGAATGGGGTGGCAGAGAGGAAAAATAGGCACCTCATGGATACTACCAGGGCTCTTCTTTTTCAAATGAATATGCCCAAAAATTACTGGGGAGAGGCAGTCTTGACTGCTGCTCATCTTATAAACAGATTGCCTAGTAAGATTCTGGGAAAAATGAGTCCTATTGAAACTCTTACAGAATTATTTCCAGATTTTCTAAAAGCGAAGGGTTCACCTAAGGTCTTTGGATGTGAGGTCTTTGTTCATGTTCACCAACCTAACAGGGGAAAGTTAGATCCCAGATCTGTTAGATGTGTTTTTATTGGATACTACAACACACTGAGAAAGGTATAAATGCTATCATCCTCCTACAAGGAGGGTGATTATATCAAAGGATGTTACTTTCTATGAAATGCATCCCTATTTTACTGAGGAAATCTCTCATTCGGGGAGAAAATCATAACAGACTATAATCGGGATATGTGGCCCTCTCAGAGTGACCTTGATACATCAAGTACTCGTGAGAGAAAACCACGATCCTATGATTAATCATAGCCAGGATCCTTCTCATCCGAGCGAGCAGGAGGTAAATGTGCCTCTTATGGAACAAGTACACGAGAGGTTCTGTTGTTGAAAAACAAAAGAAAAACTCCAATAATCTATACCAGAAAAAACTGGACAAGATTAAAGGATGTAATTCCTATTGAAGCACCCATAACACGTATAAGTGATCAAAATATCACCAGTACTGATGAAGATACTGAATCTAACAACTCTGAGGAGCATTCTTCCTCTGATAAAGAGGACCCTACTATTATTATGTCAGTACCAAAAGAAAATAGTGGTTTCCCTCTTGAGGAACCCCCTATTGCTCTAAGAAAGCCCACTCGGCCTGCATCTTAAACATCCTATAAAAACTTTCTATCTTATGATAAGATGTCTACAAATCAAAGGAAATTCATGAAGAATCTCCTTGATGGATCTACTCCTAAGAGGTTCTCAGAAGCCTTAGAGAATGAAGCATGGGTTAAAGCTATGAAAGAAGAGATGAATGCTCTTGAAAAGAATGGAACTTGGGATTTAGTCACCCTTCCAAAAAATGCTAAGACTGTAGGATGTAGATGGGTGTTTACCATCAAGTATAGGTCTGATGGATCTATTGAAAGGCACAAAGCAAGACTTGTTGCCAAGGGATACTCTCAGACCTATGGCATAGATTACTTTGAAACTTTTGCACCTGTCGCAAAGATGAACACTGTCAAAGTTTTGTTATCCTTAGCAGTTAACTTTGACTGGGATTTACACCAATATGATGTAAAGAATGCCTTTTTACAAGGGGACCTAGAGGAGACCATATTTATGGATGTTCCTCCTGGATTCCAAAATGAAAATGGTAAAGTGTGCAGGCTAAAGAAGGCTTTATATGGCCTTAAACAATCACCTAGGGCATGGTTTGGAAGATTTGCTAAGGCCATGATGAGCCTAGGGTTTAAACAGAGCCAGGGAGACCATACTCTGTTCATAAAACACAATACATCTGGAAAGGTCTCTATCCTTCTAGTGTATGTTGATGATATCATCATCCTTTGGGAATGATATTGACAAAGAACTAACTGAAAAAATTCCTATGTACTGAATTTGATATTAAAGAGTTGGGAAGACTCAAGTACTTCCTAGGAATTGAAGTTATGTATTCTAAAATGGGAATATTCATTTCCCAAATGAAATACATCGTTGATCTTACGAAAGATAGTGAAAGCCGGGTTGTAAACCTATGACCACCCCTATTGAACAAAATCATGGTTTAAGTCTTGCACCTGAGGATGAGTCTGTGGATAAATCCACCTATCAAAGATTGGTGGGTAGACTCATATATCTCTCCCATACTAGACCTGATATATCCTTTGGTGTTAACATTGTGAGCAGGTATATGCAAAACCCTAAAAGATGCCACCAGAATGCAGCAGAAAGGATTGTGGAATATCTAAAGACTTGTCCAGGGCAGGGAATCCTTTTTAAGAAAAGTGATCACAAAAGACTGGAGGCCTTTACTGACTCAGATTATGCAGGCTGTATTGATGACAGGAGATCTACATCTGGTCACTGCATATTTCTATTTGGGAATCCTATAGCATGGAGGAGCAAGAAGCAGAGTGTTGTGGCTAGATCCAGTGCTGAAGCAGAATTTAGAGCACTTGCTATTGGGATGTGTGAGCTACTATGGCTAAAAATCATCCTGGATGATCTCAAAGTACAGAGACAGATGCCTATGATTCTCTACTGTGATAACCAATCTGCTATTGACATATCACACAATCCAGTCCAACATGATAGGACTAAGCATGTGGAGGTTGATAGGCACTTCATCAAAGAAAAACTGGATGCACAACTCATCAAACTTGTCTTTGTCAACTCTCAGAATCAAACTGCTGATGTTCTCACTAAAGGATTGCCTAAGAAGAACTTCCAATATCTTCTAAGCAAGCTGGGCATGATTAACATCACCTCTCCAGCTTGAGGGGGAGTGTTAGATTATAAAATCATGATCCCTTTGGTGTGTTTAATTAGTTAGTTTTATTAGTCTTTTATCTACCTTTTATGTCCTTTAACTAGCCCTAATATCTATATAAATTAGTGGCTATCTTTTCCTCTTCTTGGCTAAGTAATAAACAGAAACACTTGTCCAACTTACCGTTGGAACAGTGTTTTCTGCTTTATTAAATATAGCCGTTGGACCCTTTTCTACAAATAGAAGTGTGGGGGTCTTTATCTTGTAATGAGCTTTTTATTCTAATAAAACAAGAATACTTTCTCATTGCTTTGTTCTTACATTGTCGTATATAATTTTTACGTTATTCCGTGAACAGAATCCTCTACCGTATCTTGCACGTTTTCCCGAAGCAGATGTCTTGACCTCAACTGATTCAGTTGTGCCAACGGTTTTTGATGACAGCTTGGACTTGTGGCAGCAAGGTAAAACTCAAAAGATATGACTTTAATATACATTTTACGTATTCGAGTGTAAGTGACTTTCCCTGATTCCTTCTGTCCAGTAAAGAAACGCCCTCGAGTTTTGCCCTACTTTTATCTTTGAGACCATAATGTTTAATTATGTACAGTTTGATCCTTATATTATACAATTTTACACATTGCCCTCCGTACTGTATCCTATATTTTTCAAAAATCTCTCACATATCGATGTGGCTGTACCCGTACTATATACTTTTATTTAACTTGAATAATACTGTGCTGTTGTGTTTAAATAGTTGGTGCTGCATACAATATCGGAATATTCCATTGGCGTCCAACGAATTCTTCGAAAAAATTGGCTAAGGAGTGGAAAGAAATGCTTTTAGCTGATGAAAAGATTTGGGATCAAAATGGTTTCAATGAACTAGTCCGTCGGCAACTGGGACCCGCTGTTGACGAGAACAACGGACTTGCTTATGCTTACGATGGAGATCTCAAACTCGGGCTTCTTCCTGCAAGTATTTTTTGCAGTGGGCACACGTATTTCGTGCAGGTGATTGCTCTATATATTATTATTTTATGATGCACGGATACTTTTGTTTGATAACGTGTCTCGTATCCGATACGTATCCGACGTTTATACTAATCGAATACTTAGGAAGATACATGCCTGGGGCAAATTTGTAATTTTTCAAAGTTGGATACATGATCCAAATATGCATATCCATAACTCGGATAGATAAAATGAAGAAGCTTGTTGGAAATTGGAGGCAAACCACCAAGAAATCAATGAAAAACTACCCAAAACGAAGAAAAACTATCAAATTTTGAGAAAGCCACTAAAAACTGTTTTGTATAATTGATCCTTGTAGTTTTATTTGTGTACAGTTTGATCCCCATACTTTTAATATTTACGCATATCCCATCTGTACCCGTATTCTATATTTTTCAAAAATCCTGCACCCGTGTATCTCGTATCTACATATCTGTACCCGTGCAAACCTTGATGGTAGCCATAGGTGTGAGCTTTCTTTAGCCTTCTGTTTCTTTTTTTCAGGAAATGTATCATCAACTTAAACTTCAGCCCTATGCTGTACATACAACCTTCCAATATGCTGGTACTGAAGGAAAACGGCACCGGCTTCGAGAAGCTATGGTTTTTTGGGACCCACCTGAGTACTATGATCCTCCAGGTTTCTTATTTTCTTTCCTATTTTCAGATATCGGTGCACAGCATGAACTCACAATATCATTGTATGATCGTTTTACGAATTTTGATAACGTAAATGCCCTTACTTTCAGCTGAAATTTGGGATAAATGCAATTTTTGTCCCTTTTGTTTCACGATTTTTACGTTTCTATCCCCAATATTTCATCTTGGCACTTTTACTCCTTATCTATGCATGTTTTTTTTTATATAAATTTTCAGTCCAAAGTGCCACGTTTCGAACAACCAAGCATGAAGGTACGAAATCCTCTAACCAATAAAAACTTGACATGTTGCGAAAATGGACCGAAAAGGTAAAAGAAACTTAAAAGTGCCGAAATGGAACATTGGGGGATATAAGTTCAATAATCGTGAAACAAAAGGGACCAAAAGTGTCTTTATCCCATTGAAAATTTCCAAACTTCCTTGTCACTGCGTTTTACGTGATTTTTCTTTGAATTTTTTTCTCCCCAAATTTTATAAGAACATTTAATAACCGTTATAGGCTTGTACTAAATATTTTTGCAGGAGGTTTCATTACATTCAAACATTCTATACCAAAAAGCTTGTTGCTGGACGGGGAGCACAACGTCGAATCACACTTTTCTCTTATTAATTACCAAGTAGGTATAGATTAATGTAGTACCTTTGATCGTCTTTTATTTTAACCAAAACATGATTTAATGCTAGTCTATGGATAATGCGTATTCAGATTAAACAGATCCGGGATGCTCTTGCTCTTGCTTTGGTTTTGAACCGTACATTGGTAAGTAACATCGTACATTGACCCCCCATACATTTTTATTATTTTACAAGTATACCCTTGTATTTTGACTATTTAAACGTATCCCCTCATCCGTATCCCATATTTTTCGGAAATTCCATACCCCCAGCCTCGTATTCCGCAACCGTGCTTCCTAGAAGTTTTTTTTAGAAAACTACAAATTTCAGACGTTTGATTTGTTTCTTTTTCGTGTGTGATTATAGGTAATGCCTCCGCTATGGTGCAGGTTAGATAGGTTATGGTTTGGTCATCCAGGAATTTTGATTGGCAGTTTGACCAGGCAGCCTTTTCTCTGTCCTATGGATCATGTTTTTGAGGTATTTACACTTCATTTAGAACTTCTTCATCACATTTGCTATGTATAAAAAAAGGGATTTGAAGATCAAATTTGAAAGATCAAAACTTTGCTGGATGGTTCTTTCAATGGTTTTACCAGGACTCTTTTCAGGGTTCAGGGTTCAGGGTTCGGGGTTCGGGGTTCGGGGTTCGGGGTTCGGGGTTCAGGGTTCAGGGTTCGGGGTTCGGGGTTCGGGGTTCGGGGTTCAGGCATGGATGTCAGTTTGTGTGCTCCTCATTAGAAAGGATGTTAAAAAGTTGTCTGAATGAAGTGTTTGATGCACATTGTCTTTTCTACCCCTGGTCTGATTGTTTTTTATTTACTAACAATACTACAGGTTAATGTCATGTTAAAGGATCTTTCAGAGGATGAGTTTGGGCCACAAATCAGATTTAGGGAATATTCTTTATTTGACAACCCTTCAATGTCCCAAAAGGTAGGTTTTCCTGTTCTCTGACTTTCGGAAAATTCTTACGTAAAGAGTCTCTATTACATTGGTACTATGAATTATTTTTACAGGTTAAAGAATCATGGGTTGATGTTCAACTTTGTCAAGAAGGATCTTCACAAAGTTGTCAAGTTTCAAACAATACAAGTTCAAATGGAGTTTTCAAATTTCCAAAACACAGTAACGAAGAAACGGTAATTTTATTCTTACTTTAGAAATACTTCCTTAAATTGTAATTTTTGCTTGAAAGTTTCTAAAACGGAGTAAAAACGTCTATGGTACTAAAGTTTCATTTGAATTTGTTAGAGTCGAAAGGACTTATATTATGGTTTATAGTGTACTAAAGTGTCATTTGAACTTGTTTTGTTTATAAAACAGTATAAATCCGTATTCTCGGCGTTCGAGGATGTCAAAGTCATTCAATTCTTATCAATGCAAGACGCTTTCTCTGGCTTCATTGACAAGGCAAGTTCTCAAAATCTTTACATCCACGTATCCTGTACCCATGTATCCGTCCGTCTCATGCAACCAACCCCTAAAACCCTAAACCCCTAAAACCCTAAACCCTTCTCGAGAACGAATCCTCTTCAAAGAAATGGTGTTGTGATTTCTCTCTTGTGAAAGAGATTTTCGCCTCGTGAACTTCAAAATGAAAAAGGGTACCGTTTTTTTTCTAAATGTGCGGTTCACCTCTAGAGGATCCGCTCTACATCTCCTCCGTTCCCGGCCTTTTTTACACTATAAAGTTGGTGTTATTCATTTTATGACCTAATAGTATGATCATGGTTTATGCTTGTGTTTATATATGCAGAAAAAGGAAGAAAATTTCAGAAACCGCGTAAAGAGATACACAGGTATATGGTGTTGTGTGGAAAATCAGACACCAGGACATATATACTATGATATATATTGGGATGAAAAGCCAGATTGGAAACCAAAGCCTCCTCAATCTCCACAAGATGATCATCCTCCTTGGTGAATATATATGTTTTTTTATTATTATGACAAATAAATAGTGTTTCATAGGACACCGTGGTATAAGCGCGTATTCTACGTAGTTTTATACATTATATAGAGCTCTGTATTCTTCAATAGTATACGGCCAATTTGTACTCCCCCCAAAAAAAAGGATTATGTTTAGACAATAAAGAGATGAAATTTGCAGGTATTTGATTTTGTTTCGGTTTGATGGGATGTCTCGTATCTGATACATATTTGTTGTACACTCCGAAGCTAAATATATGATCCGGATATGCAAATCTGTAACTCGAATACGTGAAACCGTCAAAAAGATCACGAAATAGCATCAAAATCTTTGCATAAGCACTCAACAAAATTCATTATTCCTCCTTTTTTTATCCTTAGTACAACTAATATGCTTAATGTATGGTTAACAAATACATGCCCTACCAAATACGATCAACCGATGGTACTAAGCTTTCACGCATTCACTTGGTACAACAGTCGTACTGTACGACAGAAAACCGCCAGCTGTTTGATAAAATGCCTCGGTTTACAAACCCAAAAGCAAAAGGTTGAAAGCTTCAGAACATCATGTAGAGAGATGGAATTCATATAACTTAATCATCAAGGTAATAATATGATCCAGCATTCTTTTGTTCCCTATCCTTTGTGGATTCGAGTTTGTTGATTCTTGGTCGGAAATTAGTCGGATCTCGTCTAAACGTAATGTCCAGATGCTGCACAATTCAAAAGGACCATAAACTTTAGGGAACACTTGCAGTAAATACTGTAAAACACTATAAATCCGTAATGTGAGGAAAAAAAAAGGCATTCAAGAAAAAGGGCGATGTAACTTACGGATAAAAACAAGTTCATTCCGGTGAGCAATGATTGGGGTGGATTGGCAATACAATCAATCGAAGGTCTCCCCTCGTATACGATTACGCGGTCTGCTAAGTATGTAGCCATTATGAAATCATGTTCAACAATAAAAGCAGTCTTTTTAGCATGGAGTATGAATCTCTTGATCACTTTTGATGCTACGATACGCTGTTCCGAATCAAGATACGCACTCGGTTCGTCGATAAGATATATATCAGCAGGCTGCATATATAAGCATACACCGAATCATCAATTATAATCGACAATTTTAAAAACCCGGAAACAGAACTTGGATACGTGAAAGGAAAAACCCTGCTGAAAATCGAAAAAAAATTGCAAGAAAAATAATGAAAATAGTTTCCTTAAGTACAATTTAGTCCTTATATTTTTGTTAAAATTCTACAACAGCGTATTTGAACCCGCGGCCAACAAGTTAAACATAATATGAACAAGTTGAAGCCATACCTTTCCAAGGCATAGAGTCAAAGCAACTCTCTGCAACTCTCCACCGGAGAGATTTAGGACTTTTTGATCCATTAATTGCTCAATCTGGAGAGGCCTCATGACATCTGAAACGAACTGTGGATGCATATACGAATCACGTATTTTTTGATGGAGCAGATGCCTCACACTATTTTCATGTTTCGGGCTGATCTTCTGCGGTTTATATGAGACGTTGAATTCAGGAATCTCGATGTCAGATCCCTCGACACTATCGGGCTTTAGTAATCCAGCCTGAAATGACAAAAGATAGGACATTAAGAGATTTAACTCGAAAAAATATCAAGAATCAATAAAATAAAAGGGATAAAGATGGTCCTATTTTTTCACGGTTTTTGCACTTCTATCCCCAATGTTTTGATCTTAGCACTTTTGCCCCTCATTTATGTTTTTTTTTTTTTTTTTACATTTCCAATCCAAAGGGTATAATCTAGTCAAGTTGAATCAATACTTTCTAGGGCTCGAACACTACGAAAACCGAATCAAATCAAACTTCTTTACGAGTCGAGCTACTCGTGCCCATAAGTAGCCAAGCTCACTTTTACAGCCCTAGTCCAACAAGCCATGTGTCTAACAACCAAACATTTAAGGTATGGCATGCTCCAACCAATAAAGAGTTGACACATGGCAAAAATCAACTGAAAACACAAGACATGAGGGGTAAAAGTGCGAAAATGAAACATTAGGGATTCAAGTGCAAAAAACATGAAACAAAATGGGCATAAAAGTATCTTTTTCCATTAAATAAAACATACCAGCATGCGAATAAACGTCGTCTTTCCTGTCCCGTTCTCTCCAAGCATAACAACAATTTGAGAATCAGTGAATTCACCTTCCACTACCTTAAGCTTGAAATTACCCTGAGTTTTCGTCATAGTCGGATATTTATACCGCGCGTATGTTTCAGCTTCCTCTGCAGTTTCTTGCGGTGTCTCAGCCACCTGGTAAAAAACGTAAACCAAGTTAATGCGGTTTGCAGCTACATTCACGACATGACCACAAGTTAAAGAAACTTTACCTTAAAAGTAAGGGATTCATCACGAAACCGTAGATTTTCTGTTGGTACAAATCCAGCTAAAAATATATTAATTCCTTCTCTAACAGAAAAAGGGAGGGTTACGACACCATATGCACCGGGTTTTCCATATAGACAACATATGAAGTCTGATAGATAATCCAGAACACTCAGATCATGCTCCACAACGATGACATAGCTAGGAGAGACGAAAATACACTTTGTTAATTTCTTCATGATTAACATTGGATTCTGAATACGAAATATAAAAGGGCAAAAAACATTCGGGACCATTTAACAATCACATAGGTAAAATTTCGGCCTCTTATCTAACTGTTTTATCAAAACGCCCCTAAATTAATTTTTGTTGTACCAAATCGGCCCCTAATCAAATTTTTGTTTAACATATTGGCCACTTATCAATTAAAAACGGTATGTATAGGCCCCTATGGAAAGTTTTTAATCACACCATTACGCAGTTCTTGTTACCAGGAAGTCAACGCAATAAACAACGTAAAAACAGACTTTAAAATCATCAGCAATAATGTGGTCAAAGATGATATTGTATTTCAGTCAAAGTTTGATTTCAGACGAGGTTTTGAAGTACATTTATTATGTCAATCGTTGAACTGAACTCCAAGAAACAGGAGTTATGCATTGGTGTGATCAAAAGTGATTTAAAATGATTTTTTATTACCGGAATGATCGATATAGAAAAAGCTTGAACCAATGTGTTGTAAAAATATTTGATTTGGGGCTAGTTTATAAAGGAAAAAAAAGATAACGGGCTAAAAGTTTATCATCACGATAGTTAAAGGGCACCTAATGTCTTTTGCCCGATATAAAAATGCAAGAACATGAGAAGCTAATTTTACCTATTGGGACGTAGCAAAGAGCGGATAACTTGAGCAGCTTTAAGCCTTTGTCTAACATCAAGATAACTCGAGGGCTCATCGAACATATATATTTCTGCGTTCTGTATAGCAACTACAGCTATTGCAAACCTTTGAAGCTCTCCACCGGATAAATCACCTACATTACGCTCCAAAACCTGATTAAGCTCGAGATCAACACAAAGTTCTTCCTTTACACTCCTCTCGTCTTTTTGATCAAGCACTTGACCAACGTTGCCTTGGACTGCCTTTGGTATATGGTCAACATATTGGGGCTTAATAATGGCCTATAAAAAGAATAATACGTCAAAAAACATGTTGGAAAGGAGCAAATAAGAATTGGAAGCACTACAGAGGTCTCTTTAGCAATCAGAAACATTTTCTTATCGGGATAAGGACACTTATGGCCCCTAAACTATTCTTTTAACAAACTGACCCTTAAACAAAATTTTAGTAACAAATTGGCCCCTGTTCATATTGTATTGGCTATTTTGGTATCAAAAAACCATTTTTGATCACATTGGACTTCAAAATCATCTCCCGGTGATCAGCTTTGACCGTGAAATTGTCGATGATTTTGAATCTCATTTTTTATTCCGTTTGATGTGTTCAACTCCCTAAAATAAGAGCTATGTAGGGGTGTGATCAAAACGTTGTTTTAGCATAATGTATGGGCCAATGTAATATTTCAACTGATTAGGGGTCAATATGTTACCAAAAAAATCCATTTGGGGCTAATTTGTTACTAAAACATTGATTACGGGCTAATTTGTTACAAAAATTAATTTAGGCGCCAAAATGTTACGATCATAGAAGCTTAAGGGCCTCCCAACATATTTTGCCTTTTGTTTCATGATTTTTGCACTTCTCCCCCCAATGTTTCATCTGTGCACTTTAGCCCCAAGTCTATGGATGTAGTACCTTTTCAGTCCATTGTTGTCACATGTCAAGATTCTATTGGTTGGAGCATGTCATACCTTTTATGCTGGTTGTTTGACACGTGTCACTATGGACTGGAAAGGTTAAAAAAAAAAGGCCATACAAAACATATCTACAACCTTCAAGTTATCTTCGAGAATACGTGTAAAATAATTCTGGAGTTCAGACCCACGAAAGTAAGTCAAGATCTCTTGCCAATCAGGTGGGTTCTGTTAAAAAAAGGAAATATGTTAATAGAAACCTTGTGCAGTAGAAAAAAAACACGTAAAAGTGAAAAAGACATGGTTTTTTAAGGAATTTTACATTAAAGCGTCCCAAATTAGGTTTCAACTTTCCAGCCAAAACTTTCAGGGCAGTTGATTTTCCAATGCCATTTGTTCCAACCAGACCTAGAACCTGGCCTGGTCTAGGGACAGGTAACCTAAATAAGATCGGAAGGACACTTTTAATCACAACCCACAATTAAATAGGCAAACTTTATGGATTCCGGGGAAGGGTAGGGCCAACTAGACCTATTGTACGCAACCTTCTCTTATAATCTATAGGAGTTCGTTTTAACAGTAGGCTCCCTTTTACGCGTGTAACAGAAAAAAGTAGGGGGAGAAGGGGAGGGGGGGAGAGCAATGGACCGAACATCATTCATATCAAGATCTCAATAAGAAGGTTAACACACATCAGCTGACCTGTGCAATTTGAAGGTATTTGGACCGTAACGATGAGTTGTGTCCTTATTCAAATCCTTTGGTAAATTGATAATCTGAATCGCCTCAAACGGACATTTCTGGGATGAAAAACATGTCGACAATCACATTAAACCATCAGGATTCAAGTCTAACAAACTAAAACATTCATGATGACATAGTTCCGCTTACAAACCTTAACGCAGATACCACAACCGATACACAATTCCTCTGAAATATAAGCAATCTTTGCCGCAGTGGTAACCTCGATACAAAGTTTACCTGACAGAAGGAAAGATAGCAATCACGTGAATTAAACTATGATGCGATCCCTTCATGTACTCAATTAACAAAATAAAAGAGGAAAACAATCAAGTGGACATCGAATATTCAAGGGAAAACAAAAAAGAATAGAAAAAAAACCCCACATACATGGAAGTTAAAGTTTCACGAAAAATGGAAAGGTTTCTTCTTACTTTAATACTCTCAAAAATTAAAATTTGCAGATTCTATACTCAAACAAGTACCAGTTTTCTCCACTACACCTAGCAGATATTGGCAATTTATCCTCAATGAGAAATAAACGATATTGTACTCCATAGTAGAATTAATGAGGTTAAAAAAGTCACAAAAGCTTACACGAGCGAAATACAGATAAATAACCACGTGGGCTCTTTTTAAATCAGAAACGTGTTAAAGAGAGAGACCCCAATCCTTGTGCTGAAGGTCTACCATCACTTGAACCTTCTCAGTCATAAATATCATGAAGGCGCCTACTTACGGAATCTTACTTCAAGACGAAATGCACCAGCATAAAAAATGTTCACATTTACAGAATGCATAAAAAATGCATTCACCACACCTTATTTCCATAACTTTACAAAGAAGAAAGCGATAAAAGTCAAGATTACAATGTGGGAAGCATGCAATAGAAGATAAGTCAATATCATAATTTACGAGGCATCACAATGTTCTAAACTGAATTCAAAGCATTCTGCCGCACCCTTCACATATTGTATGCTATCATATGCTCATCAATTCACAATAGTTTGCCAAATACAAGACAAATATGAGAAGGCAGCCATCTCCTAACATCAAAACCAAATAACCAAGCTTCTTGTAGTTCAGGTAAGAGGTTACAAAGCTGCCATTTTTCTTCAATTGGAACTGATATTTACTAATATTGCAACGAGCAGCTCGGCAACGCACACTTTTATATGGAGTTTAGCACTAAAATCTGGGACTAGCAAGAAAAAAGAGTAATTGACGTTCATTTGACCTTCCCAAGCTACAAGCTACAGCAAATGAAAAATCCCACTTATAGTTTCAATAAACTAAGACACCATTCCTTTTTCAAGAAGGATCAAACAAGGTAGATCGAAAAATCTCATTGCCAAATTAAAAGCATTAGAGCAGATAAAAGTACGGAAAACAGTCTAAGATCAAGTGAATCTGCCATAAATTTACAGCAATCCAAACAAAACGATGTCAATTCCATGGAAAAAATAATTCCATAACATTTTGTCAATTGATCAAAACAGCTCCGAAATTCCAAAAAAAAAAAAAAAAAAAGCAAATAAAGTACCAGTCTTGACAACAGGGCAGCTCTTTTTGCACTCCTGACGGCACTTCTTCGGCTTACACCTATCCGAGCTCACAATTGCTATACGCGTCAACCTCTGATCCGACATCTCCCTATCCTCTGCTTATAGAAAAACATTTTTTTAAACATCAATTCACGATGAAAAGAAAAAAGAAAAAGGCAAAGATTAAACCAATAGGTAGGTATGCAGAAGAAATTGTTGAGAGCAAAACTACCTTCAGGGGAGATGATTTCAGCTAAAAAAAAAAGAAGGCGTGTGGTGGAATTCAACTATAGTGAGCGTTCAGCACGAGCTGCTTCTTCTGTTGGATTCTCACTAGGGTTCTCGAGATGAAAAAGAACAGGAGGAAGGAGGAAGGAGGAAGGAGGAAGAAGGGAAATATACTTTTGTCTCCTACAAGAATTGATCATCTAGTATCCTATGTTGTTAACGAGTCGAGCCGAGTCAAGAGTTTCAATTGTTTAAGTTTGGTTTGTTTATATAACGAGTTTGTTTGTATTCGTTCGTTTAATAAACGAATAAAAAATATATATCAAACTTGGTTCGTTAATGTCATAAGTTTGTTTGCGAACGTTTGTTTATAAATTAATAAAAAGATTATGTACATACTCAGCTCATTTACAAAGAAAATTTGTTCGAGTTCGTGTTCGAGTTTGGCTTGCTACACGTCTTTTTACCTCCTAGGGTAAGTCCAACCTATGAACACTATTCATTTGGGTATCAAATATTCATCTCCAATAGAAGGGTTCAAATACATACTATCAATATTTTTTTTTTGATTTGATTAAATATTTTGATGATTTGGTAATAATATAAAATATTATTATTGTGCTACTAAATAATTTTTTATGTAATTATAATTATTTTGAAAAATTATATACAAGATCTATCGTATATAAAATTCATATTTAAATATGCAGAAATAAATATTAAATTACAACAAGTTGTAGGTAATAAATTATTAGGCCAATTATTTAAAAGGACTGATTTTCAACTTATTAGGGGTAATAGGACACTCCGAAATCTTATTTAGTTATAAGGACATTCTAATTTCAAGTGCATAATGAAGAAGAAGGAAAAAAAAAAAAAGAGAGGAAGCTAGCGCTGGATGGATGGCTGATGTTTGTTTGTTTGTTTTTTTTTTTTTTTTTTAAAAAATTTAAATTCACCATATTTCTAAAGGTTATATATTTTGATCTAAAACTCGGATCGTTAAAATTTTTTCACTAAAATTCATATTTTTTCGTCTTCTTTATTCTAAAATCAAATTTGATATTTTTTCCCGACTAAATTTCATAAAATCGATTTTTTCTTCATAAATATCGACGTGACATATTGATCACCGTCATGCATTAACCACCTACCCGGATGCATTGGCCACCGGGATCCATTAACCACCCCGATGCATTGACCGCCGCGATTCATTGGCTACCATGATGTATTGACTGCCGCGATCCATTGACAACCTTGATCAGTGACATACCATTGTAGCGATTTATGCAATGACGTCTCATTGTAGCGATTTATGCAGTGACTTCTTATTGTAGCGATCTATGCAGTGATATCTTATTGTATCGAACTATGCAGTGACGTGTTATTGTAACAATTTATGCATACCTTTGGTTGTAAAAATATGCCTTTAAACAAAAAAAAAAAACAAAAGAAATACAGTTATTTTACAAACTTATCGAAAATTTAAACCAACACTAATCAAATAAACCAACATCAATCAAATATTTAAAGATAACAAAGAAATAAAGTTATTTTACAAAGTTATCAAATGTGTGTATCAAGTTGTATACGCGGTGACATCAATATCATTGCATCGCTTATCTAATTGTAAATACGAATATCAATGTCCCCGCGCATAAGTCATCAATATCACCGCTTGAGACATCAATGTCGCTGCGATAAGTCATCAATGTCCATGCATCGACATCAATGTCACTGCATAAGTCGTCAATGTCCTTTGATAAAACCTAACAACATTTGCATCGATCACTCTGCTCTTGTTTTGCATTTCTCCAAATGTGGAGCTTTTAATATGGATATAAGTACAAGTTTGGTGAAACTACAAAGACTCTTCACTATGACTCTTGTAATGGCCACACGTTGTTTGTGCCCTCCTGATAATTGGATTCATTGTGGAATCCCTCAATTCTTTAACACGATCTTGAATCATTTGACGATCTTGTTTAGCTTAATGTTCCTGCATCATTCATCAATGTCACTGCATCGGACATCAATGTCCCTGCATAAGTCATCAATGTCACTGCATAAGTCATCAATGTCACTGCTTCAGACATTAATGTCACTGCATTTAAAAAACAAAAAAAAAAACAAACAAACATCAACTCCAGCACTTCATCTTTTTTTTTTCGTTAATTTAAAAAAAAAAAAAAAACAAACAAACAAACATCAGCTCTCCATCCAGCGCTAGCTTCATCTTTTTTTATTTTTTCTTCCTACAATCCTTTTTTTCCTTCTTCTTCTTTATCCACTTGAAATTAGAATGTCCTTATAACTAAATAAGTTTCCTTCTTAAATTTAGAATGTCCTTATAACTAAATAAGATTTCGGAGTGTCATAAATGATCATTAAGTCTCTAGCGACGGCCTTATAACTAATTTTGCCTAAATTATTTTAATTGAATAATACTTTCTAAAAAAATTATATACGATATAGGCTGAAATTTTTTATAGGAAAATGTTAAAAAGGACAACTTACTTATATTATTAGGTGTTTAATCTAGTGACATTTTATTCATGTCATTTAGGACAAATTATGTTGTCATTGGACCATTATACCATTTTCTTTCCCTTTTTTTCCCCTCGTACAAAATTTGACATATTCCCGCTATCTATTCAGACAGTTTTAGATCACATAGAAGAGCCAAAGGAATTGCAGTGACATACGAAATACTTTTGTATGGCATGTTCACATGCATCTGATGTAGAAGTTGATAACTTTTTTCCTTTAATTGATTCCGTTGATCGGACATCATCTTCAAACTTCGTCATGGAACGCATGAATTCCTCTTTTACGGCACAAATTTCATGTTTGTTTCAGCGAACTACTGGATTTTCAACAACTTGATAATTATGTCGCTGCTTTGGTTCACAATTATGTCGTTGGCACGTCGCTTTGAAGTTTCAGATTTTGGTGGGCTTATGCCTTCAGGTTTAGTTTCATTTGAGGAGAGTAACTGATAGCTACAATTTAGGAGAGTGGATTGGAAGTTAAGATTTTGCCACTAATGAGGGTAATTTTTTGCCATTAATGAGGGTAATTTAGTATTTTTCATAGCTAAAATGTCCTGGTACTCAAAAATAAAAAGTGGCTGTCCTCAATGTCTATTTTTATGTTCTTTTTGTCCTTCTCACCCATCTTCCCAAAATTTTAAACGATGTAGGCTGAAATAATTTAGATGTGCGGCACTTTGCACATTGGCTTTTATTACTTTTTAATAGATATAGGCTGAAAAAGTAGGGGGACAATGGAGGGACATGCCCATATGGGTTGCAGAAAAGAAATTTTTTTTGGCTTCTTCTCCCACTTACAACGCGTGGAGTGTTGGGAGGGTATTAGCCAAGAGATTAAAATTTGTACCTCTCCTGGTACCACACATAATATTGATACCTGTCAATTTTATCCATTAGAGATACCAATACCTTTCTATATGTATCAAAAAATGGGTTTGCACCTCCCATTGGACTTACCCTTAACTCGAATTTGGCTCGTGAAGAAGTTATAAAAAATTAAGTCCAAATAAATAAATAACAAAGTATAAAACAATATTTAAACATTATAGTAATAAAAACATTAGGACAAGTCTATAACATTGTATAAAATTACTCTAGAGTATCTGTTAGATTAATATATGATTGCGTTAGGTTGTACATTGGTTTATCTATATAAGTATGTTTGCGAACATAATCGAATGTTCGCAAGTAAGTTCATGTTCGTTCATTTAGGAAATGAGCTTATAATCTTGTTCTAGCATGGTTCGTTAAACTAAACAAACGAACGATCACAGATACTAACGAGTCGAACACGAATTTGTTCGTGAGCGGCTCTGTTCATTTAACAGCACTACCTATGATGTAGACAAACCGACACAGAAATGTCACGCGACAAGACGCGACTAATTTTATTGTGATAATAAACATATTTACATAATATATACTTCCTTATGTGGTCGCGACTTGTAAGTTGTTCCGTGGCTCCTCTGATCTATTATGTGCTTTGTCCGCAGACTGTAGTGGAGTTTTCGAAGCCGTTCCAGCCATACCAAAGTTCTGCCTTCAGAATCATAGTTAGAAGGTAAACGGCTTAGTACTTTTCGTTTCTAATTCAATTTAGGGTTTGTGTTCTTTGTAGATTTGATGTCAAGTTGTAAGTACTCATAGTATGGTTTGTGGTATGACAATTGCTCTCCGTTGATTCGAAGTACTACAATCATCTGTCACCTAGTGTTATGTTTTTCAAGGTAAAGATTTCTTCATTCCATCTTTCCTTATTGTTTGATGGTAAGGGTTTCGTAAAACACTAAGGTTGTGTTTGTGTTGGGTTGGAGTTTTTGTTAGGGTTGGAATTTTTTTTGGTAAGGATTATAAAGTTAAAATGTTTTTTTGAAATTTGTGTAGATAAAGAAATAATTGGTGAGAGAAATTGAAATAATGTAGTATATATAATGAATAAAATAAGGGTAAAAAAGTAATAAAGTAGATAAAATGAAATAGTAAGAGATGATTTAATATTTTTTTATTTGTAGTTGAAAAAATGATTGGTGAGAAAATTGTAAGAAGTGATTGATGATGTGATATAAAAAAAACTCTAAAAAAAACTCTAACCCAAAACTTGAGGTCATATATATTGTTTTTTTTTCCCTTTGTAGGATGCTTGTAGATCACTGTTGTTGTGTTGAAATCTTTGTTGGAAATAGCTCCCGAAAGATAATTTATGTAATTGTTTTATAATTAATAAATGACAGATTTATTTTCATCTTATTATTTGCTTCGTGCTTATATTTAATACACTGCTGAAAACCCCAAGTTGTATCATATGTAGCCATATAACTTAGTGTGTGTCACGCGTGAGGATTAAATTTATGGTGATACACTCGAACTATTAGTCCGTGGTGAACTTAATCAAAGTATGGGGTTTATTGAGTAACCACCATTAATGCGCCCAGAACACATTGAGGTGTGACCGTCTTATTCGGATCGTCGATATTGATTATCTAAGTGGAGCATTTACATATGATGTAGTCATATATGACTGGACTGATTTAATCTGCATTTCTCATATAATTCTGTGATTGAGAAATCTTATTAAATCACGAGATGATTATATATGTATTAACCTTAATCCTGAAGTGATTGCAGACGCCTGCTTGTTTCAAGATAGGGTTTGATGTGTTCGTTAAGGATTGCTAAGAGGCGCGGTCCGAATCACATTCACGTTGGCACTATTCTGGAATGAGTGAGGAGTGTGTGTCTCAAATATATGGAATCCATTCCTTCCTGTGGGAAGTAGAAAGACAATCCCCTTATTTGTTGATCCTAGAAATTGATCGATCGGCCGAGTTCGTATTGGTTATGAACTAATTGATCACTAGTGGGTTAATGGTAAATAAGGATAAGATCGATGTAATGAAAAATGTTTACGGAAATAATCCCACTTTGTTACGGATAGTCTATGGAGGGTTAGTCTGTATGTAATGATTATATCAATGGACGCTTATTGACTCGACTATCTGAGAATAAGTTATATCTATAATCGATAGAGTTCAGTTTCAGATTTATGGTGGCGTAATTCCGGAATTAATAAGTTGAGTAGAAATATTCTGTTCGATGAACATTTTATTCAATTTATTGTAGCTACTGGTTATAGGTCTATGGTCCCCGGGTTGCCTCCTAACACGCGAATGTTTTCTCGTTTTGTGGAACCTCGAGAATAAATTAAATAATTAGTCTATTTAATGAATATGCGGATATTATTTATTTGGTAATAATATGTAATATAGAAAAGACATTTTCTATTATCCGAAATGGCATTAAAAATGGCGCCACATTTTTTTTGGTTTTGGGAAAAAAGAAATTTTCTCCTAATTAATTATAATGTGGATAATGTAATTATTTATGTGTTAAATAATTATAAATAAGAAATTAGTTTTCTTATTGGATAAATAGAATATTTGTTTTACTATTGGATAAAAGTTTTTATTTTCCTAAAAGGAAACGATAAATTTGTCTGTAAAAGATAAACTGTCAAATTATTAGTTATTTTCATATTAAAAGATAGTTTCTCCCAACACAAAATAGACCTAGTTTTCCAACGCCATTTTAGAAAAGAGAAAGGGACGCAACTTTCTTTTAAAAATAGAGAAATTTTGTTTTCTCGTCCTAGCCATTGGGAAGAAGAAAAACTAGGTTTTTCTTGAAGGCATATTCGAGGAGTTTCGAATGCAGGATTGACGTCCACCAGTCGTCGCTTGGAGATACAATCTGGAAGATCACGGCTTCTCTCCGGTTGGGGTAAATCTACTAACCTTCTTGTAGATTAATTTATTATGTGAATTAAATCGTGGTAAAATCGCATGCTAATTTAATTCGTAGCTTCCGTTGTGCATGATCGAGCGTCTCGATCGATGCTGTGAATCAGATCTGACGATCCAATTATGGATCGGATCTGGATTCGGGTTTCTGTATATCCAGCATGTGGTATCGGAGCGAGGTTGAAGCGATTTTGCGATCTTGATTGCATAATTAATTAATAAGGAGTGGTATTGAATAAATATTGCATCTTTTATATGTTTATTATATATATGCGTGGTTGAATGATCTTGGTTGACGCGATGGATTGGGGTTGGTCCTTGTTTACCGTTAGATTTGTTGTAAACCCGTTTTTCCAGTATAGGAAATTATATAAATTATTGTTATTTTAATTTTCTAGAAAAACTGTATCCGGATCTATTGCTATTTATTTAATTTTGAAGACTTTATACACAAATGTTGTCAACGGCGCAACGGTTCAGCACTGCACCATCAGACCATCAGAACGGCGCGTCTGGGGTTCGAATCACCCCAGATTCAAATATTGCAGCAACAGGGATTCGAACCCGCGTGCTGCGCGTCTGGGGTTCGAATCACCCCAGATTCAATTTTTCCAGAAAATTTTACTATTTTTGGAGAATAAAGAGATAAAAATATTGCAGCAGCAGGGATTCGAACCCGCGTGCAAAAATATTGCAGCAGCAGGATTCAAACCCGCATGCTCCAGATGCAAGGACAAAGTGCAGACCAACTCAGCTAGACGGTTTTTGTTACAGAAACGGATCAGTTTAATTATATACATGGCGGCGGCAGAGACACTTAGAACTTAGGGTTTATTTATTTATTTAATTTTAAATTATAGATTAGATACGGGGGTACCAACGATCCATCTCAGTAGTTTATTTTCGCATTTATTTTCTTATGTGGTTATTTATGTGATATAACCATGACATGCATCATATTCATGAATTCCACTACTGGCATATGCATACATGTAGAAAATTAATTTTGGCATTAATTAGACATGTATGAAAACGATAATTAATTTTGATTAATAATAAATTAAATTAATTAAAGGAGACGGAATTTTATCGGGATATAAAATTCATATGATAAAAAATAAAATTTACTGGGTAAATTTGTTTTTGGGATCTAAAATTCTTTGAGAATTTTAATTATGTAGTGACTACATAAAAGAGATTTTAATAATCGTAAAATTGGAAAATCGTGAAAAGATAGGACACTAACTAGACGGTATTTGAGACCGATAAGTTGGCGATTGCTTTTCATGATTTATTGTTTTTTTTCTTCGAATTATTGGAAAATTCTATAACCCTAAAACTTTTACCATGACTAATTAGGACTATAAAATTCATTGGTGAATTTTTGTTGTGTAAAGTCTGCACAAGGGTTTTCTAAATGATCGGAAAATTGGAAAATCATGAATAAGGTGACATTAGTTAGACGGTATTTGGAACCGATAAACTAGTGGGAGTTTTAAATTTCGTGATTTATTATTTTTCGAATTATTGAAAATCCACAAGTCATAATATATTAGGATTATAAAATTCTTGGTGAATTTTAATTGTGTAGTGTCTACACAAAGAATTTATAAATCCGATAAATTGGAAAGTCGTGAATAAGTGACACTAGTTAGACGGCATTTGGAACCGATGAACTAGTGGGAGGATTATATTTAAATATTCATGATTTATTGTTTTTCCGGATTGTAAAGAAATTCTGAAAATCCTAATAAGACTACCTATTTTTCAAAATAACGAGTGTGAGCGGGGAAGGTGACAACCAAACCCCTCGGCCTCTATTGTTGACACAAGCACCGTGAGAGAATGGTGACGCATCATGCCGCTTTGATTTTGGCCCCCTTCGGATGGCCTCACCGCTATCAAAATTCAAGGCTTGGTTTCCGAAAGGATAGGATTTGAGTACTCGTTGGGTCACTGACCTACCCTTCAGCGGCATACTCGGGGTCTACTTAAAAATCTGAAATAATAGGTCACACTCTAAAGGGTATTTTTGGAAATATCTTGGCTGAAAAAGGAAGGTAATCAACAATTAAATCGGGATGTCCGATTCTCAGTTAATTGTTGAGAGAGATTGTCTCAATTTAATCATCACCTCTTTGACCTACCCGTCGGCGGCACTGTAGGTGTGAGATTAAATCCTTGGAATGGTAGGATAAACTGCATGCATGACATCACGTTTATAATTCCTAAAATCATTATTTGTTGTGGTGTATGATTTGATTTATATTTCTGTCAAAATTTATTTTCGCAACTACATTTCATCTCAAGGTGACTTCATGAAAGTGGAAAAGTAACAAGAACGTTGAACTTGTCAATCGAGAATGCAAATTAATTTCGGTAGAGGATTCCCCTCTTGAGCCTTCAAATTTAAGTGACATTGATAAGAATGTAACTGCTGTCACTCGTGATGAGCGAGAGACAAAACAAAATTAGTTCAAAGATGACGATAATGATTTGGTATCAATCTCACTACGACATCCCACAGTTCACGAGTAGTGGCTACTCAAATGAACTGCTAGTTAACGGACATTTCCTTTAAAGAAAGCCGAGAATGGGAAGGTAAATGTCTACAAATGTAAGTCATCTAAAGTAAATAAGTTAAAGGCTAAACCGAAACATTAATGAAAGAAAATATAGGATAAGGAAAGTGATTCCGGATCACTAACCTATGAATCCTTAGAGACTTTCTTAACCGAGTAATTTGACTTAGAAGCTAAAGTTCTTTTGTAAGAACAAGGTAGCTGGGCATTCGTGATGAAGGGTAGACAACAGGTAGTTATTTAAGCTAAGATAGTGGGAGGGATATAAGGAAACAAATTTCGGATTTTAATCCTTGAATATCGCAGAAATTTAATTTCTGTTTTTCAGATTCATTGGAACGAATGGATTCACTTTCAAATCGATAATATAGTTGTCTCAAAGAAAGTGAATATGACATTTGTATACGATTCTGAAACTCGGACTTTTGTCTGATAAGTCAAAACCACTAAGTAATGTTGAAAATGTATATGTAACACATCATAAGCTATTAAGACAAATGGTTTCCATATTAAGATAAACGATTCTTCAGCATCTATTAATTAGTGCATATATCCTAAAGATAAGATCTGAAGACTGGCTAAGGGTGATTCCTATCTCCCAATCTAAGAACACTATCTCAAAGGAAAAATGACTAAGTAACCTTTCAAAAGGTAATAGAGCTGAAGAAGTATCACAACTTGTTCATATTGACCTTCGGGGTCTTATGAAGGATACAATCTAGTGGGAGCTTTTGAGTAATAGACATTTTGTCTAATGACTACTCAAAACGCCGATTAGTTTATCTAAATATTTAGAGGAATCTCTGATATTACCAAAGAAACGAGTATTCCATGCTCAAATATAGGCTATGGCATGGTTTTGGCACTGATGCTTGGCCTACCTCCGAGTGAAACGATTTCACCGAAAGGATAAACCATGTATTGTCTTGTATAGTAATTGATATGCTACATTACACTGCTTAACTCAATTATGATATTATTTGCAAAATAACGGTTTACATTATTATGTAATACCGAGAAGTCTACCTAGAAGATGCTTATGAATTTGTGAATAATGAGTGAAGTACATTCACTCCACTTCCGTAAATAGAGGCATTAGCACTAGTGCTTGAAGGTAGGACTGGAGATTTGGCATACACATTCAGATGATGACTGTTCGTGAAATATATTAATGCAATGAGTGAAGGTTGGTTATAAGATTCTGAAGAGCGGATAATGGCGGTTGTACCGTCACAACCTTTCTAGAAAAATGTATTAATAACGACCTTAGACCTTGAAGTAAAATTACTCAAGGAGTTACTATATGATTGAATCAAACCACATTTACATTGGTTGTTAGGGATTACACTGATAAATACTACTGAACCAGATCAGAATGTCAATCCACCCAAATGTAGTGGGAGTATGGTTTATCCATTGACTCGCTATGATTATGTAGACTTTACAGTTTGCTGGGGGTGATTGATAACCTATGGTCTTTTTGGAAAGACTGTATAGGATTCTGATAAAAGAAGGTTGGTTTAAAGCCGTAAATCTGTAAATAAAGTCTTGGTACTCCAGTTCTGTTCACAATCTTGTAGAACCACCTGAGTGTCTAGGCCCAGTGGGAGTAATTGGATCTACGTGATGAAGAGTTGAATGAATAAGCAAAGCCAAGTGGTCTTGGGGGTAATTCCCTGAGAAGTAGATAGTTCAATAGGGGTGATGCCCTAAAACGTTCTCACCACTCAGCCTTGCTTGACTCCATGAAAAGTAGAAAGATTACCAGGGGTGATGCCTTGAAACTTTCTTTCCGTACAACGGAGCTTGATTCCATTCGGAACAAAAGGGTTTTTAGCTCAAAGCCAATGGCAGATTTATTGAATATGTGTCCTAAACCCAATTGGATCCGACCGGGTCAGGTCGTTTACAGTCTATTTTAGTTCGTGTAATAACTTTGTTATGATTAATAAAGCACTTATGTTATTATATATTGTTTATCTTCATATTATTTGTTGCACATATATAGTAACGTCCCTAGTGTCAAACTGTGATAGAGAAACCATGATAGTGATTATGGTTGATGAGATTTCTAATCACCTTAATAAGTTTCATACTTAAATGTCTCTAGTCTTATGTACTGTCAAATGGGACATTGATATCATAATTAGACTAGCACGTATTAGATGTCTTCTATCTTATAAAAGGTAGGGATAAATCTCGTCTATCGAAGTGTAGAGACACTTGGACTGTACATGGACGTGTATTAGAGAATGCGTACATTAGACTGGCCCACTTACATTAAGTGGCACACTATGTGGCGGTTGTGTAATTATCCTTTAGACCGGAGTCTTCATGGCATCACGGTGTGGATTGTCATGCTTTGACACAATTGAGGTTTCCCTTAACCACAGGGCGATCATGCGGTAGTGATTGGGTATGATATTGAAGCATGTGGAGTATACATGTTTGGTCGTCCGGGAATCGCGTATCCTATGATTGGGATCGAATATCCGAAATGGCCTTCTTATAAGGAATGTCTAGCTCTCGAGAATCTTTGCAAAGTGGGAGTAAATGTGTTATTCCGAGAGAGCAGGATATCCAGATTATAAGATACGATCGTTAATGTATCGACACTCGAGATACGATCGTATGGATATTATTACAGCGATATGATTGTAAGTTACACGGTAACTGCTTCACATGAAAGGTAGTAGTCATTGCTTTTGACTCTTCCGATGATTGGGGGTCACGGTGTGTTGCTAGACACTATCCCGTGATCGTTAGGCATGAAGGATATTTTCGTAATTTTCACTTTTTGTCTACGGCCAACATATTTGGAAGCCTATCGGGTCACACATGTATGAACTTTGAGTCGGATTAAAATGCGGTTATAGTTGATAGCCAAATAAGGAAAGTTTATCTCTAGACTATAAAGGTTATAGTGGTAAATTAATATTGTGATATTTATTTATTATGAATAAATAAAATACAAGATATATTAATTATACACAAATTATATTAATTAAAGAATATTCCGGAAGCCAATTAATTGGCATTTCAGGCGCAAGTCATTAGGGTATAAGATACACTTGGATTGTGCACTTTAATTAATAAGATTACCATAATATTAATATTGGATATTAATTGATTTTGGAAAAATAGATTTATGGTAATAAGATAAATATAATCAATATAAGATATTGGCAATATTTAGATTTTATTTAATATGAGATATTATAATTAAAGAGATAAATCAATCTAATTGATTTTCCTTATTTTATTGGAAATGTTTTCTTCTCCTTCACACCTAGATGGGGCGCCCCTCTCACTATAAATAAGAGGTGGTTGTCAAGCTCTTTTGTACATCACAATTGCAAGAGTTTATAGTGTAAAATAGAGAACACCCTATAGAGAGTTTGGGAGAGAGGAAAAAGGCCGGTCTAGCAACCAGAGTTTTCCAATAGCAATCCAAGGAGGATTCCGGCGAGGAGTTCATGTGGATCAACGATAGAGGCCGGACATGTGGACGGCTTGCGCACTGTACTACTCTCCGTTGACGGTCAAAGCGACGATCTTATAGATCATCCAAGGTATAACCGTCAAACTACTTAACGTGTTTATTGCATTAAACGAAGAACGGTCTAGAAAAGGAAATCAAAATTTTAAATTCCGCTGCGTTAAACTAGTGATTTCCTAACAACGGTAGCAGAGCCAGACTTCGAGCTTAAGCAATAAGCATAATTTAATTGCGTAGTAATTAATTGATAGATGCAAGATCTATAATCACGAGATGTTTAAAACAAAAAAATAGATCGATTGGGTGGCTCGGTCGACTGGCGGCGGCCCCCCTCCTCTGCGGCGGCGGCTCTAGGGCTGCCGTCGTCGGCTGTCCTATTCCAAACGGGGAGATCGACCTTTTTCGTTTTGTGATATTTATTGTGCATAGATATCTCTTTGTTTAGTTGTGTCAGATGGCCAACCAATGGTTCAAATAGTTTGGGCTATTGGAAAACCATAATGGCATATTAACCAAAATATTGGCCTTTCTAAATTTTGATTTGGAATAGGCCTACGCCTTTTTCAAATATTTGATTTGTAAAAGGCCTAGGCCTGGGCCACTTTCAAAACTTTGATTTTGAAAAGTGGCCAGGCCTAACCCAAATTTGGTTTAAGAATATGCCTTTTGGTTTAGGAAACCAAAGACATCCCTTTTGTTTAAGAACCAAAAGGAAAGGAAAGAAAAAGAGACCTTGTAATTTTAATTTTTTAATTTGAATAGTTCAAATTTAATAAAATTGAAATTAGAATCGATTTAAAATTAAATGTTGATTTTAATTTTTGATTAAGTCATATATTTAATTAATAATTATTTAATTATTTGATGTGATAAAATAAGACGCATAAGTAGTTAAAATTAGAATTTAATCTTTTTCATAAGATAAAATTGTATGGATTAAATATATAGAAATAATGTGATTATATGGACCCAATTGATCATGGACTCGACCAATAGGATAGATGAGAATGTTTTCTATATGTTGGTTTTTGAAATTGTCCTAGGCCGTTATGAAAAACGTGATCTAGTTTACTTTTTGCATTTATCTCATTCCTGTTAGTACCCCCCGTGTGCGGCGGGTGTAATTATTTATTAGATAGATTATTATGTAACAAGAATGGAGCAAGAAGATGAAGACCAAAGAGAGATAAATAAAACATTAACAAACAGCAATAAAGATCCTATTGGCGGTTGCAGTTCGCAGAATGTTGTGTATGTTTTACTTTATATGACATCATAGTAATATGCACATAGTAGATGTGACCATAAATAAATAAAATTAATTAAGTGAATTAATTTAAAATTATTCACACAACAAAAATCGAGCCAAAATTGTCTCCCAATATTATAACAACGGTGAAGAGCCCTTGTTCGGACCCAACTGATCGGCCCATGTCGGGAGTTAACCTACCTCGGGTATATCGTCATTATCGCGATATGATCGTTATGAGATCTCATGAATATTTGGGTTATGACTCGACTAAGAATCTTGCGGTGATTGGCCCACGTCATGACCGTTTGATTTTAGAGACAAGGGGTGGCTATCACATAGAGATGGAAATTGTCAATAAGTTGACTAGTCAACCAATGGAAGTCGAATAAGATTCGATCAGTAAATGTACCCACCTTCGAAATTGACCCGGTCGATCGGCCAACGTCGGGGATATAGTCAACTAGATTGGATTCCATCCACTAAACGATTTATAAAATTCTTGAAAGCCAATTGGGAATAGTTGGCTAGTGGGAGTAAAACCTTATAAAATTTTAAGTGCAAATTTAGGGTTTTTAAATACATGTTATTCTATCTTTATTTATTGTTGTAGAAAATGTCAAACAAATTTAACCTTCGTTTTATCATCGACAATAAGCTTGACGAAACCAATTTTCTCGATTGAGAAAGAAACCTCAAAATCGTTTTGAGGCACGAGAAGATTGGCTATGTCTTGGACGAGGCCTTACCGGAAGAGCCCGCTGAGGGTTCGGCTGCAGATGCTGTCGAGAAGTATAACAAGCAATCGCTCGATCAGATCGATGCTACATGTATCATGCTTGCTTCGATGGCACCTGAACTGTAGAAACATCATGAGTCTATGGACGCCTACTCAATCATGGTCCACCTAAAGGAATTCTATGCTTCTCAGTCTCGCACTGAGAGGTACGAGGTCTTGAAGGCCCTATTTGGTTGTAAGTTGGCATCCGGGACTGCTGTGGGGTCACACGTGCTTAAAATGATCAGGTACATCGAGATGCTTGGGAAGCTGGGCCACAAGTTGGAGCGAGAATTGAGTATAGACTTGATTCTGCAATCTCTACCTGATTCATACTCGCAGTTCATGATGAATTATCACATGAACAAGATAGACTGCTCCCTTGCGGAGTTATTGAACATGTTGAAAACTGCTGAAGGCACTGTGGGGAAGGGAAAGCAAGTGTTGCTGGTCACTTCCAATAAGGGAAAGCCAAAAGCCCAAAAGAAGTCCAAGAACGCGCAGGCTGCACATAATCCAATGCCTAAGATAGCCAAAGACAAATCCAAGGATGCTTGCTTCAATTGCGGTGAGACCGGACATTGGAGGAGAAACTGCAAAGGCTTCTTGAGTATCAAGAAGAAGCATTCCGATGCTTCGACTTCAGGTATGTTTATGATTGAGATCAATATTGCTTCTTCTAAGTCTAACCATTGGGTATTAGATGCTGGTTGTGGTTCTCATATTTGTACGAATATGCAGGCACTAAGAAGAACTAGAGAAGTGAGGAAAGGAGAGGTGGACCGACGCGTTGGGAATGGAGCAAGTGTTGCTACGCTGGCCGTAGGAGTTTATTTGCTTTCATTGCCCAGTGGGCTAGTACTAGAACTTAGTAACTGTTATTTTGTTCCTGCTCTTACGAAGAGCATATTTCTATTTCCGCATTAAATGTTGATGGATTTTCATTTACGTTTGAGAATAAATGTTGTTCTTTTTCAAGTGATGAAAGTTTTTATGGTACTGGCATACTTAGCAATGGTCTCTACATATTAGATGTGAATGTTGACGTAATGAATATAAACAACAAGAAAGCCAAAATGAATGACTTTAATGAATCCTACTTACGGCATTGTAGACTTGGCCATATAAATAAAAAGCGCATTTCCAAACTCCATAAAGATGGATTGTTGGATCAATTCGATTACGAATCGTTTGATACATGCGAGGCTTGTTTGCTTGGCAAGATGATAAAGTCACCTTTTAGTGGCAAAGGGATAAGATCCAATGAATTGCTTGAGCTCATACATACTGATGTGTGCGGCCCAATGTCAATTCAAGCCAAATGAGGATACTCTTATTTTATCACTTTCACTGATGACCATTCACGCTATGGTTATATATACTTAATGAAGTATAAGTCTGAGGCCTTTGAAAAGTTCAAGGAATTCAGAAGTGAAGTAGAGAAACAACTAGGTAAGGAAATCAAAACACTTCGATCCGATCGAGGTGGAGAATACCTAGATGGAGAGTTTCAAAGTTATTTAAAGGAGAATGGGATTCTACCTGAATGGACCCCTCCAGGTACGCCTTAGATGAATGGCGTATCTGAGAGGAGGAACCGTACCTTGTTAGACATGGTACGATCCATGATGAGCTATGCAGTTCTCCCAAAATCATTTTGGGGGTATGCTCTAGAAACCGCATCCTATACACTGAACCGAGTTCCATCAAAGACGGTTTATTCTACACCATATGAGGTATGGGCTAAGAAGAAACCGAATCTGGCATATCTTAAACCTTGGGGTTGTTCGACTTACGTGAAGCGGATAATACCTAAAAAATTAGAGGCCAGATCCGACAAATGTCTATTTATGGGTTATCTTAGAGAAACTAGAGGATACCAATTTTTACCACCCTGAGGAACAAAAGGTATTTGTTTCCAGGACTGGCCACTTTCTGGAGAAAGTGTTTATTCTGGATAGGGTCAGTGGGAGTACGATTGATCTTGAAGAAATTCGAGAACTACTTACGGATAACAGTCAGTTGATGGAAGTAGAGGAGGCACCACATATAGATGTGATGCCAACCCCTACCGTGGACAATAGCACCTCGAAGATCCACCAGGGAACGCCGTGAACCCGAAAGGTATACTGGCGTGTATCTCATGGAAGATGAGGACCCTAGAACTTATGAGGAAGTGCTATTAAGGCATGACAAAGAGAAAAGGCTAGAAGCCATGAATTCTGAAATGGAATCCATAAAAGACAACCAAGTTTGGAACTTAGTTGATCCACCTGAAGGAATAGTTCCTATAGGGTGCAAATGGGTCTTTAAGAGAAAAACCGACATGGACGGCAACGTGACTACCTACAAGGCTAGGTTAGTGGCAAAAGGTTATAAGCAAAGACAAGGAGTTGGCTATGACGAAACATTTTCGCCTGTTTCCATGTTAAAATATATTAGAATTCTGCTCGCTATTACAGCATACCATGATTACGAAATCTGGCAGATGGAAGTGAAAACAGTTTTTCTTAACGAGAACCTGTCTGAGGAAGTGTATATGACACAGCCTGAGGGTTTCACAACCAATGACGCCAGGATGGTGTGTAAACTGAAAAGATCTATTTATGGATTAAAGCAAGCTTCTCGGAGTTGGAATCTTTGCTTTGATGAGATAATCAAACAGTTTGATTTCATCAAAAACGAAGATGAGCCCTGTGTTTATAAGAAGGTTAGTGGGAGTTCCATTGTATTCTTAGTGCTATATGTAGACGACATATTGCTCATAGGGAATGGTGTGCCTATGTTACAGTCATTCAAAGCTTGGTTATCCAAGAACTTCTCAATGAAGGACTTGGGTGAAGTAGCCTACATTCTAGGAATCAAGATCTATAGAGATAGATCTAAGAGGTTGCTTGGTCTGTCGCAATCCACCTATAGAGACAAGATACTGAAGAGATTCAGCATGGAGCAGTCCAAGAAAGGATTGATGCCCATGTCACATGGGGTCTACCTGTCGAAGGGAATGAGTCCTAAGACAGAGGAGGAAAGGGCACAAATGAGTAAGATCTCTTATGCTTCGGCAATCGGGTCTATCATGTATGCTATGTTATGCACTAGACCAGATGTCTTGTACCCTCTTAGTACGACTAGTAGGTACCAGTCCAACCCTGATGATGGTCACTGGGTTACAGTCAAGAATATCCTCAAGTACAGAGACGTACTAGAGATATGTTTCTGGTTTTCGGGAATGATGATTTAGTATTACGAGGTTACACAGATGCCAGTTTCCAAACTGACAAAGATGACTTTAAGTCTCAGTCTGGATTTGTTTTCACGCTTAACGGTGAAGCAGTGAGCATGAAGAGTTCCAAGCAGGAGACTACTGCAGACTCTACAATGGAAGCCGAATACATAGCAGCCTCGGAGGCGGCAAATGAAGCAGTTTGGATGAAGAAGTTCATTACTGAACTTGGTGTGGTTCCCTCCATTGAAGGTCCAGTGCCGCTGTACTGCGATAACAATGGGGAGATATCTCAATCGAAGGAACCAAGGTCTCATCAGAAGTCCAAGCATGTGCTACGGCGCTATCACTTGATTAGAGAGATATTAGATAGAGAAGATGTAAAGATAGATAAAGTCCACACGGATGATAACATAGCTGATCCGTTAACCAAGGCACACAAGAAAAGCATGAGAAACATGTTCACATGCAAGGGCTTAGACATATGGGTGATTGGCTTTTGGCCAAGTGGGAGATTGTTGAATAGGTGTCCTAAACCCAATCGGGTTGGACCGGATCCGACCGGGTCGGGTCGTTTACAGTCTATTTTAGTTCGTGTAATAACATTGTTATGATTAATAAAAGCACTTATGTTATTATATATTGTTTATCTTCATATTATTTGTTGCACATATATAGTAACGTCCCTAGTGTCAAACTGTGATAGAGAAACCATGATAGTGATTATGGTTGATGAGATCTCTAATCACCTTAATAAGTTTGACACTTAAATGTCTCTAGTCTTATGTACTGTCAAATAGGACATTGATATTATAATTAGACTAGCACGTATTAGATGTCTTCTAACTTATAGAAGGTAGGGATAGATCTCGTCTATCGAAGTGTAGAGACACTTGGACTATACGTGGACGTGTATTAGAGAATGCGTACATTATACTGGCCCACTTACATTAAGTGTTACACAATGTGACGGTTGTGTAATTATCCTTTAGACCGGAGTCTTCATGGCATCACGGTGTGGATCGTCATGCTTTGACACTATTGAGGTTTCCCTAACCACATGGCGATCATGCGGTAGTGATTGTGTATGATATTGAAGCATGCGGAGTATACATGTTTGGTCGTCCGGGAATCGCGTATCCTATGATTGGGATCGAATATCCGAAATGGCCTTATTATAAGGAATGTCTAGCTCTCGAGAATCTTTGCAAAGTGGGAGTAAATGTGTTATTCCGAGAGAGCATGATATCCAGATTATAAGATACGATCGTTAATGTATCGACACTCGAGATACGATCGTATGAATATTATTACAGCAATAGGATTGTAAGTTACACGGTAACCGCTTCACATTAAAGGTAGTAGTCATTGCTTTTGACTCTTCCGATGATTGGGGGTCACAGTGTGTTGCTAGACGCTATCCCGTGATCGTTAGGCATGAAGGGCATTTTCGTAATTTGCACTTTGTGTCTACGGCCAACATATTCGGAAGCCTATCAGGTCACACACATATGAACATCGAGTCGGATTAAAATGCGGTTATAGTTGATAGCCAAAAAAGGAAAGTTTATCTCTAAACTACAAAGGTTATAGTGGTAAATTAATATTATGATATTTATTTATTATGAATAAATAAAATACAAGATATATTAATTATACACTAATTACATTAATTAAAGAATATTCCGGAAGCCAATTAATTGGCATTTCGGGCGCAAGTCATTAGGGTATAAGATACACTTGGATTGTGAACTTTAATTGATAAGATTACCATAATATTAATATTGGATATTAATTGATTTTGGAAAAATAGATTTTTGGTAATAAGATAAATATAATCAATATAAGATATTGGCAATATTTAGATTTTATTTGATATGAGATATTATAATAAAAGAGATAAATCAATCTAATTGGTTTTCCTTATTTTATTGGGAAAATGTTTTATTTTCCTCCACACCTAGATGGGGCGCCCCTCTCACTATAAATAAGAGGTGGTTGTCAAGCTCTTTTGTACATCACAATTACAAGAGCTTATAGTTCTTGTGTAAAATAGAGAACACCCTATAGAGAGTTTGGGAGAGAGAAAAAAGGCCGGTCTAGCAACCGGAGTTTTCCAATAGCAATCCAAGAAGGACTCCGGCGAGGAGTTCGTGTGGATCAACGATAGAGGCCGGACATGTGGACGGCTTGCGCACTGTACTACTCTCCGTTGACGGTCAAAGCGACTATCTTATAGATCATCCAAGGTATAACCGTCAAACTACTTAACGTGTTTATTGCATTAAACGAAGAACGATCTAGAAAAGGAAATCAAAATTTTAAATTCCGCTGCGTTGAACTAGTGATTTCCTAACAAGATTGACTGCCTATGCTTATATCCGTCGGTGGATTAAAACAAACCTTCAGGTCATTAAAATTCACATGTTTTGAAATGTGTGGGCTTGACCAAAATATTGATGAGTCTTTCGTAGACCAGAGAATCAATATTGGTAAAGAGTAGGCGTTAGTGTAAATGCAAGGTAACACTGAAACAGTTGTAAGCAACATGGGTGTGTTATCTGAAGTCAAGAACTGACAAGCCAGAGCTTCTATGAATTAGCGAAGTGGACTATATTCTTAGAAATCGATTCGGTCGAATTCATGAGAAAAAGTTGTTGGCGTATCCCATCCATCTTATTGGTTAAAATAAGCACGCATATTCGTATGCGATATACAACGAGAGGTTTCCTACCAACCCCTCATGGAATAATTCTATCAATCTTCGGATATAGAGAAAATAGGATAAATTCTCTGATGGATAGAGAATGTCAGGTTATTAAAAGTCAATTAAAGATGAATCTTGGATTCAAGTTTTGATAGCAGTATAGTGCTTCCTCAAGTACTTTTAGAGAACGAGGAATTATATGCTAGTATATTCAGGTGCATACCTGAGTATTGTTGACTACACTGATGCTGACTTACAGTCAGATTAAGGATGATCGTTAATTGATCTTGGGCTCAGTGTTTTCTCATAGTGATGGAGCTATAGTCTGGAGCAATCCAGCACTGCCAGTTTGACTCTGATAGTCGAATACATAGTAGCTTTCGGAGCAGGTAAAGGGGCAGTGTGGCTTGAGAAGTTCTTTGTTGGATCGGGAAGTGATTCCAGATCTCGATGAGCCGATACCATTTTACTGTGAAAACAGTTGAGAGGCAGCTCATGCAAATGATCTTCACAGTCACAAGAGGTCAAAAGCATATTAAGAGAGTACCACCTGATCAGACAGACCATGCATAGAGGCGACGTTTCAGTCCTAAAAGATCGCCTTGAGCCGACAACCTAGCTGATCAGTTTCCCAAGTCGTGTGGCATCTAATGTCACAGATAAGCGCTTGGCGGGTATAAAATTGGGAGATACGTCTCATCTGCTTTAGAGCAAGTGGGAGAATGTTGTGGATAGACAAAATAAGGGTGTGGTGCTCTAAAAACAATTATTGCTTTTCTTTACGGGTAAGTGGAAGATTGTTAGATGTAGTGCCCGAAAGACAGTTAAGACTTGTCCTTACAGGCAAGTGGGAGATTGTTGGAAGTAGAGCTCGAAAGACAATTTATGTAATTGTTTTATAATTAATAAATGACAGATTTATTTTCATCTTATTATTTGCTTTGTGCTTATATTTAATACACTGCTGAAAACCCCAAGTCGTATCATATGTAGCCATATAACTTAGTGTGTGTCACACGCGAGGATTAAGTTTATAATGATACACTTGAACTATTAGTCCGTGGTGAACTTAATCGAAGTTTGAGGTCTATTGATTAAACCACCATTAATGCGCCCAGAACACTTTGAGGTGTGACCGTCTTATCCGGACCGTCGATATTGATTATCTAAGTGGGGCATTTATATATGATGTAGTCATGTAGGACTGGACTGATTTAATCTGCATTTATTGTTAAGGGTGATTTTGTACGTTTTATAATGCTATATTTCATAATGATTTCCCCCTATATTTGTATATGTTGCATAGAAAACGAGTGTTTAAATGAGTTATTGAGCAAGTGAGGTTTTTATCGGTTTAATCGCAAAATTGGTGAATTTATGTGTTCTTAATATGCAATTATGATTATTTGAATTATATTACATTTTTGCAATCTTTTCTATGTGTTATAGGTGCAGTTATGTGGTTGGGATGTCGATAAAAAGTGATCAAAGTCGAGCTAAGTTCAATTGAGAAAGAGATAATGCTAAAGTGGAATGAGGAAAAGAGATAAAGATGGAAAAATCACATCAAACTAAACTTGAACGCAGCGTTCATGCGGCGTTCAAGGATGAACCAGCGTTCAGATGAAGAAATCAAGATGAGTCTATGGACGGAGCATGGACGAGCGCTTGGAAGGAGTTCATGGCAGAGCGGACGAGCGTCCATTTTGGCGGACGAAGCGCCCACATTGCCGACTTTAGCAAAGACCGACCTAAAACTCTATATAAGCAATGGATTTCCTTCAACATAAATGACAATTAAAAACCCTAAAATTTTAGGAGCGACTTTGGCTGCGGTTCTTTACTACTTTTATCAAATTTTATGCCTTTAAATTCCTAGGTTAGATTAATTAATTCCATGTACTTTTTATTCAACAATTCGATGTGCAAAGGATGCTGTGAGGCTAAATCCTCCTTGAACGAGCGTTTGTGAAGCCGTCCGTTTCAACAGCTTTGATCTCTAGTTCGTGATTATTTTGTGAGTGTCTATTAAAGTTGTTACTTTTATCATGTTTTTATATGTTGATTGCATGCTATATCGAAAGATCCGTGCCTTTGTTTATTGTTTGCTTGATGAAAGTCATGTTAACCTTAGAACACCATGATAAAAGTTTAGACTTTTAATCTAATCACAACGAAAGTTATTAGATTGAATCTCTAGGTTAGAAATTGAAAGATTTCACGCCTAGGTTAGAAAGACTTAATCTTTAATCGAAAGATCGAGGATTAGAAAACGAACTTGTCTACGAAAGTAGGTGTTCATGCCTTAGATAGGTGAATCACAACTTGAGTAGAGATCACGAAATAATCCGAATTAGTATCAAACGTTGATAGGATAGGTGGAACAATTGCTTGTTCGTTCGTTAAAATTTGATTTAAATCACTTGACTCGAATTGCTTAGCTTAGTTTAGTTTATTTTATTTTTCTGCGACTTAGTTAGTCTTTATTGCTTTCAATCTTGCCTAGCATTGGATTCAATCCTCTGTCTAGTTCCTTTTATGCATATTTGTTTAAATTAGTTTTCTGTTTAGTTTAGATTCTCGTGACAATAGTTAGTTTAGGAATAAAAACTAGGATCCACAACCTCCGATTCCCTGAGATCGACTCCGGTATTAATCGCTATACTACGATCCCTACACTTGGGGAATACCGGATTTATAAATTTTATTACTTGTTTGTGTTAATAAAATCCGTGACAAGTTTTTGGCGCCGTTACTTGCCGGGGAACCGGACGGTTGTCTAGTTTTTGTTTTTCATTAGTAATTTAGGTTAGGTTTTTGTTTCTATTTCTGTTTTTCGTTGGTGATTTAGTTGTTTTTACTTATTTGCTTTTTCTGTTAATTAATATTTGTTCTTGTTAGTTGTAGTATAGACTTTTGTTTTTGAGTTTTAGTCTCTGTTTTCTGTTATCGTTTCTTTTTCTGCTCTCTGTTCGAATCTGTTCCGGTTGGACGGCGTGCCTGGTCATCTGAGATGCCCGTCAGCTTCTTCTTCAGAGGACGCCCGCCCGCTTAATTGGGCGCCCGTCATCTGTCTCGCCATTAGTTTTTATTTTTATTTCAATTAGGTTTTTTCTGTTTTTTCGTAGGTAAGTGTCGTAGGTAGGTTTCTTAGGTTGAATCATCGACTCACACCTTTCACGATCAAATTTTAGGATAAAAGGGTCCGTTTAGCACTTGATAGTATTTTGGCCATAACTTTTGGCTCGAGTGTCCGTTTACGCGCGCAGGACCCCAATTCGGAAGCTCGTTCCGACGCCGACGACGTGGAAGACCGCCGGAGGCCGTCCGACACCGTTTTTGAGGTCAAAATCCATTGTTTTCCCTTCCATTTTGGGCTCAGAGAAGATTTCAACACGCTTTTTTTTTCTTGCCTTTTAGTATTTTTTCTGTTTTAAATTTTTCGTAGTTAAGTTTCGTAGTTTTGATTCCTCTAGGTTTAGTTATCCTTTCCTCTGCAATCGATCTGTCCATTCGTCACTTTCTATCCTTTCTTGCTCAACACCTTGAGTTGGTGTTCGGTTTATGCAAACTCGTAGTCATAAGGGACCACTAATCTATTCCCCTGACCCCGAGCGGACCATAGTCCAACCCAATAGGCGGAGACTTCGTTTCGACGAAGGAAACGCTCTAGATCAAGAATTTGAGCAATATCTTTCAGGAGAAATCGAAAGAATAGTAATAATGGCAGCGGAAGATAGACGGACGTTGGCCGACTATGCCATGCCCGGTACAGTCACCATCAACCCGGCTATCGTCATGCCTACCATTAATGCTCCAAACTTCGAGCTTAAACCCAGACTTATTCAGATGATGCAGCATGCATCAATTTTCCATGGGTTCCCATCTGAAAACCCCCACACTCACTTACACACATTCTTGCAAATATGCGGTACTACCCGTATCCAAGGTGTAAGTGAGGACGCCATCAAGCTTAAACTATTTCCATTTTCCTTACGGGGGGAGGCACTCGAGTGGTATCACTCTCTCCCCTCTGAATCCATCACTACGTGGGCGGAGCTCGAGAAGGAATTTCTAAGTCAATACTTTCCTCCTTCAAAAACAGCCCACTGTCTGAACGAAATCTTCACATTCCGTCAGCTGGAAAATGAGTCATTCTTTGAGGCGTGGAAGAGGTTTAAGTCTCTCCTGCGAAAGTGTCCCCATCATGGCTTGCCAAAGCAAAGGCAAGTCCATACTTTCTTCAGTGGATTGACCGAGCTCACCAAGGGCATGGTCAATAGTTCCTCTGGTGGGGCATTTCTCAAGAAAACACCTGATGAGGGGTGGGCGTTGTTCGAGGACATTGCCAAATATAACTACGCCCCCTCTTATCAAGCCATCCAAGCACCTCCTCCCCCTCCCAAGGTCGAAGAGGTGACTATGCAAAGTCTTGTTGCCATCGCAAAAGCAGATGGCACCTTCTCAGCCGATGATGACCTCTCACACCGCCCCTACCCGAGTTATCAGGCTCCTTCACTTTCACACGAACTCTCAAGTTCAGATTTGAAATGCTTATCTTTGTCCGACCGCCATATGACCGCCAATGTCAAATTCTTCCCCCTCGCTTTCAAAGCAAGTCAATGCTGTTCATGACTATGGACAGCATAATCCAATCACATGCCAAGTATGTGATAGCATGGGGCACACTGCTCGCTTCTGTCCCATGATTGGGCAGAATGCGGAAGTCAATGCTTTCTCTGGCCAGACAAATCAGAGATTCAATAACCAATTCTCTGGCCAGAACAGTTTCCAAAACCAAGGGTTTAATCGGTCTTGGATTTAATCTAATTCGAACTTCAATAAAAAACCTGGTTATAATCGTAACCCAAGCTATAATTCTTCCAATCCACAAGCAAAGGTTCAATCGTAATTGGCCCGCCAATTCTAATTCGCATTCCAAAGTCGGCTAAGCCAGCCCTTTCCCCAGAATTTTCAAAACTCTCAAGGCACCTCCCACCAGGACGATATAAAAGCCGAATGGAATTCATTTCGGGAGGAGCAAAGCGGGGCGATGAAAAGTCTTGAGAGGCAAATCGGGCAATTGGTCGAGCGATTAGCCTCTAGACCGTCAGGCGGTTGCCCGACTTCACGGAAAAGAATCCAAGAGGCGGTCAAGTCGCTCAGCCGATTTAAGCGGCGATCAATGCAATGACCGGTACCTTCACCTCCGTGCACGGTAGAGAAGAGGCGGTGCAATGAATTTGAGAAGTGGTTCTCAAGTTGGTGGTCCCCACGGCTTCAGGGGAAACCACTAGCCCCTCCCGCCATTGGTAAGGCGGGAGGGGAAGTTGAGCACCCATCATCCCCAGGCTAGAAGGAAAATCGTGTGGTGATCCACGATAGAAGAAAGAGTTGAGATTCCTCAAGTGGGTGATCCTTGAGGAATAAAGAATCAATTGGAAGTCCTCGGTGTTGTTTCCCGAGAAGTGAAACATTTGAGGATCCTCGGTGGTGATCCCGAGGAATGATAAGTTAAATGATAGTCAGGTGGTTGATCCCCTGACTAACAAAAAGAATGAAAAGACGGTTCGATGGAAAGATTTGGAAGACAAGGCCGTTAGTTCGCCCTCGAAGAAAGTATTTTCCGAGGAGGATTTGAAAAAGCTTCCCTTTCCACCTAGAAAGAGCAACATCCCATTGAGCGAAGATAAGAAGTATGAAAAGGTGCTTAATTTGTTGAAAAATACTCGAGTTAATCTTCCATTGTCGACGTCTTGGTAGAGATGCCTAAGTACACCAAATTCATAAAGGATGTTGTTTCTTGAAGAAGAAGTTAGCGAGAAATGGATCGAGGCAATTGGTGAGGATTGTTCAATGATCAATTATCCGGACTTACCAATCAAAAGAGGTGACCCGGAAAATTTGTGCTCACATTGCGGATGGGAGGCCTAGTCTTTCCAAATTCTTTATGTGACAGGGGCATCCATAAGCTTGATGCCATTATCTATTTGCAAGCATTTGGGTTTACAAAGTCTTCTAGAACCCACTACCATGAACTTGCGGTTCGATAGATCTTCAAAGAAAGCCTCGGGGATCCTAAAGGACGTATTGGTTCAAGTTGGTAGGTTTACCTTTCCGTTATTTGGTATGTCTTAGATATGGAGAAAAATGAAAATGTCCCTCGATTCTTGGAAGACCTTTCCTATCTACGCCACTAGAGCCCTCATCGATTGTGATGGTGGGAAAGTAACTATCCGAGTGGGTGACCAAGAGGTGAGCTATAGTGTCTCTAAATCTATTCAAGTACCCTCCGGTTCTCCAACCGGCTTTTCCATTGAGGAGTCATTTCATGACTTCAATGATATGTATGGACGAGCAAGTCAAGGTCGTGGAAGCGGAATATGAGCGATTGATCGATAATCTGAATAGCCATGGTGTGGTTAATCTAGATCAATTAGCGGTGACTTTGAGGAAGAATTGTTAGAAGGAGAAGCTTTGGCGGTGGGACCACAGAGTAAACTTAGTGATATCGAGTTGAAAAGTGGAGATCTCAAGTCAAGTTTAGAAGATCCCCTACTGATTTAGTCTTTGAAGCCGTTGCCTAAACATCTAAAGTATGTGTTTCTAAGAGAAGGTGACAGCTTCCATTGATTATATCCGCCTAAGTTTGTCTCGTATAGAGGAGATGAAATTAATCAACGTCTTGAAACGTAATGAAAAAGCATTTGGTTGGCAAGTAGGAGATATCCGAGGAATATCTCTCGACATCCGCATGCACAAGATCAAGACTAGTGAGGGTGCTAAATGTGTAAGATGACCCCAAAGGAGGCTTAACCCTCACATGCAAGAAGTTGTTAAAAAGGAAATCATCAAACTTCTGGACATGGGAATCATTTATGCCATCGCGGATAGTGAATGGGTTTCCCCGACTCAGGTAGTTCCCAAGAAGGGTGGAATTACGAATGAGAAGAATGAGAAGGGAGAGGAAATTGCATTGAGACTTGTCACTGGTTACCGAGTCTGCATCGATTATCGCAAGCTCAATGAGGTAACCATGAAAGATCACTTCCCCCTTCCATTCATTGATCAAATGCTTGAGCGTCTAGCAGGGCACGCATTCTACTGCTTCCTGGATGGATATTCAGGATACTTCCAGATACCCATCGATCCTGTTGACCAAGAGAAGACCACTTTCACTTGCCCTTATGGGACATTCGCCTCTGAAGCGAATGCCATTTTCTCTCAGTAATGCCCGGCCACCTTTCAAAGGTGTATGATGGCAATCTTTGACGGGCTAGTTGAAAAGTGCATGGAGATTTTTATGGATGATTTCTCGGTCTTTGGTCAATCCTTCGATGATTGCCTCGATAATCTTGATCAGGTGTTGTCTAGATGTGTGGAAAAGGACTTAGTACTCAATTGGGAAAAGTGCCATTTTATGGTCGATGAAGGGATAGTTCTTGGCCACAAAGTGTCAGCCAAAGGTATAGAAGTAGATAGGGCCAAGGTTGAAGCTATTGAGAAGATGAGTTATCCTAAGAATGTTCGGGAGGTCCGAGGTTTTCTCGGACATGTCGGCTTCTATAGGAGGTTCATCCAGGACTTTTCAAAGATTGCCAAGCCCCTGTCTACTTTACTCAAAGAAGACGTTACTTTTGATTTTGATGAGAATTGCAAGCGCGCGTTTGAGGAGCTTAAGAGTAGACTGATATCCGCTCCAATCCTTATATCGCCAGACTGGAACTTGCCCTTTGAGCTTATGTGCGATGCATCCAACTATGCTGTTGGTGCAGTCTTAGGACAGCGCATCAAAGGAAAGTTCCAGCCTATCTATTACGCCAGCCACACGTTGAATCCTTCTCAAGTTAACTACACGACAACTGAAAAGGAACTATTAGCCGTAGTCTTTGCTATGGATAAGTTTCGTAGTTACTTGCTGGGTGCTCAAGTGATTGTGTGGACTGATCACGCTGCTTTGCGGTATCTGATGACTAAAAAGGATGCTAAACCGCCTCTGCGCGTTGAATCGACCGACCTACAAGAGTTTGACGTTCAAATTAAGGACAAAAAGGGCAGTGAAAATGTAGTGGCGGATCACGTTTCTAGAATGTTAAATGAGGAAAAGGATGAACCAGATGATATAGATCTTTACTTTCCTCTAGAAAACATTATGTTGATAGACGGTTGTCCTCCTGATGTTCCATGGTACTCTTCCATTGTGAACTACCTTCATGCCCGTTACCTTGATCCCGAAATGTCTTATCAAGAGAAGAAGAAGTTCTTCTCTGATATGAAGTTTTTCGTTTGGGATGAACCTCACCTCTTCAAGATCTGTAAAGATGGTTTGCTGAGGAGGTGTGTTCCTGAATCTGAGGAACGCGATATAATCGAGAAATGCCATAGTGGACCCACAGGTGGTCACTTTGGTCCGTGGAAAACCGTTGCCAAAATCTTCCAATCCGGTTTCTATTGGCCCACAATCTTCAAGGACACGGAAGCTTTCTGTAAAGCTTGTGATCGTTGCCAAAGAACCGGAGCTTTGACAAGGCGGTTTGACATGCCGTTGAAACCCATCCTTGAATGCGAAGTCTTTGATGTTTGGGGCATCGATTTTATGGGACCATTCCCATCATCTTGTGGCAACAAATACATCTTAGTCTGCGTTGACTATGTTTGAAATGGGTGGAGGCAATTGCCACTCCTCACAATGATCATAAAACGGTCATGAAATTTCGAAGAAGAACATCTTTGTGAGGTTTGGATGTCCTGCCTTGATCAGTGATGAAGGGACACACTTTTGCAACCGACCTTTGGAAAAAGTCTCGAGAAGTATGGTGTTTGCCATAAAATCGGCACACCATATCATCCGATGACTAGTGGTCGAGTTGAACGAAGCAACCGAGTCTTAAGAAAATCCTGGAGAAGGCGGTGAATAGTCATAGAAAAAAACTGGAGTTCGAAGTTGGACGATGTACTTTGGGCATATAGGATCGCCTATAAGACCCCTATGGGTACATCGCCATATCAAATGGTTTACGGTAAGCCATGCCATCCGCCAATCGAGTTAGAGACACAGGCGTATTGGGCTCACGAAGTTTTGAACTTCGATTCCCAATCTGTGGGAAACATCGATTGCAAAGCGATTGCATGATTTGGATGAATTTAGGCTCCAGGCTTATGAAAGCGCGCCAGGATTAGTAAAGAGAAGATGAAACTACTCCATGACGCCAAGATAAAGAAGAGAGAATTCCAGGTCGGCGAGCAAGTTCTCTTATACAATTCTAGGTTACATTTGTTTCCTGGGAAGTTGAGAACACGTTGGTCCGGTCCTTTTGAGATTCTCCAAATCATTCCTGGAGGTGTTCTAGAACTACGTGGTTATCCAGATCAACCGTTTCGAGTTAATGGTCAAAAGTGCAAGCACTACATTGGTGAACCTAAAGAAAAACCTTCGATTGTTAAATTTCTCGATATTCTCGGATGTGGTGTTACAGAGGTCAATGAATTTGGCGAGTTTTCATCTGATTTATTCTCCGAGGATGACGGTATTGGTTCATCAGCAGAAGTTCTAGCAGGTAGTTGGGATATGAAGGAGTATGAAAAAGAGCAAAAGCTTAAACGTCATCAGAGGAATCAGAGAAGAAAGAAATCAGCCATGGGGAAGATTAAACGAGTTTGGAAGGTTATAAAAGATTTTACCCCATGTGTTAGATCTTGTTTTCGCAGCCCACACTACGGACCGGAGCTTAAAAGCGAGGTAGTGGGTGGCGAGAGAAAGGTTAAATGGCCTGATCCAGGCTGAGCTTCAAATGTGTCGAGCTAACGACAATAACCATTAGCGCTACTAGGAGGCATCCTAGATATCCCTTATTATATTAGTTTCTTTCTTTAGTTGTTTTTCGTTGTTTTAGTTCAGTTTTATTAGGATTGTGTTTGTTTTTGTCAGTCAGCCGTCCCAGTCCTATAAAGGGTCGAAGTGTTGTTTTGTATTGATTTCCTCTTATCTTTATCTTTATCGCTTTTGAGCGACATGATATAATCCCTTGTGTCCCCCGAGGTTTTTTTTTCTTTGCTTTTCATGTGTGCAGGGTATTTGCATTAGCTTTTGTGAGTTTTCAGATGATATCAGTTTTCCGGTGGATGGTCCACAGTCTACTGTTTTCATCGAGCCTTTTTGGATCTGGAGCATGCCCACTTCCCGAATTGCCACATTTGAACGACAATCAGCTAAGTTTCTTATCTTTTTACTTTCTGCACAACATGAGGACATGTTGTTATTTAAGTGTGGGGGAGGGGATAAGTCGATATGTATCTATACATTTGCTTACATGATTTTATTTCTATGCTAAAATGAGCTAAATTTTAAAAAAATTTGTTTTGTCTCGAGTGAGCAATGCATGTTTTTGTTCGGTTTGTTATATTCATTGATGTTGTATGCCGTATGTTCCATAAGTTAGACGTTTCACCCGATATTATTTTTCACGAAGCCATAGTGAATGATGAGCTATATTATAAAGTTATACCCCTTTTGATTAGTGATGTTTGATTCCTTATAAGTCATGTGCTTAGTGCTAATGTTCATATCGTGAGACTTATGATAGTTTGTATTTAGTTCCAAGTACGATGTACTGTGAATATCTAGAAGTTTGAATGTGATAAGTACTACGTAACTAATGTCATTTGAAAAAGTTGAGTTAATAATGAAATCAATAGTGTGTGTCGGAAGCTGGTCGATGATTTGAGTGCGGTAAGGCATTATCTCGAAATGTTTTATTCCACTATGATGACCAAAAGCTCACGACGATGGAAAAAGTCGCTTTATGATTTGAGTAAGGTAGGGTATACCACGTATGTCCTATTCTGCTATGATGAGCAATAGCTTATTCTGATGTGTGTTTAAATGTGAAATCAATTGAATCAACTTAAGAATTGTTATGAAAAGAATGAAATGAGACTTAGTTATCGTTAATCTTATCCCCAGTATAAACCGATGGATATGCTGTAGGGATTATCCTCTAAGTATGTCGGAAAGGTCTTAAATGTTTTCTATCATCTTTTTCGGGATATGTTCCGTTTTGTAGGGTGCATCTTATAAGTATCTTTTATTACTAGTTTGAAGGGGGTATTAGCTAGTTTTGCTTGAAATATTCGAGTTTGGATTTAGTGGAAGTTTTCTATGGCTATGCACACACACTCTGGTAAACTTCGATTTATTGAGTCTGTGGTATATGTGTTGAGGTGTTTATATTCTTTCCGAGCCTTTATCTTGTTTTTGTTTTGCTGCTCGACGAGCAAAGTTTAAGTGTGGGGAGTTGTTAAGGGTGATTTTTTGTACGTTTTATAATGCTATATTTCATAATGATTTCCCTATATTTGTATATGTTGCATAGAAAACGAGTGTTTAAATGAGTTATTGAGCAAGTGAGGTTTTTATCGGTTTAATCGCAAAATTGGTGAATTTATGTGTTCTTAATATGCAATTATGATTATTTGAATTATATTACATTTTTGCAATCTTTTCTATGTGTTATAAGTGCGATTATGTGGTTTGAGATCTTGATAAAAAGTGATCAAAGTCGAGCTAAGTTCAATTGAGAAAGAGATAATGCTAAAGTGGAATGAGGAAAAGAGATAAAGATGGAAAAATCACATCAAACTCGAACTTGAACGAAGCGTTCATGCAGCGTTCAAGGATGAACCAGCGTGCCCTGATGAAGAAATCAAGACATGAGTCTATGGACGGAGCATGGACGAGCGTTTGGAAGGAGTTCATGGCGCAGAGCGGACGAAGCGTCCATTTTGGCGGACGAGCGCCCACATTGCCGACTTTAGCAAAGACCGACCTAAAACTCTATATAAGCAGCGGATTTCCTTCAACATAAATGACAATTAAAAACCCTAAAATTTTAGGAGCAGCTTGGCTGCGGTTCTTTACTACTTTTATCAAATTTTATGCCTTTAAATTCCTAGGTTAGATTAATTAATTCCATGTACTTTTTATTCAACAATTCGATGTGCAAAGGATGCTAGGAGGCTAAATCCTCCTTGAACGAGCGTTGTGAAGCCGTCCGTTTCAACAGTTTGATCTCTAGTTCGTGATTATTTTGTGAGTGTCTATTAAAGTTGTTACTTTTATCATGTTTTTATATGTTGATTGCATGCTATATCGAAAGATCCGTGCCTTTGTTTATTGTTTGCTTGATGAAAGTCATGTTAACCTTAGAACACCATGATAAAAGTTTAGACTTTTAATCTAATCACAACGAAAGTTATTAGATTGAATCTACAGGTTAGAAATTGAAAGATTTCACGCCTAGGTTAGAAAGACTTAATCTTTAATCGAAAGATCGAGGATTAGAAAACGAACTTGTCTACGAAAGTAGGTGTTCATGCCTTAGATAGGTGAATCACAACTTGAGTAGAGATCACGAAATAATCCGAATTAGTATCAAACGTTGATAGGATAGGTGGAACAATTGCTTGTTCGTTCGTTAAAATTTGATTTAAATCACTTGACTCGAATTGCTTAGCTTAGTTTAGTTTATTTTATTTTTCTGCGACTTAGTTAGTCTTTATTGCTTTCAATCTTGTCTAGCATTGGATTCAATCCTCTGTCTAGTTCCTTTTATGCATATTTGTTTAAATTAGTTTTCTGTTTAGTTTAGATTCTCGTGACAATAGTTAGTTTAGGAATAAAAACTAGGATCCACAACCTCCGATTCCCTGAGATCGACTCCGGTATTAATCGCTATACTACGATCCCTACACTTGGGGAATACCGGATTTATAAATTTTATTACTTGTTTGTGTTAATAAAATCCGTGACATTTATCATATAATTCCGTGATTGAGAAATCTTATTAAATCACAAGATGATAATTAATATATGGATTAACCTTAATCCTGAAGTGATTGCAGACGTCTGCTTGTTTCAAGATAGGGTTTGATGTGTTCGTTAAGGATTGCTACGAGGCGCGGTCCGAATCACTTTCACGTTGGCACTATTCTGGAATGAGTGAGGAGTGTGTGTCTCACAGATATATATGGAATCCATTCCTTACTGCGGGAAGTAAAAAGACAATCCCCTTATTTGTTGATCCTAGAAACTGATCGATCGGCCGAGTTCGTATTGGTTATGAACTAATTGATCACTAGTGGGTTAATTGTAAATAAGGATAAAATGTAATGAAGAAGGTTTACGGAAATAATCCCACTTTGTTACGGATAGTCTATGGAGGGTTAGTCTGTATGTAATGATTATATCAATGGACGCTTATTGACTCGGCTATCTGAGAATAAGTTATATCTATAATCAATAGAGTTCAGTTTCGGATTTATGGTGGCGTAATTCCGAAATTAATAAGTTGAGTAGAAATATTCTGTTCGATGAATTATTTATTCAATTTATTGTAGCTACTGGTTATAGGTCAATGGTCCCCGGTTTGCCTCCTAACACGCGAGTGTTTTCTCGTTTTGTGGAACCTCGAGAATAAATTAAAGAATTGGCCTATTTAATGACTATGCGGATATTATTTATTTGGTAATAATATGTAATATAGAAAAAACATTTTCTATTAACCCAAATGACATTAAAAATGGCGCCACATTTTTTTTGGTTTTGGAAAAAGAAATTTTCTCCTAATTAATTATAATGTGGATATTGTAATTATTTATGTGTTAAATAATTATAAATAAGAAATTTGTTTTACTATTGAATAAATGTTTTTATTTTCCTAAAAGGAAAAGATAAATTTGTCTGTAAAAGATAAACTCTCAAATTATTAGTTATTTTTCTATTAAAAGAGATTTCTCCCAACACAAAATAGACCTAGTTTTCCAACGCCATATTTGAAAAAAGAAAGGGACGCATCTTTCTTTTAAAAATAGAGAAATTTTGTTTTCTCGTCCTAGTCATAGAAATTTTGTTTTCTCGTCCTAGCCATTGGGAAGAAGAAAAACTAGGTTTTTCTTGAAGGCATATTCGAGGAGGTTCGAATGCGGGATCGATGTCCAGCAGTCGTCGCTTGAAGATACAATCCGAAAGATCACGGCTTCTCTCCGGTTGGGGTAAATCTACTAACCTTCTTGTAGATTAATTTATTATGGGAATTAAATCGTGGTAAAATCGCATGAGAATTTAATTCGTAGCTTCCGTTGTGCATGATCGAGCGTCTCGATCGATGTTGTGAATCAGATCTGACGATCCAATTATGGATCGGATCCGGATTCGGGTTTCTGTATATCCAGCAGTCTCTTGTCTCGTAGGATTATCAGGCTTTGAGGCAAAGAGGTATTTCTATCGTAATAACTTGTTTTAATTACTTTTTTGAGGCATAGAGGTATTACTATCGTAATAACTTGTTTTAATTACTTTTATTGATTTTGTGAATTTGTTTTCGAAGTTATGTACTCAATATGTTAGTTTAAAATTATGTGTGCATATGTCCGGCATTTGTGCAGCCAAAACCACCCGTTCCATGGCCGCGAATCTAGTTATTGTTTAGGGGTCAGTTTTCTGTCAGTTCCGTGTTATTATAAGTCTATGTTAAAGTATTACGATTTCTGCAACTCTTTATGCAAAAGTATGTCAAGTATTTGGAGTTAGGGTTCGGAATTTTGGCGTTGACCATGAAACCGTTATGTGCTAACTTATGTGATAGAAAGATGTAAAAGGAACATGACCTATTTGCTATTCTGTGTACTTGATGACAATGATTCTTGGTTAAGTACTAGATAAGAAACGCAATATAATGTTACGGATACCATAAAGGGTATCTCCTCTATTTCACTACGGCCTCCGATGGGTTTTATCATGGCAATTATATCCTTGAAAACTCGGTTAAACCCAGGGGCGGATCTAGAAATTTGTTTCAGTGCGGTCATCGGAGTCTAAAACTACATTTCTAATCCAAAAATTTGTCTCAGTGGGGTTACCGGAGCCTAAAACTACATTTTCAAAAACAAAACGACATTTTTAATAATAAAACTACATCGTTTTAATACTAAAAAAACCCGGATCTTAGTGGGATCACATGACCCCTTCAAAGGGTAGATCTGCCATTAGTTAAACCTTCTCACAATGTGTGCACGATCCACTGACGTCAGGGGCGTCCCTGGCACGGGCCAACGGGGCCACGGCCCAGTACCCTTTAAAAGTGATATTTTTAATTATGGACCATTTTTATATCTTTGTAGTGTATTTTAGATATATTTTTATTTTAATTAAATCAGGAAAAACTTAGTAATAATCAAATCAATACACATATTTAATCAAAAAAAGGTTTAACCAACCTATATACCCTTTCGTACACCTGTGAACATAGTTTAGTCTAAAAATAACAGGTACATCGTAATTTTTTACACCGTCCAGGGTCCTAAAAATAAATTTTGACTTAGAACCCCCAACTACACAGGGACGCCCTTGACTGACGTCATACATGTTGGAAAATTAATCAATCTAGCATGCTGTTTAACACGTAATTCAAGCAAAAAACGAAAGCAAAAAATAGGACAGAAAATTTATTGACTGAGACGAGTGTAGCACTCTGTCCTTAAGACGTTTTTGCCCCGATTATGTGCACACGGTAATGTCAATCGTCTCCCAAGATACAACAGTTATACCTTTTTCGGATTGTTGCACTTCAATGAGAAGAAGACGGCAAACCGATCTTGTTCTGTAAATTTCTCCTTGACTCGAAAATCTATGCAAGGTTTATTTTTGGATGCCATGAAAAACATAAGAAGCCGGCCTTTTAAAAGAATGAATTTCTTATGAACAATTGCAGCCCCCATTTTCACTTGTGTGCTAGGATTTTATAGGAGAAAATGAAGGTTATTTACTAAGGCTGACATCCTTTCAAAAAGTGATTCAACCAAACAAGTGCAACCCTTATGTGGTTGCAACCTTTCACCGAACCACTGTAACTCAGTTGTCATATGTCAATTCAAATTTTCCCTCCATTATTAATTTTTATTCAAAATTCTCCAACAATACATAGGTTACAATATGTGCTTTTGTAAGCTCTGCTCTTTAAACATAACAACATACATGTAATTATGAACGAGAACAATGATGTAAGAAGATATGTATACGAATACACAATATGTAGGATCATGTTTATGCATTTCAAGTTGTCTTTTCAAAGTACCTTTGTTATATTATGTCTTGTCTTTCAAATTGTTCCCTTTAAAGCATGGTAAGTAGATCCATGTCATGGCCGGCTCCCAACTTTTGACAAACACGACCTTTTTTTTTTTTTTGATCTTCTACTTCTTACTGGGTTAGTGCACGAGCTCACATATATTAGAAAAAAAACAAGTTTTTATGTTGTGGTTTTCACTCAATTTTCCACATAATTCTCCATTTCATATATATATCCGAGCTATGAATATGCATACCCGAATCCCGTATCCACTTTTAGAAAGGATAAAATTTTGTCTTTATGTATGTGTCATAAGTATCCGACACGTATCTATATCGGACACAAGACACATCGACAGACAAAATTATCCATGCATATATCATATTGCATCTCACAAGTCACAAGTGCCCAGATATAAGACAGAAAACTAACAAGCAAGCCCAACGAAAACTTCATACATTACAATGGTGCAACTTTCATTACCAAAACAAAAAAAAAAAAAAAAATCTGCAATATCATTAAAAGCCTTTCATGTAATCCTGTTTATCAAACTTAAGAAGCCTTTTATAGCCCTTATCATCCACCCAAACTTCAACTACATGCTTATGATATTCACCTTTTCCCTCAATATTGAGATGGTATATTGTGTTATTAAATATTTCCCATACTATATATCCTGTATCCACTTTATCAAACTGTAAGTTGGTATGTGCCTCCTGATTATGTAGATCCATGGCAAACTTTCCAATTTCTATTATTTTTGGATCATTTGGGTCCACTGGGTTGAAAAGACGAAGGCCAGTAGTAAATTCTAAGTTTAAAAAGGTTGCAAGAATTGCAAAAATCACGACGAACTGAAGTGGTTGTGATTTGGAAGACATTTTCTTTTTCCCCTATAGCCTTAATTTGATGATGGTTGAGAAGAGAAATTGATTGAAACGATCACCACTATTTGTAAATTTTTTGTGGTTGATGTATCTCCACTAATGTATAAGGTAGTATTTGTACTGTTTTGAGTTTAGGTTTTGTTACGTGTGGGACCTGTTAAATTTGGCTAGTAGACAATAGGGATGTTGTGGACTTTGACCATCTTTAATGAGAATGTAATATTCTGATTTTTCGTTACGATCCAAAAGGTACGGTGGAATTCAGAATCTTGAGATTTGGGATGAATTGGTAGTACTAAATTCCTAGAAGGGAATATCTTTTCATACAAATTTTTATCTTACCACACAGAATTTTTTTTCCAATTTCGCCCTTATTTTTTTTATTTTACGCTAGCGCTCATTTCGACCAAAGTTTGGTTAATATGACACATTATCCATATTGAAAAATATGGTCAGAATAAACGTGTTGAGAGTCCACACTGGTTGATTCTGACCATATTTTAGGTAGAATGTTTGAAGTTTTCCAAACTCATACATAGTCAGAGCATCATTCTGACCAATATTGAGTCCGGAATACTCTACACATTCAGACTAGAATTGGGTCAGGATAACAACAACAATATAAGAGCACCACTATTGATTCTGACTGAATTTCAGACAGAATATTAAAAGTTTTTTGTACTCAATTTTAGTCAGAATGTCTTTCGACGGTATTGAGTATGAAAAACATTCAAAATTCGACTAGAATAAAATCAGTATAATGATCGTATTCTGACTCAAATTGGGTCAGAATGGCTGCTGTGTGAATTGACCATAAATTGGCCAGAATAGTATATATTTTCCGGACTCATTTACGGTTAGAATGGAAGGCGTGTGGAATATCCAAACGAAGCCCACTCTCGGCTCTTGGTAAGTGTAAAACAACATTTGTGTGAAAAGATAGTCCCTTCCTAGAATCGTAGTTTAGAATGTTTGGAAATATTTATTTGTTGTTATTCTAAGTTCATATTATTGATTTTTTAGGTTTGTCAAAAATATTACGAATTCACTATTTTGGCTTGCAATTTGGGAAGTTTTTGGCTTCAATTAGAGGTAAGAGAGTGTTCTAAATGAATGGTTTTTACTTTATGATGTTTACGAAGTATTTGGGTGATGATTTATGTTGGGTAAAATTATCAATCTAGCATGACCTCTAATAATTTTTAACAAACAATCTGAACACTTAAATCAGATGAACACGTGTGAACAGAAAATTAGTAAAACGGGACAAGAAACTTATTGACTGAGGCGCGTAGAACGCTGTCCTTAAAACGTTTTTGCCCAGATTATATGCACCCGGTAATGACAATCGTCTCCCAAGATACAACAGTCATACCTTCTTCGGATTGTTGCATTTCAATGAGAAAAAGACGGCGAACCGATCCTGTTCTGTAAATCTCTTCTTGACTCGAAAAACATGCAAAGTATTTGTATGAATATTTTAATACAACTGGCCAGAATTTTGATTAAGAAATTTGTTACAAAAAAATCTGCATTTTTTTCATAAAATGGTGGGAATTTATAGGAAAAGGTGTCTGATCATTTAAAGGTTGCAACCTTTAACCGAAAGGTTATAACTTTTAACTGAAATGATACAACCTCTTACATGGTTGTAATCTTTCACCGAACTGATGCAACCCTCAATTATTTTAGAATTAATTTTAATTCACATATCTCCAACAATTTACGGTTGTTTGGATTGGATACTGTGTTGTCGATTGATATATTTGGTCTAAATTTCGGACATGGAAAAAAATGCATAAATTTGGCTGATGTCAGGCTCAAGCACACGCCTGGCTTGAACAAAAGTAGGCAGAATGATATTTTGAAGTTCAGGCGCTTGCCTTAAGGGGTTAGGCGTACGTCTGGGCCAGAACATAAACAAAGTAGAACTCCTTGTATTAAGTAAGGCGCACGACTTGCCATGTTTTTCTTGAAATATTTTTTTTGATGCTTAACTTAGTTTGAGGCCTTTCTAATGAACTTAAAAGACATGAAATAATATAACAAAGTAAGTTTCTGATACGTTTAGTTCTGCATCGTATTGATTTTCAAAGTGGAATGAAGTACGGGACAATCGGAAGCTTACGATTGGCCTTGTGCTTTGATGGATTAGTGTATATCAATGGTTGTGTATGTGCTAGATTTGGATAGATACTAAATAGAGTATGCTGATGGTGTAGTGATGGTAAGTGAGCCTTTACTTGAATAAACCTAGGGGCTAGTTAATGATAAACGACGTATGTAACTAGTAAAGGATTAAATGCCCTAGGATGCACCTGTACTTATACGTGACTATGGATACTCGGATACAAGATACGTACAGAGGGCACATGCATATAATTAACTATACAAGAACCAAATTATACATAATAAAACTACAATTACCAAATAAAGAGTATTAAATCAAATAAAATAAAGGGGAAATGGACGAGAAGGATAAAGAACCTAGAAATTAGGATGTAAGGACACATTCAATTTTTCTTGGGTTAAAATGAAAATCTTTTAATAAGTGGACCGAATCACCCTTGAAAGTTAAACTAGGAATCAATATTTTTTTAGAAAATGATCACATAAATGAAGGAAGTAAATGGCGATATCAATGGTGGAGTAATTATAAGGAAAGTTAATCTTTTCAAAACGGTTTATTCAATTTTCTCAACAAAAAAGAAAGCTTCAAGCTCATAATTGCTATTTCATAATTTTTTACGATAATGATGTGTTACTTCATAATTTTTAAAGACAAGAATGTGTTACCTCATAATGTCATTAAGAATAATTGTTAAAAGCATGATACTTCATAATTGTTACTTTATGTTAGAAATAATCTTTCATATAATCATATTGTATTGTTATTTCATGTGTTACTGTTACATCATGTGTAATTGTTACTTTATTTGTAATTGTTATTTTAGCTTCGACATGATATTTCATAGTTGTTACTTCACTCATAATTAAATGTTACTTTATGTAAATTGCATTTTTTTTGGGTCAATTATTTAAAAGGACTGATTTTCAACTTATTAGGGGTAATAGGACACTCCGAAATCTTATTTAGTTATAAGGACATTCTAATTTCAATTGGATAAAGAAGAAGAAGGAAAAAAAGGAAGGAAGGAGAAAAAAATAAAAATAAAATAAAAAGAGGAAGCGCTGGATAGCGTTGTTGGTTTTTTTTTTTTTAATTTTTTTTTAAAATTTTTTATATATATATATATTTATTTAATTCACCATATTTCTAAAGGTTATATATTTTGATCTAAAACTCGGATCGTAAATTTTTTTTCACTAAAATTCATATTTTTCCGTCTTCTTTATTCTAAAATCAAATTTGATATTTTTTCCGACTAAATTTCATAAAATCGATTTTTTCTTCATAAATATCGACGTGACATATTGATCACCGTCATGCATTGACCACATACCCCGATGCATTGACCACCGGGATCCATTAACCACCCAGATGCATTGACCGCCGCGATTCATTGACTACCCTGATGTATTGACCGCCGCGATCCATTGTCAACCTTGATCAGTGACATTTTATTGTAACAATTTATGCAATGACGTCTCATTATAGCCATTTATGCAGTGACTTCTTATTGTACCGATCTATGCAGTGACGTCTTATTGTATCGAACTATGCAGTGGCGTGTTATTGTAACGATTTATGCATACCTTTTTGTTATAAAAAAATTGCCTTTAAACCAAAAGAAACAAAGAAATACAGTTATTTTACAAAGTTATCGAATATTTAAACCAACACTAATCAAATTAACCAACACCAATCAAATATTTAAAGATATCAAAGAAATAAAGTTATTTTACAAAATTACCAAATTGGTATATCAAATAGTATATGTAGTGACATCAATATCATTGCATCAATTTTCTAATTGTAAAACCAGTCGTCAAATGTCACTGCAATAGAGGTCAATGTCACTGCTTCAGACATCAATGTCACTGCATGATTCAGCAATGTCACTGCATAAGTCATCAATGTCCCTGCATCAGTCATCAATGTCACTTCATCAAGTAGCATGTAAATCAGAAAATATTTCTTACTTCGGTAGTTCTTGAGCTTACACTTCTTTGTCAAAAGGCATCAAAACCATTAAAAAAACATAGCATGCTAAGCAAATGCTACATCAGTCATCAATTTCCCTGCATCAAACATCAATGTCACTGCATAAGTCATCAATGTCACTGCATCAGACATCAATGTCACTGCATAAGTCATTAATGTCCTTGTATCAGACATCAATGTCACTGCATAAGTCATCAATGTCCCTGCATCAGACATCAATGTCCCTACATCAGACATCAATGTCACTGCATAAGTCATCAATGTCCCTGCATTAGACATCAATGTCACTGCATAAGTCAGCAATGTCACTGCATAAGTCATCAATGTCCATGCATCAATCATCAATATCACTCCATCAAGTAGCATGTAAATCAGAAAAATATTTCTTACTTCGCTAGTTCTTGAGCTTACACTTATTTGTCAAAAGGCATCAAAACCATTAAAAACAGAGCATGCTAAGCAAATGACAAACAGTAGCACTTACAAAAGGCCTGCAAGATAACCAAAAATGTGCATTCGAAAGTGAAGGATCAGATTTGAAAACATAAACTGTCTCAAAAGACGTCTCAATACTTGAATATCCATTCACAAGAGCATAAAAACGGAAAGCCAAATTTATATCTCTCTCCTTTTTCACGGTGTGAGACCCTATGCATTGAGAAGTTACTTGAATCTCCAGTCATAATCGCTGGCGATACTCGAAAGTTGGAAAGGCTCGGGACAAGCGATTCATTTGTGTACGATAATGCCAAGTTGCGACCGAGAAGAGCGTTGTCCAAACAACAGCCAATACATAAAAGTGGATGAATTTTTTTTGTGGTAAAGTGAACTTCTGTGTTACAAAACAAAGCAAACCAAACCAAAACAAAACAAAGTGAACTTCCAACAATTATCCGGTTAGTAGCATAAAAAGAAAGCCAAAATAACAAATATGGCCGAAAGTAGCTAAATTGTAAAAAAAAAACGGTGAACTAATTAAAAAGATTTGTAACACAAATTTTTCACCAAGCCAACTAAGTCATATTGGTAAATACTAAGATATTGATCAATGATCAACTAAGTAAAAGACCATTTTTTTTTACTGCAATCCATTCTAGACAACAAACAGCAGCAAGGAAAAGAGAAAACTAATGAACTTGATTTGCAATTGAGTAAACTTACTTTCGAAGAAGATTGTATGCTTTTTCCTCTCGTTTTGCAAATACTGACCATTAAATCATGAAGGCCTTTGAGGTTACGAGAAGGAATTGAAGCAACAACAACCGGTAAATTTGAAGCAATCCACGCTGCTCTCAAACACGTAATCAGACTATTTTCCATTACATAAAATCAACATCTTACCCTACCGATCGCAAAGAAATGGCTGAAAGCCGAATAAGATTTGGTAGCTCGTAGTCGTCGGAGCAAAGACAAAGACAACGATGTGAACACTTTATTCTTTTCAGGGGTGATGCGAGGGAGAAGTGAGCTAAAAATATACGAAACGTTGAATTGTGGTTTAGTGGAGATTCATGGATTCGCGGGAAGAGAAAGAAATCATTTGGGGGACTGGGGCAGAATCATGAACGGAACCGTAGAGGGAAGCGACGGGTCTTGTAAAATAAATTAGATTGTCCTTATAACCGAATAAGTTTTTTTAGTGTCCTAAATGATCATTAAGTCTCTAGCGACGGCCTTATAACTAATAACCACTTTTTTTTTTTTCTTCTTCACTAAATAGCATTATTATTTTTATTACTATAAGCAATATTTTCTTTTAGTTGTAACTGAAAATCCTGCAATAAATGCCAATATATTTGGCTTGTAACCGCTAATCAAGGAAAAAGAAAAATACATGCATCAATATTAAAATAGGGGTATTACGAAAACTTTAATTTTTTTTTTGTCCTTGTTAATCATTTGTGTCCTACTAACCTGATTATGTATTATTGACATATAATGTTAATTATTTACATCTCCATCACCTTAAGATTTTGGGAGAGAGGGTAGTTTAACATGGTAGCAAAGCAGGAGGTATTAGGTTCAAACCCTACTCCAAGCACAATTCTCCAAAAAAATAATAATCATATAAGTGTTGGGCCTATCTCCTTTCTTATAGGTCCACACGGGCTTCTCTCCCTTTTCATAGACTCACACGGGGTCTCTATCAACTCTCTTTATAGACTCACACGGATCTCTCTTCCTTCTTATACGCTCACATTTGAGGGGCGTATTGAGATTAATTGTCAATCTCCACATCAGCTTAAGCTTACGGGTCTCTCTTCCTTCTTATAGGCCCGCAATTGAGGCCGAGGGGTGTATAATTATCTACCTCTACCTCCCTATCAATTTAAGGTTTTGGGAGAGATGATAGATCAACATGTATGAAAGTAGTCTTTCTCTCCAAAAATCTATAAAATAAAAATATATTCTAACGGTTCCTTTCATTTTTGGTATCTCCCCCCTCCCCCATAATTTTCACTAGTTTCTCATTCATTATATCATGATATTCACTAAATATTCCACGTGATTTTCTATTTCATATATCCAGGTTATGAATATGCAGACCCGAATCCCGTATCTAACCACTTTTAAAAATTGTAATTAAACTTTTGTCCTTATATATGTATCATAAGTATCCGATGCATAACTATATTGAACACAAAACACAATTAGGCGGCGACCGAAGGCTCAACTGTTAGCGAGGGGCCGAAATTACATGTTTCGTAGTTTTTTTCCTGTGTAGATCCAATCCCAACTAACATAATATGATGTGTTAATTTCTTTTTTACTTGAATTGACAAATGCCCAAAGTATAGGCCTACTAATATAATATTTAATTTTTTTTGTACTCGAATTGAGAAATAACCAAAATATAGGCCTAAATTTATAATAACTCATATGCATCAATTCGAATTTCATAGGTGCATCCATTCATCTAGGGCGTTCAGCTTTCGGGGGCGTTGTCCCCGAGCCCCCACGAGTTGGCGCTGCCCCTTTTTGTTACGGAAACTCAAATTCAAACGATAACAATATATGAAAAAATATATAACATTAATGAATTTAAATTTTGTGTCTACACATTTTAGAAGCGCGATGTTGAAGTAAACTTTTGTAAGTATGCTTTTGAAAAAAAAAAATCGAACTAAAAGGCCTCTTTCGGCGAAGTCGCCGAAGGCCCAAAAATTTCCAGGGCCGGCCCTGGACAAGCCCATCACAACCACATGACGGAGCTAGGTCTTGTTAATTGGGTGGGCTAATCTTTTTATGGTGCAAAGTGCAAACTTTATTTGACGAGTGATAATAATTGGATAAATGTGATGTTGAATGTGGTGGGGGTTGTCCGTCTAAGGAATTCAACTTGGAACGAGGTATTAGGCAGGGAGATCGATAATCTCATTTCCTCTTTCTTATTGCTGCTGAAGGGTTGAATATTCTAATGAAGGAAGCAACTGCAAAAGATAAATTCATGGGGTTTGTATTGGTAACGAGTAGATTCCGTTATCTCATCTCCAATATGGTGATGATACGGTTTTTTTGGGTAAATGGAGCATGGAAAATTTGAGAAATCTCGAAAGGATCTTGTCTTGTTTTGAGGGGTTTCGGGCTTGAAAATAAATATGGGAAAACGTTCTTTAGCTGGAATAAAGAAGGGAAAGTGGACAATGTTGCGGCTGAGATTTTCCGTTGTGGGAGAGGTGATTTGCCTTTCATATATTTGGGACTTTGGTTGGGGCAAAATATGAAGAGGATGAAACCGTGAGAAGAGATTATTCAGAAGTGCAAGGAAAAGCTATGTGCATGGAAATGGTCTAAGTGATCTTCCGCTCTTCTTTTTCTCCGTCTACAAGCTTTCTGAATGTGTGTTACCGGAAAGTGTGAGTTTTTTTTTTTTTTTTTTTTTTTTTTTTTTTTTTTTGGCGGGGTGGGTCTTTAAATAAAATTTCTTGGGTAGATTTAAAAAGGTTGCAAGCTCCAAAGTCTTTGGGGGTATCGGTAAATGGTGGTGGAGGTTTACCAAAATTTGGGTGGTGGTGGAGGTTTACCATTTACCAAAATTTGGTCTACTTGGTAAATGGTGGTGGAGGTTTCATGTAGAATCTAATGCATTATGAAGAAAAGTGATTGTGTCGATTTATGGAGTTGAGGGTGCTTGAGATTTTGATAGTATTCGGTTGGGGGGGGGGGGGGGGGGGTTGGGTGGAAATGTATTGTTTTTTTTTTTTTTTTTTGGGAAATGTATTGTTAGTGCTGCTTTAATCACCTAGAAATTTGGTGTTAATTTTGTTGGGGTCAGAATGTTGGGTGGTGGGGGACGGGAAAAAGGTGAGATTTTGGGAGGATAAAAGGGTTGAGATGCACCTTTGAAACATGCTTTTCCTAGACTTATTAGGCTCTCCTTGAGAAAGAGTGTGGCTTGGATGGAAGACTTTTGGTGTTGGCTTGGGTGACTACCAACCCCGATACCATAACTCCATCCACTTGGTATCACTTTTTAATAACTGTTGTACCATAACTCTTCTTGTTGGATAACAAAAAAAAATCCTCTTGTTCCTTTTTTTTTTTTGGCCTCAAAACAAGATCATATCAACTGCGGCTCGAGTTCGAAGTTGTTCGTGATTGAATTTGTGTTCGATAGTCATGTCAAGTTCATACTCAAACATGTAATCGATCATAAAAATTTCAAATACACTGATGTTCAACTCGATTCATATCATTTACACCCCATGAATGAACAAGCAAGTAAGAAGAAATAATTGCAGAAATAAGTTAGTAATTAAAACTTCAAATATAATTTCACACTAATGATAATCCAAACAAAATGGTACATCTTTCATTATTCTTTAAAAAAAAATCTGCTTAGTCATGATAATTAACCCTTTCGTTCAAAGAACAAAACAAGCCATTTACTGCCATTATAAGCATTCACCAAAACTTCTGCTATATAGATATGATGTTTATCTTTTTCCTCAACATTGAGATGGTACATTGTGTTATTTAATTTGCTTACAAGTCTGTATCCTCTAGTCACTTTCTCAAATTTTAATTTGGTGTGAGCCTCCTTATTATGTTGATCAAAGGAAAACTTTCCAATTTCTATTATTTTTGGATCATTTGGGTCAATTGGATCACCTATGCTAGCAACAAACTCTAAGTGAAAAAAGGTCACAAGAATTGCAAAAATCAAGAACCGAAGTGGTTTTGATTTGAGGGACATTTTCTTTTCCTTGGTTATGGGGAGAAGGTGTATTGATATAATCACCACTTTTTGTATATTATGTAGATGTATCTCCACTAATGTGTGTAAAGTAGTATTTATTGATATGAATACCACTTATTTGAGTTTGGATTTGTTACGTGTGGGACCTATCAAATTTGACTGGTACATAATGGGGACATTGACTTTTTTTTGTCGAAATAGACAAAATGTTACTTATCCATATCCCATTTGCTGAAGTTTTTTTTAAGGAGATATGGCAGTTCAACTATCCTTAGGGGTAAGAACACTTTTGTGTGAGAGGACTTAGATTATTATTGGTTAACCTCATGTACGTGTGCGTTGCCGCCTTTGTCTGGTCAGCTTTGCTCGGCTCGGTTCGAGTAGAGATGGTAAATCAACATGGAGGTAACAAGTTATTGAAGGGGTGTGTTGAATATATAAAATGTTAAATATCTACCTCCACACCCGTTTATGTTTTTGGGAAAGATGGTAATTCAACAACTTTGACTCATTTTTGGCTAGTAAATAACGGTACCTTGTGGAGTTTGACCCTAACAACATCTTTAATGAGAAAGTTTAATAGGTTTATAAACCTTTTGTAATTATTTGCATTCGAGGGGTGGTGAGTAGGGGAAAAAAAAAGTGCTTGTTAGATGCATCATAATTAATCTATCGTGACATTATACTTCGTGTTATTTCAAAAAAAGAGGTCGAAAATAGGCATTCAACATATTCAAAGTCGCATGTTAAGTTAAATTCGATTTTCTAGATGTTGAATGTCACAATGATTATATGAAAATATATGAGATGTGATGTTTTTAACGGCTGTCAAATTATTATAATATTTTTTGATAAATTGATGACGTGATTGTGATAAACTTTTTAAAAGGCTTGTCACTTAAGATGTGAAAATAAGATTTTTTTTTACACTAGGCCAACGTTTTTCATTTACTATAAATCAGTCCAAACTATTAGAGTAGATAAATCTCTCAAGATAAAAGATAGATATCAAATGGATGATATAATAGATTTTAGTTAAAATAAAAGGGTAAAGATCCAAAAGGACACATATTACACTTAATTAGGCATATAGGACACTAAATAAATCTTATTTGGTTATAAGGACACATAATTAGGCATTGACCCCGTGATGCAAGATGCCTCGATGAAGTGACACCGCGATGCATTGACCACCCTAGATCCATTGACCACCTCGATGCAGTGACCACCTCCGATGCAGGAACACCGTGATGCAGTGACCACCTCCGATGCAGAGACACCTCGATGAAGTGACACCGCGATGCAGTGACCACCCGCGATGCAGAGAGCCACGATGTAGAGACGTCTCGATAAAGTGACACCGCGGTGCATTGACCACCCCAGATCCTTGACCACCCCAGATGCAGAGACACAGCGATGTAGTGACCACCCTCGATGCAGAGACACCGCAATGAAGTGATACCGCGATGCAAAACATCGCGATGTTATAACATTTGAGATGCAGAGACACCGTGATGCAGAGACATCGCGATTAAGAGACACCGCGATGCAGAGACACCGCGATGAAGTGGCACCGCATTGCAGAGACACCACGATGAAGTGACACCGCATTGCAGAGACACCACGATGAAGTGACACCACAATGCAGAGACGCCGCATTGTAGAGACATTGCGATATTATAACATTTGACGATGCAGAGACACCGCGATGAAGTGACACCGCATTGCAGAGACACTGCGTTGCAGAGACACCGCGATGAAGTGACACTGCGATGCAGAGACACCGCGATCAAATGACACCGCGATGCAGACCACCCCTGATGCAGAGACACCCCGATGCAGAGACACCGCGATGCAGAGACACCGTGATGTCTCTTTAGCGTTAAAAAAAAAATCACGTCCAGGAATAAAAAAACGCGCTAGGAAAAAAAAACGCAGCTAGGAAAAAGAAAAAAACACGGCCAGAAAAAAAAACAACGCGCCAGAAAAATTAAAAAAAAAAAGTTCACGTCGAGAAAATAAAGAAAAAAATTTAAAATTTTTTTTTTTTTAGCTCCAGGAAAAAAAAGGATAGTTTTGACTAGTTACTCATTTTGTGCCTTTATAAACAAATAAGATTTCTTAATGTCCTAAATGCCTATTAAGTACTCAAACTAGTCCTTAAGACAAATATCCATAAAATAAATTAGTTTAATTGATATTTATCTATAGTTTTATATTTTATATTATATTTAGGTGGGTTCTATTTGGACCCCCCTTTTTACTACTTGCACCACATTAATGAATATTTTTCGGGTGAAAAAACGTTACTCACATTGGTAGCTTTAGTGGCATACCAACGTCGGTGTCACCGACGTTGGTATGCCACCAGAATACCAAATGAAAAGTCATGATCGACGTTCTAAGATTTAACACTTTTTATATATAGGAACGCCGCCACACATGGTGTTCCTTGTGGAACACCAACGCCATTGTGATCGACGTTGGTGTTCCACAAGGAACACCCAGGTGATCGACTTCCATATATAAAAATCATATGGTGCCCAAGTAATTTTTGTGGTACAAGTAGTAAATGACAAGAAGTAGTAAAATGAAGTCCAAATAGAACCCCCCTATATTTATTTTGAATTCCAGTTTTATCTCATTTATCTCCTATACAAAGGAGATAAATCTCTCAAGATAAAAGATTGATATCAAATGGAACATAGAATAGATTTTAGTTAAAATAAATTAGTTTAATTGATATTTATCTATACGTAGTTTTATATTTTATATTATATTTATTTTGAATACCGGTTTTATCTCATTGATCTCCTATATAAAGGAGATCCAATGTATCATTTTAATCAATTCAATAAATCAATCAGTTTAGAGTCTTCCGTCTGTTGATTGTGATTTTCTTCATGGTATCAGAGCTAAGGGCGGAAGTTCGAGTGCCTTAATTGGCGAACCCTCGCCCGATCCTCACATCCAACATCTTTTCTAGGAATCGAATCATTTCTTAGTCATGTATGATGTCCATTGTCTACATCTTTTCTAGGAATCGAATCATTTCTTAGTCATGTATGATGTCTATTGTCTAAGTTGAGTTCAAATTTTGTTTTAGTTCAGATTTTCAAAGATTCTTATAGTGTCCAGGATTGCCGAAAGATCAATAAAATTCAATGTTCTTTTCAGGATTGTATTTGTGTTCGTGCATTCCAAATTCCGGTTGAACATAAAATGTCAAAAAATATCCAGTCTTCCATCTTGGTAAGAAAACAAAAATCATTTCCTTCTCCATTGGTATTATCATTATCTTATCATCTCCAAATATATACTGATGCGCAGCTAACAAAAAAAATTGGGAAAAAAAATACGAGTCATCTGAGAATTTTCGACAGTCTGGAGACGACAAAAAATCACAAGCCTAAAAATCAAGAGTTAGGAGTCAAAAGAGTCGAGAGCCGAGAGTTAACGGATGTGAGTCAAAGTGTCAAAAGCCGAGTCATCCTCTATAAATTCTATGGAAAATTAGGGATAAGGACACAATCTGAAATATTTTTAAGTAACAGGACAACTACATATTTTTTTATAGGGAGAAGGACAACAACTGCATAATTTTTATAGCGAGAATGACAAATGGTGAATCCGAAAATCGGTGAATCTCCCTAGTGAATCCCGAAATCGGTGAATTTCGATAATGAATTTCGACAGATGAATCCCGAAAATTAGTGAATTTCGATGATGAATTTTGAAAATTAGTGAATTTCAATGATGAATTTAAATCAATGAATTTAAGCAGTGAATTTCGAACACAAGTGAATTTTTGACAGTGAATAAATAGTTTTGTCCTTTATGCAAAAGTTTCAAAAAACTGTCCTTCTACTCAATTGATGAAATATTTCTGTCCTTCTCCCTCATTCCCCCTAAATTCTATTGAGCTAATATATATATATATATTTCGTATATATTACTTGTTCTCTTACTAGATCCATCGGTCCACTTTCACTGTGTTCTCGGTTTACGATACCATCAATTTAATGAGTGGAATTTACTGACCGTAACTTTTAATCTCAAATTACCCTCCTACGAATTCTAATGTTTTTCTAGACTTAAATTGATGCTATAACTTCCATTTCAATTTCTAAAAAAAAACTCCCATTTCAAAAAAAATAATAAAAAAATTCTGCATTAATCAAGGTATAGACTTTCATCTACTTCCTTTCATAAAAATAAACAAGGCTTTTAGTGCCCTTATCATTCACCAAAACTTCAGCTTCATAGCGATTATGTTCACCTTTTTCCACAATAGTAAGAAGGTATACTGTGCCAGTAAACTTCTTTTTTTTTTATTTTTATTTTTATTTTTTAATTTTTTGGTTTTGTTTTATGTGTTGTGGAAAAATATGTTTGTGTAATAGAGAAAATATTTATACTTAGTGAGTTCATAAATAATGATAAAGTAACTCCCAAATGACTATAAATTACACACCCTAATAATTTTACCGCACAATTTTCATTTAAAAAAATAGGAAAATTTACAACCACGAGATAATGTTAGGTGTAGATTGTTTTTTGAGAGGTAGATGTTGACTTTAACCGCAACAAACTGTGTCATCCGGAATCGGTCATACGCCAGTGCTGAAGCGCCAGTACTGTTGTTGAATCGAGAACTCCTCCACTGAATCGGCAGCTCCGGTGTTGCATTAGTGCAATCTTCAACTAGACTGTTCAATAGTTTTTCGTCGCGAATACCTGTAATGACGAAAATCGGTACTTTTCGCGGCGAGTTTTTTTCGTCACGAAAAGGTCTATTTTTTTGTAGTGCTCAGAGTAGGAGGTAACAAGTTATTGAAGGGGTGTGTTGAATATATAAAATGTTAATTATCAACCTCCACACCAGCTTATGTTTTTGGAGAGACGGTAATTCAACAACTTTGGCTCATTTTTGGCTAGTAAATAACGGTACCTTGTGGATGATGTAGAAGATCTACAAAATAAATAGATAAACACAAGAGCTGATCCAAGCTCTTAGATGGTCTCATTCTCATAAAAGAAAAATGATTCGAGATTACATTCTATCAAACATTAGGGAGACTAAGGCTATTTATAGAGGCTAAAAAATCCATTTAGGTAAGAAAATACTCTTAATAAAGCCCACATTGCTATTGACTAATTAAAACATAAACATGGACTATTGTGCTACATCAGTGGAGTTTGACCTTAATTAACAGCTACTTCAATGAGAAAGTTGAATAGGTTTATAAACCTTTCATAAAATTTTATTTGCATCGGAGAGGTGGTGAGTAGGAAAGAAAAAAGACGTTTGTTAGATGCATCATATTTCGTGTTGTTTTAAAAAAATTAGAGGTCAAAATTGAACACTCAACCAATTCAAAGCCACATGTTAAGTTAAATTCGATTTTCTAGATGTTAAATGTGATAATGAGGTTTTGAAAATATATCAGACGTGGTGTTTTTAACAACTCTCAAAGAAAAATAATAGGCTAAAAATGTGGATCCATATATGATTGATGGTGTGAAAAGTTTATTATTATTATTATTATTATTATTATTATTATTATTATTATTATTATTATTATTATTATTATTATTATTATTATTATTATACGTCGTGGAGTGTGTAAAGTCTATTGTATAAAGCTTTACATACATAAGGTTGAGCCCCAATGCCGTAACTTTTATCCTCGAATTACCCTCCTTCAATTTCTCATGTTTTTCTAGAGTTATAATGACTTTAAAAAAAAAAAAAAACTAAATTCTAGAGTCCTGAAAAAAAAAAAAAACTCTATTAACATTATAAAAAGATTCAGCACGCTACAAAGTACCCTAAGGAAATCTTCTCAATTATGTTTTGTTGGCTAAAATGTCCCCGTTCATATGGGATACAACAGAGGATCCGGGCCCTGAGTTTTGTCGAAAAAAATTGATACTTAGAATTTGATAGAATACGAAGAAACTACACGGCATGCAAAAGCGTTGTCTTTAAAGAGATGTTTAGTCCGACGCAATTGTCACTTTGGTATCAAACGAAAATCTCTCTCAAGATACAATGGAGTTGTTTGATTCAAACAGTGACTTGTTTGAATCAAACCCAAAGACACTCAAAAAATTTACTGATGATGCTGTAAGACTTCATAATGATTTCGTTTGCATGCATGTGCCTTTTATAGGCCGAAGGTACCCCATGTACGATAGCTCGTGAACACATTTGAAGTAAAATAATATGTTTAAATTGGAATATTACTTATTAAAATTTATCTTTTACTACTTTTAGAAAAAAGGTACAGTAATACTCAAAAAAGAAAAAGGTACAGTACAACCATTTTTACTACTTTTATAGCAAAAATAATTAAAATCTTATTTATTTAGCATATTAACTTAAAATATATGAAGGTTATTTCATTTATTCCGCACTCTTTTGAAATATAACCCCATATTTTATCTAACTCAAAATAAGATGAGATTCGGCTCGAGTTCAAAGGTGTTCATGATTGAATTTTTGTTCGATAGTCATGTCAAGCTCGTGTTCAAACCAGAATTCATAAAATTTGAAATACGCTTATCAATGTTCGGCTCGACTTGTATCGTTTACACCGATATAAATGAGCAAGATATAAAATTAACGAGCAAGTACGAAAGAAATAATTGCATAAGTTATTTAGTAAAACTTTAGATACTTCCACACCAAACTTAATGATAATCAAAACGAAATGATACAACTTTCATTCCAAAAAAAAAAAAAAAATTCTGCATTAATCAAGATAAAGCCTTTCATCTACTTCCTTCCATAAAACTTAACAAGGCTTTTAGTGCCCTTTTCATTCACCAAAACTTCAACTTCATAGCGATTATGTTTACCTTTTTCCTCAATAAGAAGGTATACTCTGCCGGTAAACTTCGACTTCTTATTAAATCTGTATCCTTTAATCACTTTTTCAAACTGTAAGTTGGTGTGAGCCTTTTTATTATGTTCAACAACAGCAAACTTTCCAATTTCTATTATTTTGGGATCATTTGGGTTCACTGGGTCGAGCTTAGAAAGATCAGCTCTGCTAGCAGCAAACTCTAAGTGAAAAGAGGTCACAAGAATTGTGAAAATCATGAACCGAAGTGGTTGTGATTTTAGAGACATTTTTTTTCTTTTCCCCTAGACTTAATTAGATGGTGGTTGTAGAGAAAAATTGATTGATATGATCTCCGGTGTTTGTAATTAAGGCCGTATTTATATTGTTTTGAGTTTAGGTTTGTTATGCATGAGACTGAGACCTATCAAATTTGACTGGTAGGAAATGTGGACCATATGGACTTTGACCATAACAGCAATTTCAGTTGGAAAACTGAAAGGTTTTTAAACGTTTTGTAAATTTTTGCTGGCATTCTATTTGGTGATGAGTAGGGGGAAAAAAATGAAAATATGTTGAAGAATGTGAATTTGTTTATGAGTGATGACCTGGATTGTTTGTATTTTTTTTTTTGGGGGAAGGGGCCACAAGGACAAAACAATTAATAAATGGGTTTGGAAGGACAAAAATAACATTTTCATGATTATAAAGGACAAAAATCACAATTGTTACTTTAAAATTATTCTTCACGTGTTAATCTTACTTTGTGTTTTACAATTGTTCTTCATATTTACTTTATTCCACATTTATTCTTCATAATTATTCTTTTATTCCGATTAAATTACAGTGTCCTTCTATCCTGATTTTTTTGATAATTTTGTCCTTCTGGACAAAAATCTATATTTTTTTTTGGTTTTGTTTCACGTAAGTGTTGTGGAAAAAAATGTTCAAGTATATTAAATAATATATTAATATGGATTGAGTTCATGAATAATGATGATAAAGTTACCTCCAAAGACCGTAAATTATACCTCATGCTTCATCATCTCCCACTCATTTTTTGTAACGTCCCGTTCCTAGATATCAAGTCCCAAATCGAAAAAACGTCCGACACGTATAACATTAAATAAATCTAACATTGCACGTAAGTCTTACATCATTATATCGATCATAAACAAAGCGACGCTAAAGCTGAATAGGCTCGGGTCAATAACTATAGAACCGATGAAGAGTAACAATGCTGCAACTGTGGAACAAAAGGTAGAATCTATTACAACATACGAAATCCCAATCCAAGTCTTACCAACCTAACTTATAGACGTCTTAGCATACAAACCAAACTGAAAGTCCAACAAGTTCTCAACATAATAAAAGGTACAATGTTTTCAAATACATCAACATGATATTAAAAAAAAAGCTAGAGGTCTCCAAGCACAATCCAATGAGCTCACTCATCATCAAAACACTCATCTGCATCATTCTGCATATCTTCTCAGGGAGGGGAAAAACATACAAAACATGCAAAGGGGCTAAGTACATTAATTGAGTACTTAGCAATATGTAGAAGCTATTGAACAACAAGCTTTATAATATTCGGAAAGTAATGAGAACGTTGATCTTTATTAAATTAACAATACTTCTAGGTATCACTCCATGTCCCGTAACACGTTGTGAGTTTCCTATTGGTTTCTAGCTTAGCTTATATTTGTTACACCAAGGTTTCAAGGGCATCACGCTTAGTTAATGTGTACTAAGAACACAACTGGGTGCAACCCGCCAGCCGGGAAGTCGTCCGTTAGTGTGTGATCGGCGGAAGTAGTCCACTTTATATGATCATCATCACACCGTGATATTGTACTATGCCTTACCATGAAATTCAAGGTGTTTATTTTTTTAACAACTAGCCACCTACTTCATTCAAGGAAAGACCTCACCTTTATAACAACTCTACTCCTTCAACTTAGACCACTAGACTCTAGCCAAAACCTACGTACACAAAGACAATGATGAATGCTAATTCATCAAAGCACAAGGCCAATTCTAGAGAGCATGATATCCAGATCATAAGATACGGTCGTTCATGTATTCACATTAGAGATACGACTGTATGGATATTGTAACAGCGATACGATTCTATATACATGGTAACCGTTTCACATGAAAGGTAGTAGTCATTGCATTTGACTCATCTGATGATTGGGGGTCATGTCGTGTTGATAGATGCTGTCCATTATCGTTAGGTATGAAGGGTATTTTAGTAAATGCACTTTGTGCCTATGACCAACATATTCGGAAGCCTATCGGGTCACATACATAAGGACATCTAGCCGGATTAAAATGCTGTTATAGTGATAACCAAATAAGGAAAGTTTATCTCGACTATAAAGTGTTATAGTGATGAATTATTATGGTGGTATTCATTTATTATGAATATAAATTAAATATAAGATATTAATTATGTTGATTAATTAAATAAGCATATTTTAATGTGTATGGGGCGAAATATGTATATATATATATATATATATATATATATATATATATATATATATATATATGATACACTTGTATTTTGCGAATTAATTAATCTTAGCATTATATTAATTAATTAAGAATATTCCGGAAGCCAATTAATGGCTATATGGGTCGAAATATATGTATCTATGATATACATGGACTTTGTAAATTAATTAATAGTATTATCATATATTAATATTAGATATTAATGTGTACAGATTTGCACACATGTGTAAATTGATATATGATAATATAATAAAAATATATTCAATATTAGATATTGGCAATATATATCTTGAAAATATTTAATATAAGATTTTGAGTATTTAATTACAGAAATCTAGAATATCTAGTTTCCTTATTTTACTAGTAAAAAGTTTTCTTTCTCCCCACTCCACGTAGGAAGCTTCTCCCAATCAGTTTTGGGGCATAGGGGCGTAGACACCATTTATATAAGAGGTGTGTGTCTAGCTCTTTTGTACATCACAATTCCAAGAGTTAATAATTCTTGTGAAAAATAAGAGAACTTTCTAGAGAGAGTTTAGAGAGAGAGAAAAGGTCGGTCTAGCAACCGAGTTTCTATAGTAGCATTCCAATGGTGGATTCTGGCGGGTTGTTCGTGTGGATCAACTGTAGAGGCCGAACACTTGGGTGGCTTCATGCGGAAACTACAACCGTAGACAAAGCGACGATCTATTTTAGATCATCCAAGGTATATTTTACCTCTACCTCTTTTATGATTGTTGCTTAAACGAATCCAATCAAGGTAAAAGGAAATAAAATTTTAAATGCGGATGCATTCCCGCCCAGATTTCCTAACATCTACACACTGAAAGATGTAAGAAATGTTCCACAGATGAGCAAGAATTTGGTATTTCTTAGTCTACTGGACATCAGTGGGTTCAATTTCAATTGTGAATATGGAGTGATGAATGTCTACAAAGGTTCAGTCGTGGTTCTTTGGGGAGTCAAGAGATGGACTTTGTATATTTTACAAGGATCTGATGTTTCTGGGTCTGCTGCTGTGGCATATGCTGAGGTTCACCAGTCACAGCTGACTAAGCTGTGCATATGAGACTGGGTCGTATGGGTGAAAAGAGGATGCATTTTCTTTCTAAGAGTGATCTTCTTAGAGGATGTAAGGTCAAACATCTAGACTTTTATGAACACTGTGTGTTTGAGAAGATTCATAGGGGCAGGTTTCAAATTGGGTACACAGCATAAAGTCATCATTTTATTACATTCATTCTGATTGCTGAGGCCTTCAAAGGTGCAATCATTGGGTGGTCACATATACTTTGTGTCATTCATAGATGACTATTCAAGGATGACTTGGGTGGTGATGATGAAGCACAAGAGTAAGGCATTCAATAGTTTCAAGCAGTGAAAATCTATAGTGGAGAATCAGACAGGGAAGAAGATCAAGAGGCTTTGTACAGATAATGGCCTGGAATTGTGCTGGTCTGAGTTTAATGAATTCTACAGGAATGAGGATATTACCAAACACCACACAGTCATGAATACTTCTCAGCATAATGGGGTAGCTGAGAGGCTAACTCAAACTTTTTTGGAGAGGGCAAGATGCATGCTCTCTAATGCTGATTTGTCAATGAGATTTTGGGAAGAGGTTGTAAGCACAACTTGCTTCTTAATCAATATGGGACCTCACACAAGGATCAATCTCAAAACATACCAATTGAGATATGGTCAGGAAATCTTGTTGACTACTCAATTCTAAAGGTTTTTGGAAGCACAATTTGCTATCATGTTAGGTAAGGGAAGCTAGAGCCAAGGGCCAAGAATGGAGTGTTTGTAGGGTATGAGGATGGGGTGAAGGGATATAGAATTCGTTCATCAATAGAGAACATGGTTATTCTCAGCATAAATGTTTTTTTCAATGAGAGTTCTATACTCAGCTGATCAGTGGGGAGGTTTGCTAAATCTGAAACCTGTGTTGAATCTGAGAGAGCTAACAGAGATGTGGAGCTTTATGTGGAGTCAGCTGAGATGCAACACTCATCTGTTCTAGTGAGGCATCTACCAGAATCTGATCTAAGCCAGCCAGCTGAACGGGGGTCAGCTGATAATCAGGTAGGGGACATTGGTTAGCAGAGTATAGCTATGAGCAGAGGTAGAAGGACTAATGTTGGGATACCTCCCAAGAGCTATGTGTGTGATGAAATGTTTGGATATGCACTTCAAGTTGTAGAGTAAGTGGATGGTTTTGAACCATCTACTTACATGGAAGCAGTGATATATTCTCAATCATCTCAATGGCTTGCTGCCATGAGAGATGAAACAGAGTCATTAGCGAAGAATCAGACTTGTGATCTGGTCAAACAACAACATGATGGAGGGTTAAGTGTTACTTGCAAATGGGTCTTCAAGAAGATGGAAGGAATGACTGAGGGAGAATGAGTCAAGTATAAGGCACATTTGGTTGCAAGAGGGTTCAATCATAAATAAGGGGTGGACTTTGATGAGATATTCTCACTAGTGGTCAGACACACTTCAATCAGAGTGTTACTATCAATGGTGCCAAAATAGCATCTTGAACTTGAGCAGCTAGATGTGAAGACAACCTTTCTACATGGTGAGAAAGACAAGAAGATATAAATGACTCAGCTAGAGAGGTTCCATGTTCCTGGAAAAGAAGGTATTGTTTGTAAGTTGAAGAAGTCCTTGTATGGACTGAAGCAAGCTCCAAGGCAATGTTATAAAAGGTTTGACTATTACATGATCCAGCTTGGTTATAACAGAAGTCCAGCTGATAGATGGATCATACATCTATCTTGTTTTATATGTGGATGACATGTTGATAGAAACAAGAGAGAATTCTGATATTCAGAATCTGAAAGACCTTCTTAGTGTTGAGTTTTAGATGAAAGATTTGGGTGCAACCAAGAGATTTTAGGGATGGAGGTCTTTAGAGACATGAGTCAGATGAAGTTGTTCCTATCTCAGCAAGGTTATATACAGACGATTTTGGCTAGGTTTGGCAGGCCTACTGCAAAACCAATAGACACTCATATGTCATCCAATGCTCATCTATCTGTTTATTCTTCACAGTCAGCATCGGAGAAGGATTACATGTCAAAAGTTGACTATGCTAGTGCAGATAGCAGTCAGTGTTGTCGACGGGTTTGTGGCTCAACCTAGAAAGGAACACTGGGAAGTTGTTAAAAGGATGTTCAGGTACCTTAGGGGTATATCTGATGTTGATCTAATTCATGGAGGTGATACTTAAGGTTTGGTCAGAGGGTACCGTGATGCTGATTATTTAGGTGACGTGTGTTAGGAAATATACCCGGGAACGCAGCGGAATTTAAAATTTAATTTCCTTTTTACCAAGATCGACTTCATTTAAGCAACAAGCATAAAAGAAGAAGACGTAGAATATACCTTGGATGATCTAAAATAGATCTTCGCTTTATCTACGGTTGTAGTTTCTGCACAAAGCCGCCCAAGTGTTCGGCCTCCATACCGTTGATCCACACAAACAACCCGCCGGAATCCACCATTGGATTGCTACCGGAAAAGTCAGCTGCTAGGCGGCCTTTTTTTTTTCTCCCAAATCTCTCTCAAGAAGCTCTCTTAATTTTCTAGTAGAAAATAAGACTTGTAATTGTGATACAAAATAGCTTGGCACCCACTACATATTTATAGTGGAAGTGGCTCCATATACACATCCCGATTTGATTGAAAAAACATCCTAATGAATAGAGGAGAAAGAAAATATTTTTCAAATAAAATAAGAAAAATAGATATTTTAGATTTATCTCATTAATATTCAATATCTTATATTAAATATTTCCAAGATATATATTGCCGATATCTAATATTGAATATATCGTTATTATATTACCATAAATCAATTTACATATGTGTATATATCACATATATATATTACACATACAAATCTATATATATTAATATCAAAATATTAATACATAGCATAATATTATGATCAACTAGTTAGCATCACAACCCACATGTGTCATACACACATAAATGTTTGGCCATATACATATATATATATATATATATATATATATATATATATATATATATATATATATATATATATATATATATATATATATATATATATATATATATATGTATATATTTAATAAATCAATATAATTAACATCTTGTATTATATTTATTCACAAAAAAAATTAGACAGCAAAATTTCTGCAAAAACGCGTACAAAAATTTTGTACTAGTTTTTTCTACATTCATAAGTCCGAGATAACAAGACCGGATCGGTTCACTGCTTATTCGCATTGAAGTGCCACAATCAGAATAAGGTAAAGACTGTTGTATCTTGGGAGACTTCTTGCAATAACCGTGGGTATTTAATCGGGCAATAAAGTCTTAAGGACAATGTTCTACGCGCCTTAGTCTGAATAAGTTTTCGAGTTTACTTACTGCTTTCTGCATTTTCTTTGAATGTGTTGCAGTATTATGAACATATGACTAAATTCTTCTATGTTATGTGTTCAACTCATTATATTCTGTTTTTACAAATTCAGGTTAATCGTCTTCAGAAAAATTAGCAACCAGTACACTACTAAATTTTCCAACAAATTCAAGGGTTATTGTTTTCAGGATTTTGTAAAGAAACGTACAAAATATAAGTGCCATCTTAAGTTGTATACTCCCTCCGTTCCAATTTATTTGAGGCAGTTGTCAAAATCATTTGTTATATTTTATCTGAGGCAATTAAATTTTTCAATGCAACATTTATGGTACTTTTCTTTCCTTCACCCTTATTTACTGCAACATGATAGACAAAACAGAATGCTACATTAATTATATCCAAGGATTTTTTAGTCATTTTATTTTAAAATCAATACATTAATTCACTTTTTTACGTGATTTTAACAACTGTCTCAAATAATTTAAAACGGAAGAAGTATCTCCTCACGAAACAAGATTGGGACTTGAAACCTCCAAAAGATTGCGAACGTAAAGAGCTATGTTGGGGTGTGTGTTGTTTTACAAAATTTATATAATAGTAAGAGTATTTTTGTTACCATTTATTTATTGATACCTTATAAAAATGTGCTTGGACTAACGGAGAAAATGCTTATTACTATTATTATTATTAGTCTTTTTCGGACATTTTTTTCGAAGTCCCTTAAAAGTGGTTGTTTTTTTTTCGTAAAGCCTCTAGTTTCCGGGCCAAGTGATCCGATTAATCTGGATTTCCGTCCAAGTCGTGTCTGGAGGGTTTGACTTTTTCTTAAAGAGTTCTTTCAACATGATATCTTTATAGGAGAATCAAACAAACATGTCACCTACTTAGAAATTATCAAACCACTCATTACCGATTGTAGCAAGCTACTTGGTTGGTTGTTTTGTTATTGTTTTATGAAATATCATCATGAATTTATTTTGTGTAAATTGTTTTTATGGGAAATTAGGGATAAGGACACAATCTGAAATATTATTAAGCAACAGGACAACTACATATTTTTTATAGGGAGAAGGACAATGCGATAATTTTTATAAGCGAGAATGACAAACAGTGAATCCGAAAATCGGTGAATCTCCTAGTGAATCCCAAATCGGTGAATTTCGACGGTGAATTTTGACAATGAATCCGAAAATCGGTGAATCCCGACAATGAATTTTGAAAATTAGTGAATTTCGACAAATGAATTTCGGGCGGTGAATTTAAATAATGAATTTGAACACAAGTGAATTTCGATAGTGGATAAATAGTTTTGTCCTTTATGCAAAAGTTTCAAAAGACTGTCCTTCTACTTAATTGATGAAATATTTTTGTCCTTCACCCTCATTCCCCCTTGTTTTTATATGGCCGATTAAAAGACACTTAAATGTTTATCAAGCAAGTACAAAGAAACAACTCCATAAATAACTTTAATTTATCATCCAATTTTTTTTTTTTTTTTTTTTCATCTACTTCCATTGATAAAACCAAATAAGCTCTTTAGTGCCCTTATCATTCACAAAAACTTCAACTTGATAGCGATTACATTCACCTTTACCATCAATAAATAGAAGGTATGATGATTAATTCAATCCCTCAGCACACCTAAATCCGTCAGACAATTTGTCCAACTGCAAATTGGTATGAGCCTCCTTATTATGTTGATCATTTCTATTATTTTTGGATCATTTAGGCCTACATTGTAGATCTCAAAGTGAGAAAAGATTACAAGAATTGCAAAAATCAAGAACCGAAGTGATTGCGATTTGAGAGACATTTTTCTTTTTCTTCTTTCCCTAAGACTTAATTTGATGGTTGTTGTGGAGAGAAATTGATTGATACTATCACCACTGTTTATAATATTTACTTGACATATATCAACTAATGTATAATGTGATATTTATATTCTTTTGAGTTTGGGTTTGTGTTTGTAACATGTGGGGCTTATCAAATTTGGCCAGTAGGAAATGGGGACCATGTGGACTTTGACTAACAACATTTACAATGGGTAAGGTGAAAGGTTTATAAATTATCGATCTTGATTGACATCTAGCAATGCGTCACGATACTTAATTGTCAGAAGGAGTCAAGGGCTACTAACTACAACTTTTCATTTGATAAATTTACCGTGTAAATTGAACCATTACACATACGCAATATCTATACAGTCGTTACTTGGGGACGATACATCAACGTTCGCATCTCATAATCTGAATATTATATTATGTTGAAGTAACACTTTACTTTCGCTTTGCAAAGAATTTCGAGAATAAAATATTCTTTATAAGAAGCATTTAGGACATACATTCCTTCCCTCAGGGTGAGTCAAATTGTAGGGGCCAAAATCAAATTTTGACCCCTATAGGAAGGTATTAGTATCTCCAATAGAAATAATTAACAAGTATCAAAATTAGGTATGGCATTAGGAGATATACCATATTTGAACCCTTGGCTAATACCCTCCCATCCCATACAAGCGCTCGAGTGGAAATCCAAGCACATGGCCTTGTCACTCAACCAACCACCCCCCCCACCCCAATGTTCTTTTTTGTAATTGGTCTAGTTAAAAAAATTGATACAACATATATATTTTTGCCATGAAAATATTATTCAACGGCTATACATTTCTAGAACATACTATAAATATAATATATCACACTCATTACATCCATATTTTTTTCTTCACGGCTACTTTTCTTTTAAATCTAGTTCTCATTTTGTCTGTTTCATATTTTTTTCGATAAATGGTGCCGAAATCCAGATCCGATAGTTGGAAAGTATATAATTTTTTGAGAAGTATTATTAAATAAAAATAATTATTAGCTACAGTTTGTTGTAAATTAATATTCATTTTCTTGTATTTTAATATTGATTTTATACACGATAGACATTGTATATAATTTTTCAAAATAATTATAATTACGTATAAAATAATTAAGTAGCACAGTAATAATATTTTATATTACTATCACATCATCAAAATATTTAATAAAAAAATAAAAAAATATTGATACTACTAATTTAAATTCTCCCATTGGAGATGGATATTTGATACCCAAGTGAATAGTGCCTAAAGGTATCAAAATTTGATTTTGATACCTATGGTTTGGTACCATGGGTTGGACTTGCCCTTAGGAAATGTGAATTTCGCACGAACAATGAATCTCACACATGCTTCAATATCACACGTAATCACTAGAACATGATCGCTCTATGACTAGGGGGAAACCTCAATAGTATAAAAAAATGACAATCCACACCGCGTTATTATGGCGGCTCCGGTCTAAGGATAATTACACAACCACCACATACATGTGACACTTAATATGGTAAGTGGTCAATCTAATGTGTATTCTCTAATACACGTCCATGTACATTCCAAACGTCTCTACACTTTGATAGATGAGATCTATCACTGTATTCACAAAACAGAAGGCATCCAATACATGTGCCAGTCTAACCATACTATTAACGTTCCATTTAATAATACATATGATTGGAGATATTTAAGAATTAAAGCATTTACCGTGAGTCGATATATAATCAACCATAATCATCATTATGACCTTTTTATCACGATTTAATCCTAAAGACATTATTATATACTCCCTCCGTCCCAAAATATAAGGCTTTTTGGCCATTTCACACATATTAAGAAAACATAATTGTTATAAAACGGATGGAGATAACTTCAGATGCAAGAAACAGAAACAGAAGCAATCAAACATAAACAATCAAAGAGAAAAAGCGAAACAAGAAGAAACAGTATTTAACGTGGAAAACCCACCGATGAGAGGTAAAAACCACGGGCGTAAAAGAGATATTTTATTATGCCTTTGAATTTTTCTGATTTCAACACACACAGATAATGAGACAACAATTGTATTTATAGGCACAAATCCCTAAACCCTAGCCGCAAGGAATCTTTGTCTCGATGCACCATAAATACCCTACACGTGTCCTCCTTTTAATGACACGTATAGTATATTGTCACAAAACAGTAATTAGCAGATGTGGGACCTGCCAGATTCAAGTACTCAGCAGATCGTCACCCTGCCGATAGTCACCACCTCTTTGAAGCCTCGGTGAGACTCCACCCTACCGATGCATGTAATTGAATACACTTCACCGGCCCATCACACGGTGAGTCTTCGATTGGTTCCACCAGATGCAGAGTTTAAGTCACCTTACCGACAAATCTCCACCTTGACTTCAACTCTCACTAGAGTCAAACAGATTGCATAACCGGATGTACTTGTACCGGATGCATTCGTCAATGCCGGATGTACTTGTACCGGACTATCTCCACAAAGATCCACTCCACTGATCTCGCCTCGGTAGAGTTTCGAGAAGCAGATTACAAGCTTTGAATATTCGGTAAGTCCAGGCAAAGCCGAACTTACTGGCTTTGAATCGGTTTAGTGAACATATCGCCAGGATTCTCCTTTGTGCCAATCTTCTTCACTACAACCCTCTTCTCATTTTCTCGAAAATGATACCGACATCAATATGCTTGGTTCTCTCATGATGAACTCCGATCCTTGGCTAAACATATTGCACTTAGATCATCACAATATATATCACTGATCCTCGATGCAACCCCAAATCATTGACTAGCCCTTCAACCGGACACCTCCTTAATGCGCTTCAAGAAGAGCCATATATTCTCGCTTCAAGAGTTGATAAGGCTATCTTGAGCCTCAAGAGTAGCTTTCGGTGACCACTTTGCATTTCCCAATGTAAACACATAACCGATCATTGATTTTCATCATCAACATCACCTGCATAATCAAGATCATAGTAACTCGTGACTGCACCAAGATCACCACCATAAATGAGACCAACATCATTTGTAGACTCTCGGTACTGAATATCCTTTTAATGATTTTCCAGTTGTTCCTTTCGAGGTTGAGCCATAAACTCGCCGACAACACCGATCGCTCGAGAGCAGATCGAGGCCTAGTGCATACCATGGCATACATCGATCGCCAATCTGCACTAGCATAGGGAACTTTGACATATACTCCTTCTTCTTGGATCGTGAAGCATAAAGCAGACAAATGAACATTTGATGCCATAGGAGTATCTATTGGTTTTGGCGATGAGACATCCCAAACTTGGCCAATATCTTTCGCACATAACCTCGCTGAGACAAGAACAACTTCTTCCGACTTCTATCTCTCCAGATCTCCATCCCCAAGATTTTCTTGGCAAAGACCCAAATCCTTCATTTCAAATTCAAAGATCGAGAAGGTTCTTGATTTTGAACATCGGACTTCCTTGTTGTGCCTATCAAGATGTCATCCACATACAGGACAAGATAGATATATGATCCATCTTTCAAAGCAGATTGTAGTAAACACAATGATCATATGGACTTTGTTATAACCCCGCTGAAGCATGAAATCATCAAACCTTTTATACCATCGCCTTGGAGCTTGCTTCAAACCATACAATGATTTCTTCAACTTGCAAACATAGTTTTCTTTGCCAGGAACTTGAAAACCTCAGCCGTGTCATGTATATCTCCATATCCACCTCACCATGTGTAAAGCAGTTTTCACATCTAATTGCTCAAGTTCCAGATCTCTTTGTGCCACCATTGCTAGTAACACCACTGATTGAAGTGTGTGACCACCAGCGGTGAAAATATTTCATCAAAGTCAACCCTTCCTTTTGATGAATCCTCTTGCAACCAAACGTGCCTTATACCGACCCTTACGCGCTTTGTTATTCCTTCCTTTTCTTGAAGATTCATTTACAAGTCACAACTCCCTTGTCGGTCAAGAGGGTCGTTTGACCAATTCCCAAGTCTGATTCTTCAATAATGACTCCATTTCATCTCCCATGGTCGCATGCCACCGAGATGCTTCGTACATGTCCTTCGCTTCCTCTGTAAGTAGTAGGTTCAAGAACCTCTACTTCTTACGCAACTTGGAGTGCATATCCAGCCAAATCATCATATCCATATCTCTTGAGGTATCCCAACATTAGATCTTCTGAGCTCCGGCGCCTAGACTCTCACGATCAATGTTTGTATGACGCCTCGCCGAGGTCTCAAAGCAGATCGGCTTGGATCAGATTCGGTTCATTATCCGGATCGGTATAGTGTTGATTTGGATCCACCGATTGTTGCATATTAGTAGACTCCACCAAGCTCCACCTGTTTCTCAACACTATCAGATTCAAAGATCGGTTTTGCACTCGTAGAGACCTCTCCACCGATGAGTTTAACATAGAATTTTCATCAAACACAACGCCCCTGCTGAGGATTACTCTGGACTCACGATGACCAAATCCTATATCCTTTCACTCCATCACCATACCCCACAAACACTCCCTTCTTGGCTCTTGGCTCCAACTTCCCTTCACTAACATGATAGTAAGTCAGACTTCCAAAACCCTTAGAATTGAGTAGTCAAGAGGCTTGCTCGACCACATCTCAAATGGTGTCTTGAGATTGATTCTCGTGTGTGGGCTCCTGTTGATTAAGTAGCAAGTTGTCTTAATGACCCTCCGCCCAAAATCTCCTTGATAAACCAAATTTTGAGAAAGCATACATCTTGCCCTCTCCGGAAGAGTTTGATTCATCCTTTCGGCTACACCCATTCTGCTGAGGTGTATTCCTTACAGTATGATGTCGGGCAATACCCTCAGCTGCACAAAATGAATCAAAATCCGTCCAGCAGAATTCCAGACCATTATATGTACGAAGCTTCTTGATTTTCTTGCCTAATTGATTCTCCACTAGGGCCTTCCACTGCTTGAAGTTATTGAATGCATCACTTTTGTTCTTCATCATCACCACCCAAGTCATCCTTGAATAGTCATCTATGAATGACACAAAATATCTGTGACCACCCAATGACTCAACTTTTGATGGACCCCAAAGCGATCTGAATGGATATAATCAAGTGTTGCCTTTGTATTGTGCAACCTCACGAGAACTTATACGTGCAATTTCCCAAACACACAATGTTCACAAAAGTCCAGATTCTTGACCTTATATCCCCAAGAAAACTCTTTGAAGAAAGAACTCAGATACCCTTTCACCCATGTGACCAAGTCTCATGTGCCATGGTGAGTCTCTGCTGAGATCGGTGAATCAGCCGAGGATGCAACAAAGAATAATGCTGTGATCTGATGAGATCCTTGTAATATATACAAGGTTCCCTCTTGATGCCTTTGAGGACTACAATCGAATCTTTGAAGACATTCGGTGTGCCCTGGTGAGTCTCATTGAGATCAGTGAATCTGCGAGGATGCAACAAAGAAGAAGCGAGTGCAGATCTGATAGATCCTTGTAATATATACAAGGTTCCCTCTTGATGCCTTTGAGGACTACAATCGATCTTTGAAGACATTCACCGCCCACCTTCACCCTTGAAATTGAACCCCTGTCATCCAAGAGATCGAGAGATACCAAATTCTTGGTCATCTGTGGAACATGTCTTACATCTTTCAATTGTACAAAATTTACCATCCTCTGTCCTTAACTTTACTTGAGCCAATTCCACAACTTTGCAAACCTTGTTGTTGGCCATATAGATTTGACCACCATCCATCCGCTTATAAGTAGAAAACCACTCCCTGCTTGGACAAATATGGTAGGATGCTCGTAATCAAGTATCCACACATCATTGTGGTGTGTAGAATCTCCGCAACTAGAACCAGATCCTCATCGATTGCTCAAGAGCCAAAGGCTGTGCTGCACTGCCTTCCCCGCTGTTTCTTCTTCCTTGGACAATTGGACTTCCAATGTCCCCGCTCCTTCTGAAGAATTACAGACATCAAGAGACTTAGGACCTTTGGACCCCGACTTCTTTTTCTTCTTCCTCGTCCATATCCTTTTCCACTATTGTCGCTAGCTACTAGCCCAAAGCTTGACTGATCGTCTGCTCCAAAGCAGACCTTGTGTCTAAGCTCCTGGCATGTAAGGTAGACCTCACATCCTCCAAAGCTATCTGATCCTTCCCAACTATGAACGCATCGCACAAAGTTTTCATATGATGTCGGTAATGACACCAACAGGATTAGGGGTGCAATGATCTTCATCTTCAATTTTAACATCAATATTCCTTAAATCAAGCAATATTGTGTTAATTTGGTCGAGATGTTCCCTCGTGGACTTCCTTCATGCATCTTCAAATTGAACAACCTCTGTTTCAACAACAACTTATTGGTCGTTGACTTTGTCATATACTGAGCTTTCAAGCTTCTTCCACAACTTGGTCTGCGGTGTCTTCCTCAAAGAACCTCGGTGATAACATCATCGATAAGCACAACATGATGGTTGAATGTGCTTTCTCTTCCAGATCGCATAATCTGGCCTTGACCTGTATTTGGTTTGTCGGATAAAGGATTCCACAAACCTTCTTTGTTTCAACAATTGCACGATCTTGATTTGCCTGGACCAAAACCGTTCCTTCCTCGTAAATTTATCGATTTTTACGTTTCTGCGACATCTTTCCTTGCTAAAGATCACAACTTTGTCACGAGATCCTAGCACCTCTGTCAAGGCCTTGGTGAAGACGAAGTTGATCGTGCATGATTGTTTTCTCGGAACACATCTCTCGATACCACTTGTTATAAAACGGATGGAGATAACGGATGCAAGAAGCGTAAGCGAAGCAATCAAACATAAACAATCAAAGAGAAAAGCGAAACAAGAAGAACATGATTTAACGTGGAAAACCCCTCGGTGGGAGAGGTAAAACCACGGGCGTAAAAGAGATATTTTATTATGCCTTTGAATTTTCTGATTTCAACACACACAGATAATGAGACAACAATTGTATTTATAGGCACAAATCCCTAAACCCTAGCCGCAAGGAATCTTTTATCGATGCACCATAAATACCCTACTACACGTGTCCTCCTTTTAATGACATCAGATATCATTTGTCACAAAAGCGAATTAGCAGATGTGGGACCTGCTTTGTATTCAAGTACTCAGCCAGATTGTCACCCTGGCCGATAGTCACCTCTTTGAAGCCTCGATGAGACTCCACCCTCTCGATGCACGTAATTGAATACACTTCTCATTTGCCCATCACACAATTTGAGTCTTTGATTGGTTCCACCCAGATGCAGAGTTTAAGTCACCTTACTGACAATAATGAATGAGTTACTTTTTAATATTTCAATGCAAAATATTGTATTATTTTCTGTGACTGACTAATAATATTACATTGTTTAGTGTGAAAGTGAAAACGAGGCATTTAATATTGTATTGTTTTTTAGAAGGACTTATATTTTGGGACACCACAAAAAAGCCAAAAGACCCTATATTACAGGACGGAGAGAGTACATTATTAAAATCAGTTCGTATAACAAACACGATATATTAACATATATGTCATTTAACATATGTATAAACATAAAAGCGTAATGAAAATGATCCGACCCGGTCGAATCCGGTCTAACCCTATTGGGTTTATGGCACTACACTAACATTTTTTATGTGGATATGACCCAGCGCCATACACGTGACACTTAATGAACTATTTTGAATGCTCTAATCAAATGGGCCAAAGAAGTTCGTCCCAATTTGGGGCCTTACATTCTTAAAATCTTCAAAAGAGATGGTGTCCAGCCGATATGAAATACCTCCCAGCTCATTCCGATCCGCTGACATGGTGCATGATCACCTCGGTCTTAAACTCTCAGCTAAGGGGTGGGGCAGAATTATTTGTACCAATTTTGACAAAAAAGATTCCATATGTATTTATGTTTATGAATGAAGAGTATATGAGCACCCACACCAGATTTTCTATATGAATTCTCTATTTTATACTTTTAAAAACACAATTTTCTACTTTACAATATCTCTATTCAAGAGATCTTCTATTTTACATGATGCGGTACGGTAGATATGAAGTAAAATTTTACAGGATCAGGATGCATAAATGCAGTGGATGTAAATGAAATTTTACAGAATCCGTACTTTACAGTAAAAAGTAGAGAGTTCTGCAGTGTGTTATTTTTTCCAGATTAAGTTTCGATAATAGAGTTTTTAAAAGATTTACTATATCTATTGCAAATGCTCTAAAGCAAGAGCAATTTAGTCTTGTGCAAATGATTTAATTTAATTTGAGGGTTATTAGTATTTTGTCCATTTCGTTTGAATCTCCTCCCCCCTCCCCCCACACCGACCACCGACCACCGACGACCACCGACCACCGACCACCGGATAAAATAGAAAATTAACAAGGAAGAACAAAGAAATAAGTGCATAAAAAAATTAGTAAAACATTAATTCATTTCACGTTAATGATCATTCAAAGAAATGATACAATTTCTGCAATCATGATAAAAGCCTTTCATCTACTTCAATGTATGAAAGAAATTAAGTTCTTGATGGCCATTCTTATACACCTGAACTCCAGCTTGATGATGGCGATGTAATTCGCCTTTGGTCTCGATAGTAAGAACGTACGACGTTTTCGATTCCTCATCATACCTATACCCATTTTCAACTTTTTCAAAAATGTAGTTCATATCATCTTTCCTATTATGTTCATCGACGGCAAACTGTCCAATTTCTAATATTTTGTGATCATTTGGGTCTACTGGGTGCCTATTAGATTGATCAACTCTGATAGCAGCAGCAAACTCTAAGTGAAAAAAGGTCACAAGAATTGCAAGAATCATGAACTGAAGTGATTGTGATTTGGGAGACATGTTTTTTTTCTTTCTCTCTAGACTTAATTTGATGGTGTTTGCAGAGAGAAATTTATTGATATGATCACCACTACTGTTTGTATTATTTTCTTCATGTATCTCTACTCATATATAAGGTGGTATTTACATTGTTTTGAGTTTAGGTTTGTTATTTGTGGGACCTATCAAATTTGACCATAACAACAATTTCAGTGGGAAAACTTTTACCGGCACTCTATTTGGTGATGAGTAGGAAAGAAAAGTGAAAATATGTCGAAGAATGTGAATTTGTTTAGGAGGGATGCCCTGGATTGTTTGTAATTTTTTTGTTTTGTTTTATGTATGTGTTGTGGAAAACAATGTGTATATTAAAGAATATATTAATATGGATTGAGTTTATGAATAATGATAAAGTTACATCCAAATAAATTATGCACCATGATCTCCCACACGTTTTTTTTTTTTTTTTTTTTTTCCAGACCGAGTCCTTACTTGAAAAAAAAAAAAACGTGCGACATGTATAACATTAAATAAATCTAATATCATACACAAGTCTTACGTTATTATATCATAAACAAAGCGACATGGAATCTGAATAGACTCGAGTGAATAACTATAGGACCGATGAAGAGTAACAATGCTGCAAAAGTAGAACAAAAGGTAGAATCTATTATGACATACAAAATCCAAATCCAAGTCTTACCAGCCAAACTTACTAGTCTTACAAGCCATATATAGCTAATCTTATAGACGTCTTAGCATACAAACCAAACTGAAAGTACAACAAGTTCTCAACATAATAAATGGTACAAGTTTCAAATACCACATGATATTAAAAGAAAAGCTAGAGGTCTCCAAGCACAATCCAATGATCTCACTCATCATCAGAACACTTATCTTCATCACACTGCACATCTTCTCGGATAGGGGAAAAACATACAAAACATGCAAATGGGGTAACTCTTTAGTAACAAGCAGTAGGTATTGAACAACATGCTTTATAATTTTCGGAGAGTACTGACAACGTTGATCTTTATTAAATTAACAATACTTCTAGGTATCACTCCATGTCCTATAACACGTTGTGAGTTTTCTATTGGTTTATCTTTGTTACACTAAGGTGTCAAGTAGGGATGGCAATGGGCACGGGTGGGTACGGGTTTGGCATTATCCATACCCTACCCATCATAAATTTTTGATACCCATACCCTACCATTTACCTGTCCGGGTAGACATTTTTAAATCCATACCCTACCCATGCGGATATCCACGGATTTATGGATATTCATGGATATTTGATTTCATTCACAAAAATGAAATTGACTCTATCGGCGCCATAAAATCACTTCCTTACGCCATTTTTTAATAGATTTTTTTTACTACATGCACTACGAAATTACGTTCAAGACACTTATACTAGAGTTTTGTTTGTTCAAAATGTTTTTTATTATTAAAGTTGATTCACAATCCATAGTAGTCACGGACATAGTAAATATATGTCTAACAATTGCTTGTAATAACGAATACTTGATCTTGTTTATTTTCTATAATAATTCAAGAAAACAGAAGTTAAGAGATTTTGAAATGGAAAAAAAAAACATCATCATTTAAATTATGGTTTAACTCGGGCTAAAATACTTTCACTTCATCTTTTGACAACTAACAAAAGTGGTGAACTTCTCCAACCATCAACAACATTATCTTAATGTGATATTAAACTATTAAAGTGTATATTCACCATCATTTGATTTTCTTAATTGATGAGTTCAATCATCATCTAATAATCAAAAGACAATTGTTTGCTTCTCTGTGATTTTTAGATGGAATGCTGAGTTATTTATATGTATGTATATATAAATAAATATATATAAAGTTTAGGTTAATATATCATATGGTGGGTCGGATGGGTAATACGCCAGGTAGAAAATAGATATCCATACCCTACCCTACCCATGGCGGGTTTTGAAAAATCAAATCCATACCCTACCCTACCCTTAAAAATACCCTACCCTAACGGGTTGGGTAGGGTGGATATCCATCGGGTTGGATCAAAATTGACATCCCTAGTGTCAAGGGCACTACGCTTAGTTAATGTGGATTAAGAACACAACTGGTTGCAACCCACCAGATAGTCGCTCTAACGGTCCCGGGAAGTCATTCCGTTAGTGTGTGATCAGCGGAAGTCGTCCACTTTATATGATCATCAAAACACCATGATATTGTACCATGCCTTACCATGAAATTCAAGGTGTTTATTCTTTTATCTAAACAACTAGCCACAAAGTTCGTGCAAGGAAAGACCTTACCTTACAACTCTACTCCCTCAAGTTAGAACACTAGACTCTAGCCAAAACCTAGCACATACACAGACAATGATGAATACTAATTCATCAAAGCAGAAGGCCAATTTCAAGTTTTCGACGGTCCCACATTTCATCTCATCAAAAAATTCATACGGTGCTGGAACTAAATGCATTATATTGTTATGGCTTTCACAACTGGATGAATTTCAGCCAGACCTAAACACCAAGGATTATATACATAATTTAACAACCCTTAAAAGCTTCTAAACAATCAGAACTACGATTGAGATGATTTTGAACTCTAATTCCTACTGAAAAACTCAAGACTCTAAAAGTGGGGATTTTCATATGTTAACTGGTCGAGGAAAAACTTATATCAAAAAGATCATTGCTTCGCGGTGATCAATCTTCTTTAATTCAATTTAAAACCCAAAGGTTGGATTAGATGCTATAATAAAGATTCTTCATTTCTCTCTACTTTCTAATTAGTTCGAACTTGCCAGAGGAGTTGGGGATGTTTATGACAATAACGTATCTGAAGGAAGATGAGGAGTTTTATTTGTTAAAAAAAAAAGAATAAAACTTCTCCCTCTTTTTTTTATTTAAAAAAAGGAATAAAAATGATAAAATTCCAATTTTTTCTTTAAAGACAAAATCGCCTTTTTTTCTTCGAAAAATCAAGATGTCACATTTTTCATTTTTTAAAATATAGAAACATCCACAACCATAAGACGTATTGGATGTAGACTTTAAATTGATTCTTCAGAGTAACTCTATCTTTATCCGTGATTTCATGCAATAAATATTTAAATAAACGGTTAACTATATATAATCAAGATAGAAACATGATGTTTAATACAATAATTTACTCCATGAATATTCTAGGCCTACACTAATGCATGATTTGTGATAATACATCTTCTTTGACTTGACCGGAGTTATTTACGTTAACAACCACACAACCACCAATCATAGTGCCGCAGGCTTCCTTTGGAAAGGATGAAGATAGTGGCTATATATGACATAGTGAAGAAAATGAGAGATGCAATACGCGATGTAAACGGTGATTATTTGTTTGACATCAATAATCGAACTGAAAAGGTGTTGGAAAACGCGGTTGTTCCATGTATTTTCACGAGCCTTTGTGGTTTCGCTTTAAATAAAGATGAATTCGGATGGGGTATTCCGGTGTGGATTGGAATGGGCAGCGTTCCGGTAAACAATTTGGTGTTTTTGATGAACTCGTTATCAGGAGGTGGCATTGATGCTTATGTGAATTTGAAGGAAGAAGAAATGGCTAAATTTCAAGTTGACGAGGAATTGCATGAATACGTTTTATCAGGAAATTGATGGGATTCGAGAACGAGTTGCTAAAAGCTATGTTGTGTTTTCTGTTTATTGTGTTTTTTTATTCCTATTTAATTACCTGTGGTGCCCAATTATTTTTTTCGGGATAAATTATATGCATCATTTTCATTTTTTTTATATTAATTTTGGATGTATATATCAGTTTTCTCGATTTACGCTTCCTAAAATGATGGTGATTGTGCATATATTTCTTAACCAATCTGAGTATGTCTGGGATGTGAGAAAGAATAATCATAATGATGATTCCATATTTGGTAGTGATTTATGCGTTTATTTTATATTGATTTTGTAACGCCCCGTTCGCGGATACCGAGTTCTTATCCGGAAAAGAAACGTTCGTCACGTATAATACTAAATAAATTCAATATTATACGTAAGCCTCTACTACATCGTATCGAGTTTAGCAAACGGAAGCTAAAAAAACTCGGCAAGCATCATAAATGTATCTAAGAATTAGATTAAAACTCAACGAAGATAAAAAGAATGACTTACAACATACGATGCCCAAAACGAAAGTAAAACAACAAATCTTACAAAGCCTTAAAGAAAGTACAACACTTGTCTTGATATTGAAATAACAACATAGTTTGATACATCTTATAATAAATGAAACAGAAAACATCAAGTGAAACTTGTACTTAAACAACGTCCCCAAAGTCGTCATCCACCACATGCTCAACCTGTTCGCCTTCTCACCCCAAAAGCATACAACAAAACATGTTTTAAACATTACATATCAAATCATACCATATTAATAACATCTAGGCATGATTTCTAAGCACAAACCAACTTTAAAACTTAACATTAACATCATAAAACCTTATTTAAACTTTAGGAAGAGCCTCTTACTTGTTCAAAGCAAAACTCCAAGACAAAACCTGTTGCACTTGAGAAGGCTTCAACAAAAACCTATTTGATCACAATTAAACTTAGATTATTGGTGATCACAAGCCTCCAAACCAAAAGAACTACGAATCAAACCGAACGAAACCTTGAAACAAGATCATCTCTTGATGATACCAAGATTAGGGCTAAATTCTTACCTTCTCAAAACTCTGAACTTTTAGAATCAAAACGATCATCTCTTCCCGCTGATTCCAGATCTTCAAACGATTCTAAAAACCGATCACAGACTTATGAGAATTTTGGAAATGTCTCTTTTTGTTTTCTTTCTGATTTGAGAGGAACAAATAAGTCGAACCAGGGAAAAACTGATGTTTCAAAACTTCTGATGGGAATGGGAGGTTTTATTTCCAAAATAAACTTCCCATTAACTCAATTAATTACAATTAATTTCCTTTAATCACAATTAATTTCCTTTAATCACAATTAATTCCCAAACAAATATTAATTATCCAAATTAATATTTTCTGCTATAAAACTTAATCCATGAATTAAATATAATACCCCGTTTCCCGTAAAAAGACACGTCTACCCTTTATTCGAAAAGTCTGGATATTACATTCCTCCGCCCTTAAGAGGAGTTTCGGCCTTGAAACTTGAACAGGCTCAAACTATAGATCTTCCTCTAACACTTTTCCCAAAACGAAACAAAAACCGAAGCTTCACTTGTTTACACTTGAATCACAACCAACAACTCTAGTCTTGATAATCAAAGAACCGAACTCTACGGATTCCCAAAACTGAACCAAACTCTACACACATAACCCAGAACTGACCATTCAAATCTTGAAATACCGAACCGCACTAACCAAACTCCTAATCAACAAACAGCCCTCTATAAACACTTACCCGGATGGTGTCCAAAAAGTTTTCCTAAAGGTTGAAGGGTAGGCTTAACTTCTTAGCTATCTTACTTAACACAAAAGTTTTGACATCTTGTATTAAACGAAGTTGACATAGCTAATTTGTCCATTAATAATGTGTCTAAAGTTAGTTCCTTTACTTAAATATAATTACAACGTGAATTCAGTTCATGTCATAAGAATACTTTAAGAAAACAAACAAACTAAAAGATACCTGGTATGGCAGCATCCAAAGTAAAAACTTTTGTTGGTCGACTTGCTCTTCCTTGGTTGTTCCCTTGATTCCTTCTAGCATTCCTTACAGGGAAAGCTTTTGAAAAGTGTCCCATCTCACCGCAAAGGTAGCATCCATTTGAATCTGCCCGACATTCCCCGGAGTGATTCTTTTTGCACTTTGAGCAAACCGGTACACCAACTGTTGACTTGGCTGCAAGTGGCGCGACAATCCTTTTATCATCTTGTTGCTGAGGTGCTTCTCGATCTTCTACAAAGCTGTCTTCAAAAGGACTTTTTACTCCAATAACGATTGAGGGTTTGTTCTTAAACGTCTCAACTTCCAAAGCCTTGTTCAGCAACTCCGCCATGGTCCTTGCTGTGAATCCCAACATCCCTGCTTTTTCCCAAGACAAACCGTTCTTGAACAAAGCCATCTTCTTTTCTTCAACACTCAAAATCTCGGGATAGAACCGACCCAACTCATTGAACCGATTGGTGTATTGTGAAACCGTCATATTTACACCATGCTGGAGTTTCAACAACTGATTTGCTTTATTTGCCTGTACCACAGGTGGAAAGTATTCGGTGTAGAACAACTTCTTAAATGCTTCCCAATCCGTGACCTTACCGTTGCTGCTCTCAAACGTATCTATCCAACTTTCTGCTGCCCCAAGGAGGAAACCCACTGCCAATTGTGCCATCTCTGTTTCGGGTACATTCACATTCCTACAGGCCTTCTCAAAGCTCCTTATCCACAATTCTGCCTTGCCCGGTTCCACATTACCGAAGAAGTCTTGAACCCTGTTTCTCTTCAACTTTGTATACCAATCAACCGGTGGAAACTAATCTTGAACTGGTGGTGCCACTGGAGGTCTTACCGGTTGAGAAACTGGTGGGTAAACCGGCGGGTAAACTAGTGGGTATCCAAAGGGTACTTGAGGTGGGTATGAAGGTGGATAGGGCTATTGAGGTTGAGTCACTGGCGGTACTTGGTGATAAGGGTAGTATCCTTGGTGTTGAGGTGGGATGTGGTATGGTTGATGAAGTCCGTAGGGTGGGTAACCAAAACCATAGTGATGGTCAACTCTTGGTGGCAGTGGTATGGTAGGTTGAGGCGGATAACTCGTAGGTGGAGGATAGAAGGTTTGCTGATATAGTGGGATCACTAGAGGGGATGGATGGCTTACTGGTGGTGGTTGAGGGTACACATTAGCTTGAGGTGGATACACGTTTGTCACTAGAGGTACATACACCGGTGGTATATCGCCTATTCCGGTGACTCGTAGAGGTTCATCATCAGGTAGACCATCATTCTGAGGTATCTCTTGATTAACTTGGGGGTGAGGTTGTTGCTGATGAAGCATCTCGTTCTGATTCTGATTCTGACCACCCTCTTGCCCAACTCTTGAACTCTCACCTCTGAAAACGCCTCTGCGGGTTCCTACCATTCTGAAAGATCAAGGAAGATCAGAATGTTACTATTTGGTCTAACGATACTTATCTCAAGAAGGAAGCCTAAAGGACGCTTTTCTCTGATACCAACTGTAACGCCCCGTTCCCGGATACCGAGTCCTTATCCGGAAAAGAAACGTTCGGCACGTATAATACTAAATAAATTCAATATTATACGTAAGCCTCTACTACATCATATCGAGTTTAGCAAACGGAAGCTAAAAAGACTCGGCAAGCATCATAAATGCGTCTAAGAATTAGATTAAAACTCAACGAAGATAGAAAGATTTACTTACAATAACAAGGTACCTTACAACATACGATGCCCAAAACGAAAGTAAAACAACGAATCTTACAAAGCCTTAAAGAAAGTACAACGCTTGTCTTGATATTGAAATAACAACATAGTTTGATACATCTTATAATAAATGAAACAGAAAACATCAAGTGAAACTTGGACTCAAACATTGTCCCCAAAGCCGTCATCCATCACATGCTCAACCTGTTCGCCTTCTCACCCCAAAAGCATACAACAAAACATGTTCTAAACATTACATATCAAATCATACCATATTAATAACATCTAGGCATGATTTCTAAGCACAAACCAACTCTAAAACTTAACATTAACATCATAAAACCTTATTTAAACTTTAGAAAGAGACTCTTACTTGTTCAAAGCAAAACTCCAAGACAAAACCTGCTGCACTTGAGAAGGCTTCAACAAAAACCTATTTGATCACCATTAAACTTAGATTAATTGGTGATCACTCCAAACCAAAAGAACTACGAATCAAACCGAACGAAACCTTGAAACAAGATCATCTCTTGATGATACCAAGATTAGGGCTAAATTCTTACCTTCTCAAAACTCTGAAATTTTAGAATCAAAACGATCCCCTCTTCCCGCTGATTCCAGATCTTCAAACGATTCTGAAAACCGATCACAGACTTATGAGAATTTTGGAGAAGTCTCTCTTTGTTTTCTTTCTGATTTGAGAGGAACGAATAAGTCGAACTTGCCAGGGAAAAACTGATGTTTCAAAACTTCAGATGGTAATGGGAAGTTTTATTTCCAAAATAAACTTCCCATTAACTCAATTAATTATAATTAATTTCCTTTAATCACAATTAATTCCCAAACAAATATTAATTATCCAAATTAATATTTTCTGATATAAAACTTAATCCATGAATTAAATATAATACCATGTTTCCCGTAAAAGACACATCTACCCTTATTCGAAAAGTCGGGATATTACAGATTTTGTCGAAATATACTCCGTGTCAGGAATGTTTTCCATAATATTCAGGTTTCGGGGGATGTGGATAGATTTTGGATGATTTCTGGACTTGTAGAATAATTTGTGGAAGTTTTGCGGAAGATTGGAAAGACAATGAATTTCAAGATTCCAGAATTTCAGTATTCAGTTTCCATCATGGCTTGTTTATCCAGTTGCAATAAAGACAAAACTAATAGTCATTGTTTATTTTACCCTTTTTTCTTCATTAACCGGGTTATCAATATCAAAACTTCATGGAAACGCAAATCACCCTTTCATTTCATGCTCCGCCACTTTCCCAATCTCTTTCTCGCCCCAGTTTCTCCTCCAAACCCTATCATTCTCCTCGAATTGTTCATTTTTTTCATGAATTGAAGCATGTCCTAACCTTCCCTGCCCTCCTCTGTGCCTCGTTCCCCCTTCATTTTTCACATTTTATTAGTAATTCTCATAAACAACGATTCGTAATAGTGAGTTCAACAAGTCATAATACTCCCATCACTTGGGAAAGGATGTAGACTTATTGATGCCTCAAATTTTTATTTTGAACGGACGCCTCTAATCTTATCGTATCTCCGGGCAAGAGGCGGAGCTTGCAAAGGCTTCTAGTGAACAAGAAGGAATTATAAGCACAAAGTCCGTTTTCTCATGCCTTAGAACAATTTTAAGGTTTCTTTCCCTATCCATGAAGTTTGTTTCGTCAAACTTGCTGTCAATAATAAAACGCATACTTAGTTTATTCGACATTCTTCTAAATCAAATTTTTTTAAGTATCAATTTTATTAAAAACTAAAAAGATTTTTGAAACTCACAAACTGAGTTTCATAACTCAAACTACAAAATCTTGAAGGTAACGATTGTTTTACTTTCTCGATCGCCTAGCCATCATATGTATTTTTCAACTTCAAATGTTTCATTTTCTAAATCAGAAGAATAGTTTTTCTTTTCCTTGATTTTCTAGATGATGTATTCAAAATCCTTAGGAGTTCTCTATCCTTATCAATTGAAAAACACGTCTGCTCGGTGATAGTGTCCTTTGGAGTTGGTGGAGAAGTAGTTAGGGTATCTATTTCATGTTCTGCGGTCTCTTGTTTTATCTTCAATCTTACCTCACGTATCTCCTCCCAGTGATTGGGGCCAGTTTGATTTGCAGTTGTTCACGCTCGATTTTGTCTTGTGTGCTTTCGATTAAAGGTTTGATGGCTTGTTGAGAGTTACCAGCATGATCCGGGGCCGGTTCAATTTGAAGCTGTTTTTGGCTTTCAATTTTTCGAGTGCTATCAATTGTACTTGAACTTAACACCTTGCTTCTCAAATTCTCTATGGCACTTTCTTCAACCATTGCATAGCCGTTTGGTGTATTTGGCTGCACTTGCAGAGCTACAACATGGTTTAAAGTTTTCTCAGGCTCCGCAGCACATTGTAATTGGATTGAAGGTTGCTCATAGGCAGTAAGTACGTTTGTTAATGTATACAAAATCCAAATTTCAATTTTATTAAATATGTTGGTTTTGCTTCCCTGATCAACAACTCTCAATTGACTTTCAAGAAGTTTTTCGAAAATTCTTTAGTTATGATGATTCACGGTGGTGGAAGCACATGTTCTTATCTAGGGTCCGCGGACCCCACTAAAAATAATCAAACTCCATATTTTATCATAGTTCATACAGGTAAACCTCGATAAATTAATACTCTCGGGACCAGAAAAAATATTCGTTTGGCGAAGTTATTCATTTATGGAACATTATTTTAAGCCCATTTGCCAAAGTCGGGACCGGAAAAAATTATTCATTTAGCGAGGTTATTCATTTATCGAGGTTTAACTGTATTTTTTATTGTGTCAATTGATAGTGACAAATTAAATGACACTAGTTGTGTAGTATTTGTGAATCGATGTGACAATTTGTAGTGACGTATTGTCTGACACCGGTTATTGTCACTAATTAATGTCATAGTGTCAGTTAGTAGTAGAGGTGGCCGGTTCTGGGTCAAATGACGGGTCGGACCCGGCGGTTCCCGGGTCCAAATCGGCGGGTCCACGGGTTCAGGAACCGGCGGTTCCACCGGTCCAACCCGGTTCTAGGTTCCACCGGACCCGGATCGGCCCGGAACCGGCGGTTCAAGGAACCGGACAGAAAACCGGCGGTCGAACCGGTCAGGAGGACCCGAACCGGCGGTTTTTTTTCCCTCCAGTTTTTCCAGTTTTTTCCCTACAAGTGGACCAACTTGAATAATTTGTCCAACGTATATTTTTTCAAATTTTTTGAATAATTTTTTTTTATTTTAAAATATCACACACTCATCACACTATGAAGTAATTCAAGTGTGCCGTCATTGATGTATTGTTCAATTATGTAATGGTGTTGTTTAATAAAACAACTTTTATATACACTTTGCCTCGATTCATTAAGATATAAAATCAACTAATATACATAATATTATAAGTATAAATTATCGTAGTCACTATATGAAATATAAGTTTAATTTACTTACAAATTAATCATAATATATAAACAATTAGAAAACTACGCATTATTCTTTAATTTACTTTCAAAATACATGAATCCAAACTGAAAATGCATAAAACCCTTCATGAATGTACGCATGTATCCATTTAGTTGCGATAACATTAATTCGTACGGCAATTCGAATGCAAACGATTATAAAAATATTTACTTTATGAAAAAATAACTAAAAAATTAGAATATAAGTTATGAAATTAAATATTATATATAGTTATGAAATTAAATAATATACAAGCCGTGTATTTTTTTTTTATAATATAGTTATGAAATTAAATATTATATATAGCTTGATAACCAGTTATAATTTATTATTAATTTTAACGTAAGTTATACAAATTTTGTAAAAAAATATAGATTTTTTTGGAACCGTGATCAGAACCGTAATCGGAACCGTGATCTGAACCGTCTAGACCCGGGAACCACCGAGACCCGGAACCGGACCGGGGAACCGCCAAACCCGCCGTTCTTGAGACCCGGCGGAACCGGCTAGAAATTGGAACCGGTGGTTCCGGTTCTATTTTGGACCCGGAACCGGAGGGTCGTGCCAGAGACCCGTAACCGGCTAGGAACCAGCCACGTCTAGTTAGTAGTGACAAATTAAATGACACTAATTAAGTAATTTTGGTGAATGAATGTGACAATTAGCATTTTTTTTAAAACCTAATTTTTAAGGGTATTATTGTCTTTATGCCTCCTAAAATGTCATTTTTTTCAAAGAAATGTGTTTGTGTCCTTTTTAATAATTTTGAATTTTTTATGTCCTTTTCAATAACTCTCCCAAAAATATACTACCTTCGTCCCGTATTATAAGTTATCCTAGCTTTATGCACACAGATTAAGAAACTCAATAAATGATCCAACTTTGGTAATTTTGGACTAAACTTAAGCTAATTAGAATAATGTAAAGCTTTGGAATAAGGAGTAAGGGTAAAACAAAAAAAAAGATTATTAATTATTGAATTGAAATGTGAGAATGATATATATTGGGGGACGGATGAAAAATGTTAGGATGACTTATAATATTGGATGGAGGTAGTATTTACTTTGAAAAAAACTTACGGACCGTGCTGAATTAAATTTCTGGATCCGCCACTGATGATTCACTGTTGTGCCTAGTAACCAATATAATTTTGATAATGTAAGGACTTACTAATCGTATCATATATGACTTGTGTTGATTGACTCATCAACAACTTTACTATACACATCATTATATGATAGTCAATCCTTGTCTCAAAAAGTTTACCGACCCCTGCTGTAGTCGAAGGACGAATTAACATTTCATATATCTCAATATGCCCTCTAAAATGTGGCCTATAGGAAGGAAGAGAAACCCAACACTTGAAAATATATACTTTTTGTATGGCTTATAAGAAAGAAGAAATACCCAACACTTGGAAGTATATCTTTTTTTTAAGACCCTGGCATATGAGAAGGGAGAGCCAACACTTGGAAGTCCAAGTATTGAATTTTTATTTTTGTTAAGATTGTGTTTGGAACATGGTTTTACCTAATGATCTCTCACTCTGATATCATGTTTTACTATCATCTTTTTTAAAAAAAAACTTAAGCTAATTTTGATTTAGGTAATTACTGGAGGCGGTGGAAATAAAGGACAACAAATAGATGAAAAATGGTCAATAGGACATTGGAAAAAAAAGGAAGCAAGGACAAAATACCATTTCATTCTCCAAAATACCCCTGTTAAGAGGAGTTACCAATCAGTCAACCTTTTTACGTAGAAAACGCTAGTGGATTTAATTCCACTTGCATCAAATAAATCAAATTCCACAAAAACGGTGAAAATCCCATGAATCTTTGTTCAGAAATGGAGTCCACCGAAGTCGCAATTCAAGGTTACTTGATTTGGGAAAGGAACAACAATTTGGGTTTCGCAATTTTGTTGAGCATGGAAATATTAAAAGAGGAAGATTTAAAACATGGGTACAAATGCCTCGATTATTCTTTTTTCCGTGTCTTTGGCTGCGCTTATTGGCCTTATCTTCGTCCTTACAATAATCATAAAACTGACTTTCGTTCTAAAACATGTATTTTTCTCGGTTACAGTCACAATCACCATGGTTACAAATGCCTCGACCTCTCCATTGGCCGCATATATATTTCTCGTCACGTAGTCTTTGACGAGTCTTCCTCTCCTTATACCTCCTCGTCTGAAGCTCCCTCCTATACTCCTAAAACAACAGTTCTTCCTTCAGCACTGGCCCTTCCTGCTCCTGCCGTCCCCTTGCCTCCTCCCTCTTCTATACCCGAGCCATCTCCACCTTCCCTTACTCTGAGCATTCCTCTAGCATTTGCATCCGAACCTTCCTCTGCCACTGCCTCCCCTAACTCTCCTTTATATGACTCTTCACTGCGTCTTGCTCCACATAAAATGGTCACTCAAAAACCAACACCCTTAGCCCAAACGTCTTGATCCTGTTTTTGTCCGATACCCCCTTCCCAAAGCTCTTAGTGAAACTACTGATGTTCTTTAGCCAACATCGGTTACTGAAGCCTTGAAACACCATGAATGGAGGGATGCCACGAGATATGAGTTTAATGCTTTGGTCCAAAATGACACTGGGAACCTTGTTCCTTATTCTTTGTCTCAAAATCTTCTTGGTAATAAATGGATTTTCCGCATTGAACGGCATTCAGATGGACAGATTGAACGTTACAAAGCTCACATTGTAGCCAAAGGCTTTCATCAGGAAGCCGGTGTTGATTCTTCTGTACTTTTAGTCCGGTTGTCAAACCGGTCATTATTCGCACTCTTTTATCTTTGCTGTTTCACATGATTGGGTTGTTCGATAGGTTGATATTCAGAATGCGTTCTTACATGGGTTTCTTACTGAGGATGTGTGCATGCAGCAGCCACAGGGCTTTCAACATCCTGATTATCCTAATCACGTTTGTAAGCTCAAACGTAGTCTTTATGGTCTTCGGCAGGCACCGCGTGCTTGGTTCTCCAGATTCATTGATGTTCTTCGGCAGTTTGGTTTTCAGCCCTCCACAGCCGACACCTCTCTATATATCTATCATCGATGACATTTTGCTTACAGGTACTTTAGGTGATCTAGTATAGCAGACTATCAATTACTTATCTTCTCATTTTCCGGTTAAGGACCTTGGATCATTATCTTATTTTCTTGCTGTTGAGGCTTTCTACTCTTGATGGGCTTCTTCTGAGCCAACTCAAGTATATTCACACATTATTATAGCGTGTCATGGCCTCTAACCTTCGCCTCAGCCGTCTTGATGGTCAACCGTTCTCTGATGCATCCCTTTACCGTAGCATTGTTTGTAGGCTCCAGTATCTTGGCTTCACTAGCCCCGACATCGCTTTTGCTGTGCACAAAGTTAGCAAATTTATGCATGCTCCTCGCGATATGCATTGGGCCGTTGTGAAACGTATTTTACGGTATCTCAAGCATTCGATTTCTGATGGTTTTCATTTGACGCGCTCTCCTACTTATGCTTTACAGGCTTTTACTGATGCTGATTGACCATCCGACCCCGACGACCGTCATTATATTGGTGCCTACTGTATATTTCTTGGCTCCAATTTGATTAGTTGGCACTCTAAACAACAAGACATTGTTGCCAAGAGTAGTACTGAAGCTGAATATAGAGCTCTTGCTCATGCTGCTGCCGAACTTCATTGGGTTATGTTCTTGCTTCGTGATATGTCAGTTCATTTTCCTCATCCTCCTACATTGTGGTGTGACAATATTGGTGCTACTTACCTCACGGCCAATCCAGTTTTCTATGCTCGTACGAACCACATAGAGATCTATTTCCACCATGTTCGCGAATTGATTGCATTCAACAAATGGCGCGTTGTCTTCATCTCCTCCAAAGATCAATTGGCTGATATTCTAACTAAACCGCTTGGTCATGTCCGATTCGCTGATTTGAAGCACAATCTCCACGTTCATTCCATTCCAATGGGATTGCAGGGGCGTATTGATGAAATTGAAACCCTTTCCCAACAAGCTAATGTCGAGTAGTTAGGGTATCATCATTATGTTTATTTACGATTATATCCCCTGTGTAAACACCTATATAAACAACCCATTGTACTCTTATTTATCAATGAAATCAAACATATTTTACTATAATATAGGAAAATGAAATAGCAGCAACAAAATAACTACATGGTGAAGATGATCAATTGAGATAGAAAAGCCTTCCCTCAGAAATAAAAAAAGTCGATATACACGAAATAAATAAATAAATAAATAAATAAATAAATATATATATATATATATGTGTGTGTGTGTGTGTGTGTGTGTGTGTGTGTGTGTGAAATTTTAAAATACAACCGTTGTAGGAAGGTTTTACCAAGTGGCATATATTACAACCATTCATTTCTAACCTCTCACACATGATAAAAGTGTATTATGTGAGAGAGTAAAAATGAGAGGCTCGTATGACACTTAGTATAACCTTCTACAACCGTTGCACCATAAAATCTCTCGATACATACTACCTCCGTCCCAAATTAGAAGTCGTTTTGGCTTTGGGCACATAGATTAAGTAACACAATAAATGATCCAATTTTTTTTTATGCTTTTAGACTAAAATACCCTTTTTGGTGGATTTATAAAATAAATTTGAAATTGAATACTAACAGCCACTATGATAGATTAAGAAAAATAGCATTAATTATTGCATTTGAAGGTGAGAACGACTTATATTATGGGACGGTAAGAAAGGAGGCAAAACGACTTATAATTTGGGACGGAGAAAGAAGAGACATAACCAGTACTTTCCACACAAATATATATATATATATATATATATATATATATATATATATATATATATATATATATATGCTATTATCAAAATAAATAAATAAGTGCGGTTGGGAATATTAACCATTTAACTCAGGAAACAACATCCCATAAATCAAGTTGCCAGATTCAAATCAGTTACTAATTGGATTTATAGATTTTTGTCCAATATGACAAAATTATCAAAAAACCGGGATAGAAGAAAACTGTAATTTAATAAGGACAAAAGTAACAATTATGAAGTAACAAATATGAAGTAACAAATGTGGAATAGAGTAAATATGAAGTAATAATGGTGAAACACAAAACAACATTAACACGTGAAGTAACAATTTTGAAATAACAATTGTGATTTTTGTCCTTTATAATCATGACAATGTTACTTTTGTCCTTCCAGACTCATTTGTTAATTTTTTTTATCCTTACGGCCTCTTCCCCCTTGGATTTAATAAGAAAATTCCACTAGATTAAATGCATATTTCCTTTTCTAGACTGTCTTTTTCACATTTATGCCTAGCTATTTTATATAACTCGGTTTGATGATATTGCGTGTAGAAGTTATAGACACATTTGAGATAAAAGTTTCCCTTATTGATATTTTATTTTATTGTTAATTCCTTTCTTGTTTTGGTAATTGAAATATCAGTTACCGAGGCTACACATTTGTCTTTCATAATTAAGCTGCTACATGATCCTTTCACATCTCTCAATGCACACAGCAAGCAGGTTGAATAAAGAAATTGTTTCACATCTCTCAATGCACACACTTGAATTCTACACATTATGCATTCCCTATACTTTATTTGCATATTCAAATTCCAATTCCAATTCGTCGACTGAAAAAATGAAGCTTGAAATCGATGTCATCTCTACAGAAATGGTGACTCCATCTTCTCCAATCCCTTTTCATCTCAACAATTACAAGCTCTCTTTCTTTGATCAGATAATGCCTCGTGTTTTAATGCCTTCTGTTCTTTTCTATCCAGCTACTACTAATGATCATATTCATACCCCAATTATCAGCAATTTCGAAAGATCAAACTGTCTCAAGAAATCTTTATCCCGAGCGTTAGCACTATTCTATCCTCTTGCAGGACGTCTCGTAGGTAATAGCTATGTGAATTGCAATGATGAGGGTGTCACCTACGTCGAAGCTCGAGCTAATCACAAGCTTTTTGATGTTATAACCAACCCATTAATCGTGGAAGAACTCAATAAGTTTGTCCCTTGTGATCCAGAGGATGCAACGGATCTTTGTCTTGTTGTTCAAGCAACTTTTTTCTCCTGTGGCGGACTGGCTATCGGTACAGGATTATCTCACAAACTTGTTGATGCCCTGTCTTTTTTCATGTTTGTCAATAGCTGGGCTGCATTTTCACGAGCAGCGAAAGCCATGTTCATTCTCCAAAGTTTGAGTCTGCAGTCTTGTTTCCACCGAAAGATTTTGCTGGTGAAAACGTTATACGAGAGAAAAAGAGAACAGCTGAAGGGGGAGAGAAGAAAGAAACATTAGTCCTCAAGATGTTTACTTTTAGTTCCCAAAAGATTGATGAACTTAGAGAGAAGTATTCCAAGAATACAAAGGGTGTTAAAGGCTTGATACGTCCATCGAGAGTCGAGACCCTATCAGCTTTCATTGGGACTCGCGTTATGGCCACCACCGGACCCAACGACGATGACATGGCAAGAAAAGTCTATGCTTTACGAATTGCTATGGATCTTCGGACAAGGGTTGTTCCGCCCTTGTCTGAATATCATTTTGGTAATATGGTTGTGGCGCCAGAAATCACATTGCCTCCAACCGAAGATGATGATGAAGATGGTGCTTATGGTATTGTGAAGAAAATAAGAGATACAATACGCAATGTTAAGGGTGATAATTTGTCTGACTTCAAGAATCTAGTTGAAAAAGCATGCAAAAGCGAGGCAGTCATGTGTTGGTTCTCAAATTTTTGTAGTTTTCCTTTCAATAAAGTTGATTTTGGATGGGGAAAACCGGTTTGGTATGGAATAGGCAAAACCCCGGCGAAGAATATGGTATTTTTAACCAACTCCTTGTCGGGAGGTGGAATTGATGCCTTAGTGAATATGGAGGAAGAAGAAAGACTAAATTCAAAGCTGACGAAGAGTTGCTTGAATACGCTTCTTAATATTTCTATCACTTATTCGCGTCTAACGGTACTAATAGCCTTCGGGAAAGAATGTCTGTATTAGTTGCCCTAGTGCAAATTACTACTTGAGAAAAAAACTACTACTATGAAGATTAGACTAAATGCCTGGAGGAACAATAACTTTCTGTTGTTTTTTTTTCGTGTGTGGTTATTTTGGACTCAACGTAAATGCCTGGAATTTCCGTATTTGAATAAAAGAGGCCGTTTCATAAAAAAAAGGTTAGAGGAACAAGTAGTGTTTTAGCTATTGAAGTTATTGCATATTAATTATATATCTCCTAATAGAATTGGTTAATTGATAGCATATAGGGTTCTCAAAGAGAAACTCAAGAATGTGAAAAACTCCCTTAAAGTTTAGAGTAAGCTGGTGTATGAAAATCTGAAGGATAGGGTTGTTAAAGCTAGAACGGAGGTTGATAAATTTGATAAGTTGGCGGAAGAAAAAGCTTTGAGTGAAAGTGAGGTTCAGGAGAGGATTAATGCGATTAATAATTTGTTGGAAAATGACAAGATCTTCGACAATATGTTGAAACAAAAGGCTAAAGTTAAGTGGATTCAGGAAGGAGATGAAAACTCAAAATATTTCCACAGTGTTAAAGGAAGAAGGTACAAAATAATATCTCTAGGATGGTCTTGAATGGTAAATGGACGGAGAAGCTGGAGGAGATCAAGACGGAGGTGGTTAATTATTTCACCATTTTGTTTAAAGAAAATGGGTTGAATAGACCCTTACTGATCTAAGATAAGTTCAATAAGTTGAGTGACAAATGAGAGACGCATTGGAGAAACCTTTTGAGGAATATTAGGTGAAGAAGGTAGTGTGGAGTTGTGTTGGTAACAAAGTGTCGGGCCCTGATGGCTTTACCTTGAGTTTTTATAAAGCGCAATGGAACCTTGTGCGAGAAGATCTTATGAAGTGTGTTAAAGACTTTTAAGTGAGAGGAGCTTTTGATAGTGGGTGTAATTCATCTATCATTACGTCGATTCCTAAGAAGAGTAACCCTACGCATTTTCGCGACTTCAGGCCCATTAGTTTAATTGGATGGCTCAGTTTATAAAATTATTTCAAAAGTGCTTGCTGAAAGAATGAAGAAGATCCTTAATAAGATTATAGGTGGTTTTCAAATGGCTTATATTGATGGAAGACAAAATTTAGATGGTGTGTTGAAGGCCAATGAGGTGGTTGATTACGTTAAGAAGAGCAAGATGCAAGATTTCATCCTCAAAACTGATTTTGAAAAGGCTTTTGATTATGTGAACTGAGATTTTCTTGATTCTGTTATGAGTCGAATTAATTTTGATCATAATTGAAGAAAATGGATAAGAGGTTGTATACACACTGCTAGAGTTTCTGTGCTTGTTAATGGTAGTTCCACCAAGGAGTTCAGATGGAAAGAGGTATTAGGCAATGGGACCTCCTCTCCCTTTTTCTATTTTTAATTATTGCGGAGGTTCTTAATATTATTATGTATGAGGCAGTTGATTGAGCTTAAATTCACCCTCCAACAAAAACAATTTATAAAGACTCAAAACCGTGGGCAAACTAACTCTCTAACCGGCAGTGTACCGGGTCGATTGCTAGCATAGCTACAGGAGTACGAGGTCGAACCCAAAGGAATATGGTTGTGAATACCAAAGCAAACTTCAAACTTAGTCTAGGAAAATCGATGGTTGAAAAGGTTAATTACTACAACGACTACTAAAGCGATTATTAACGAAGTTTAACTAAGGGAGAGGGACATAGCCGAACCATGATCCAAATAGCTAATTTCAATCCTAAGGATAGACAAAACCGGGAGTGTGCATTTACCGACCAACCATAACCAAAGGTGCTTAGCGATTATTCAAGGGTAACGGTTTCTAAACTGGTGATGCTATCTGAACAGCTCTCATTCATCACCCTCTGCTAGGCTAACCAATTCCCCCTTAAGGAAACCGGAAACCCCAACACGATAAGCTCTAAACCGATTAAACGTTAAAACGAGTAACCTCACTTTGAGCCCGGGCTTAACAACTAAGCCGGGTGTTTAGGGTGAATTTATAGTGTTTTTAACGATATACTTTATATCAATTTCCCCCATATGTGGATGTTTTTCATAGAAATCGAGCTTTATATTGAAGTATTGAGCAAGTGATTTTTTTAATGGGTTAGTTGCAAAATTGTATGATTTATGTGTAAAATTGATGGTTTTATATTGATTTGGAAGATACTACATTTTGCAATGTGTTTGATGTATTGTAGATACACAATTTCGACCAAAAAGAGGATTAGAAGAGGTTAACAATCGGATTAATGAAGAGGAGAAGAGATAACGATGAAATCGATTGAAGATAAAGATGAGAAGATCGATTTTTGAGCAAGCTGAACGTGCGTTCAAGGCCCGTCCAGAGTGGACTGGCGTCCAAAGAGGTGGACTGGCGTCCAGAGGGAGAAATTTGGTTCAGGATGTTCAGATTTTCAGTGGACGGGCGTCCAGAATTGTATAGGACTGGCGTTTGAGAAGACTCGGCCCGACTCGAAGAATTTACACGTTCTGAACAGGCGTCCAGAAGGAGTGGACGGGCGTCCACGGCCGACTTAAGCATAGCCGACCTAGTTTTCTATAAATAGCAGCGCATTCAACCCTAATCATATCATATACATATCACAGCAGCCGCAGAGAACCCTAAATTCTGAAGCCGAGTTGTGCTCGGTCAGCCAAGCCTTGGTTCTTGGTCGACCAAGGGTTAGATTAGTTGTTTTATTTATGTCGTTTCTTCTTGTTCGATCTTGATGATGGCTTGAAGCTGTGAACTTGGAGCAGCCATGGGAGATTTTCCAGCAGCGTTTTTATTCTTTCTTTGGATGATTTTGTGAGTGTTTTAATTAAAGCTTGTTTCTTTCCTTTGATTATTTGTTATGCAACGCATATCGAGAGATTGTTGTTATTGATGTTTACCGTATGACGAGAGTCGGTGTAAACCTTAGATCACCATAGGAAAGATGGGATTTTTAATCTTGACATAACGAGAGTTGATAGGTTAGATTTCTAGGTTGCTAGATTGAGAGATCTTACACCTTGTTTTAATAGCATCAATCTTATAGATCGAGAGATGAGAGATTGATAGGCGAATTATCTACGAGAGTAGGAATTCATACTTATGAGAGGTGAACCACATCTTTAATTAGATCATCATGAGATAATCCAGAGAGGAGAATAAGGGTTGCGGGATGGTGGATCATGGTTTGTTCGATGTTGATTTGCTTCAGTCATTATCATGATTCGTTAGTTTTTATCGTTTTTCTTAGTTGTAGCTTTATTTATTTATGTTTTTCGCAACGATCTTTTCTGGCTTTGGACTGACAATCCTCTGTCTAGTTTATCTTTTCATTTTGTTATTTTAGGTTTTAATAATAATGGTAACAATCTTAGAAAAATTAATGAACTAGATACCTCGATTCCCTGAGATCGACTCCGGTATTAATCGCTATGTTACGATCCCTACACTTGGGGTATACCGGATTTATAAATTTATTACTTGTTTGTTTTGCTTAGATAAAATCCGTGACACCGGGTCTACTCCGCGATCCTAGAACCCCTTTTCCCACTTCTCTTTATCTGAACAACTCTTTAGATTGATGTGTGTGACTTTGAAATATGTGATCAATCTAGCCCAAATATGTTAAAACAAGTTCTAAGACAAGAATAAATCATTAAAGCATGAAAATAAGCACTACCCACTCCCAATTTCATCACCCAAAGGGTGATTTCACCAAATTTCACATGATTCGACTATGAAAAGGGATTAGCTACTCATTACTAACCAAAACATACATAAAACAGTAAATGAAAACCATAATAAGTAAAAGAGAAGATAAATTTACCATTAATTTAAAGAAATTCGAGTTTGAGATCCAAAAGTACAAAATAAAGAACTAATTAAAAGGTGGATGCTTTGAAGTTGGAATGAGAATTTGAGCTTGGAAATGGAAAAATTAAGCTATGTTTATGCTAATCTATGCTAAGATAAAGTGTTCTAGTCCATTACAAATTTCGAGCAAGAAGTGGGTATAGTTTAGCTAAAAGAGGGGAGAATCCCTAATGAAATTCGATGGAAGGGGGTATTTATAGGGGCAAAAATCTGCATAAAAATGACTCCAAATGTGCGTTTGGAGGTCCCCCAAATGCGTGTTTCGCTTCATGTGTTCTCTAACCAAAATTTGCAGTTTGAAACGCGCGTTTGAGAGTTGAAACGCGCGTTTGAGATGATGCAGTTTTCTGGCTGCAGTAAAACCATGATATCTTCGCGTGTAGAACTCCGATTTGAGTGATTCAAAATGCGTTGTAAAGATCTTTCAATTATATACAAATTTAATGAAGAATACATGACCAAAAAATGCCTCCGTCATAGGTCAAATTTCTGCTGAACAGAACATAGTGGTTGAGATACTAACACTTCTCCCCCCTTTTCTTCATTTCTTTTCTTCCTAGGTTCATTTTTGCACCTTGATCATACTTCTCATAGTATATCTTCTCCTTAAGGGTTCTCGTGACACCTAGAACCTACAATCTCATGAACGAACAAGACACACAAACAATTCCGGAGGGTAAAAGTGTTCGGAATGGGGTTAATCTCGATAAAAACGAGGCTTTACCATCAAAAGATGATAAAAGCCCTTGTGCTCTAAAACACGTGATACCAACCCGTTTTGAGACCTTAATGTGTCAAAATATACCAAATATGCATCAAAATGGGGGCTAAAAGAGTGCCGGAGTCATGCAAAGTTGACTCCTATCAGCAGTGCAAAAGAATTTGATTATTAGAGTTGATTTGAACAAAGATGGCCTACGGATTTCCCATCTCCAATTTGCAGATGACGTTATCTTTTTCGGTAGGTGAAATATAGAGAACCTTCTGAACCTTGGTCGATTTTTTAAGATCTTGCTGCGGTTTTGGGCCTAAAAATAAACATGAACAAAATAAAGTTGTTGGGTATAAATATTAGTTGCTTGGATCTTGAGATGGGAGAAGCCTTTTTATGTTGCAGCTCCGTTGCCTTCCTTTCACGTACTTGGGTCTTCAGGTTGGGAAAAATATGAAAAGGATCTCATCGTGACAGCCGATCATTGACAGAGTGAAACAATAATTGGTAGGTGATGGGAGTCAACTTCACTGCACTTTTGTATATGAATCTGCCTCCGTTTATCACTTTATTGGCATGTCTTGGGTAGTTCTAGGCCTGTTTAAGAGTAATATCGAGAGTTATATGCACGGGGAGTCAAACTGTCACATCGATAGTAAACTCCATCTTTTTAACGATATTTGACTCTTTTCCGAGCACTTTTGTCTTGCGGAATTACGCGTGGTGTTTGTTCGTATATGTTATTGCAGGACTTAGGTGACTCGAAATCCCGGAAGACAATGTTTTGGAATGAGAATTGTGGTCGTGGCTCGAAAGTAGCATGAAAGTGAGGAAAAGTCAAGTTTGGAGTGAAATCAAGGCAAACTGGCGTTTGCCCTACCTCAAACTGGCGTTTGACTCAAGCCTACCTCAAACTGGCGTTTGTCCAGTCCAAATTGGTGCTCACGGAATTAGCACTTGATACTGAAAGTTGGGTTTTCAAGCAATTAGCGTCCAAATTTTCCTCAAACTGGCGTTTGTGTGGGTTCATCCAGAATCAAAAAAGCTCATACAAGACAAACTAGCTTTTGGCCAATGCAAACTCTAGTTTGGCCCCGACAGAAGCAGATTTTCACCATACCTGTCCATTAATATTTACTTTGACCCATCTTGGAGGTATTTTCTTGTCAAGTCGTTTTCATGAAAGTTGTAGGGAATTGAACGAGCTTTCCGACGCATCTTGAATCGTTCAAATCGGAGCTCTACACATGAAGTTAATACTAATTTACTGAAGACAAGTCAAATGGGCCGAGTTGGTCGGCCCAACTAGGTCAAAGTCGCGATTTTTGCCTATTTAAGAGCATATAAACCTAAGAAAACAGATATTTTGATTTTTATTGGCCTAGACTGAGTTCAAAGCCGGCCTAGGTGCTCAACCCAACCGCTTCACGGTTGTTATGACAGGTTGACATCTAAATGGTCGGATTAGAGCTCTGGACTAGGCTCCGTATTTCAATTTCTTAGTTTAGATTTTTATATATAGAGTAGAATACGATATTCGATCGATAGCTTGGTGGAGTTCGCGCCTAGGATCGTTGTGTGAATTAAAGGTTGATATCTTTTGCTGATTTGGGATTCAAAAGTCTTGGTCTACAATGTTTTGATCTTTATTATTGTGAGTTTCTTGATTTCGATTTGTTTTCTCTCAATATGGTTTTGATTGTGTAGATCATTAGTTTGATGAAATTTACGCTCGATAAAAGTCTTGATTCAGATCTTTTTTTATGCCGTAAAATAGTGAAAGCTTCGATCTTTTGTCTTGTTCATATACTCTTTGCCCTCTGATTTTAACACAAGTTTTGTATTTGACTCAATCTCCCTGTGGAATCGACCTCGGCCTCTGAACGCACTACCTACGATTGACCCGGTCCACTGCCGGTTAGAAAGTGAGTTTTGCCTAAGGTTTCGAGTTTCTATAAATTGTATTTGATCGAGCCGGATTGTGAAATCTGTACTTATCAAAATGGCGCCGTTGCCGGGGAGATTGTTTACAGGTCGATATCAAAAATTGTGTTAGAACTTGGGCCAAGGCTTTTATCATATTCTTTTATTTAGATTTCGATAGGAGCCCTGGGATGCTGAAGTGATATTGTCCTGAACTCGGATTGAATAAGACTTTGGTACTCAACCCAATCCCTTTATGAGGTTGTTATGTTAGGTTGATATCTTGTAAGTCCGGCTAGAACTGGGGCTTAGGGCCTTCGGCTACCATGACCTTTTGAGGGGTTTAAAATATCGTGTGTGTGAGGGGTAAAAATGAAACTTGAAAAATAATAATAAAAAATAAAAATATAAAAATAAATAAACCCAAGGATGCCGATTAAAATTAAAAAAAAAGAAAAAAAAAGTTTTTGGAATAAAGCAACTTAGGTGTGTCTAAGAGGAATTCGCGATGAAAATAGTGAGGAGTATTTGATTGTGATACATGCTTTCACTACTTGACATGGATGTTTTAATGTGACCCTCTGTGGCCTTTATATGATATGCGTAGATGTTTTGTTCTTTTACCTTGATGGTTATTTTTCCATCTATTGCGGTCCATGTTGAGTGATTGGTTGTGTTTTGAGTCTACTGATGTGGCATGGCTTCTTTATTTTATATCCCCAGTATATCTGTTGCATACTTTTTGGCACGTGGACCACGTCCCGTGCATATGTTTGCGATGTTTTCTCTCTATTTGACTTTAGGTATACGGGATGCGCTTATAAGAAGATGTCACGAGATTCCTTCACGCCTGTATGCCGGGTCTAAAGCTAAGTCTTCTTTCTCTTTCATACACACACGGGGGATAGTGTTTCATTCAAAGTGTGGGGTGGTAGACTTAGCTGGTTTGAGTGTATGTTTAAATGTGCCAGTTCAGTAATACACTTAGTTTGTGTCCGTTTTCGAGTCAGGTTTTTAGAATTTCCAAGGTTTTAGCGTCCGTTTGCATGTTTAAACTTCACATTCTCTTGGTAAACGACTTGGCGAAGTAGTAAAAATGCTTATAGCAAGACGCTAGGTTATCTTCTAAACGGAAGTTCTTTTGCACATTTAGCTTCAATTCATGGGCCTTAGGATCTAGTGAACGATTATGGTAGAATTGAGCACATTCCGACTGCCTAGAACACATTTTGTAACTTCGAGGCGAAATAGAAGGTTGACCTTGGTTGGATAAGGATGAGAATCCTGCCGCTTCTTTGACCCGACCAGAGCCAAATAAGCCAAAATCCCAACATTTTACGCTCGTGCCCCCTATAAGCCTTGATAGGACGGTCTGACCACCGCCCGAAATGAGCCGTTATGGTTACGTAGCCTGCATTACCCTAACCCTGAGCTTTATTAGTGGTCATGTTTCTTTGATTACCCTACGAGTAGACTTAGTCGTTGTTTTTGACACACTTGCTGAATCAAGTATGGGGTGGGAGATGGTGCGTGTTTCGAGAGTAGTTAGTAGTATGAGCTAATACTTATGAAGGGAAGGAGCTCGAGTTATTTATTGATGAGGTTAGTTTGTCTTGAAAAAGAATAAAAAGAAAAATAAATTGAATAAATTGAAAAAAAATGAAAAGAGTTGAGGTTGAAGAAGAAGTGTTATGATTATATATATGATATTGGAGTGTCGGGAGTCGTTTATTGATATTACTCAGTGCTTTGTGGAGGAGTTTAGTGGTTTTACACTGTTTTGATGATGAGATATTTTTCAATGATTAGGTTCACTCGTACTTTCTCATTTCCAGTTCCAAATTTCCTTTCGATTAACCCTGTCCTGAGCTTAACGTTATAACTCTTAAAGTCCTACTGGACCGTGTTTAGCCTTGGTTGGTCCTGATTAGTGGAGATGTTATTAATATGAGCTTTAGCGTAGTCGCAGTAGCTAGGCATCTATAATCTAGACCGGTGAATTTGGTTTATGACTCGGAAGCTAATTTTCACACATACACAATCCGTTTGCCTGATAACGATTGAGTCAAGATGTTTGCATTCACTATTTTACTTATCTTTTACAGTGGAAATGTGAGTGTTTTAATATGCGTTTGTGAAGTTGATCCCTTGGTCTCTTTTAATACGCATGTTTACTCGAGGACGAGCAAAGGCTAAGTGTGAGGTGGTTGATGAGAGTCAACTTCACTGCACAGTTGTATGTGAATCTGCCCCCGTTTATCACTTTATTGGCATGTTTTGGGTAGTTCTAGGCCTGTTGAAGAGTAATATCGAGAGTTATATGCACGGGGAGTCAAACTGTCACATCGATAGTAAACTCCGCATTTTAAACGATATTTGACTCTTTTCCGAGCACTTTTGTCTTGCGGAATTACGCGTGGTGTTTGTTCGTATATGTTATTGTAGGACTTAGGTGACTCGAGAACCCGGAAGACGATGTTTTGGAATGAGAAATGTGGTCGTGGCTCGAAAGTAGCATGAAAGTGAGGAAAAGTCAAGTTTGGAGTGAAATCAAGGCAAACTGGCGTTTTCCCTACCTCAAACTGGCGTTTGACTCAAGCCTACCTCAAACTGGTGTTTGTCCAATCCAAATTGGGGTTCAAGGAATTAGCACTTGATACTGAATGTTGGGTTTTCAGGCAAACTAGCGTCCAAATTTTCCTCAAACTGGCGTTTGTGTGGGTTCAGCCCGAATCAAGAAACTCATACAAGGCAAACTGGCGTTTGTCCAATGCAAACTCTAGTTTGGCCCCGACAGAAGCAGATTTTCGCCATACCTGTCTATTAATATTTACTTTGACCCATCTTGGAGGCATTTTCTGGTCAAGTCGTTTTCATGAAAGTTGTAGGGAATTGAACGAGATTTCCGACGCATCTTGAATCATTCAAATCGGAGCTCTACACAGGAAGTTATTGATGATTTACTGAAGACAAGTCAAATGGGCCGAGTTGGTCGGCCCCACTAGGTCAAAGTCGCGACTTTTGCCTATTTAAGAGCTTCTAAACCTAAGAAAACAGATATTCTGATTTTTATGGGCCTAGACTGAGTTCGAAGCCGGCCTAGGTACTCAACCTAGCCGATTCGGCGGTTGTTATGACAGGTTGTCATCTAAATGGTCGGATTAGAGCTCTGGACTAGGTTCCATATTTCAATTTCTTAGTTTAGATTTTTATATATATAGTAGAATACGATATTTGATCGATAGCTTGGTGGAGTTCGCGCCTAGGATCGTTGTGTGAATTAAAGGTTGATATCTTTTGCTGATTTAGGATTCAAAAGTCTTGATCTACAATGTTTTATTATGAGTTTCCTGATTTTGATTTGTTTTCTCTCAATATGGTTTTGATTGTGTAGATCATTAGTTTGATGAAATTAACTCTGGATAAAAGTCTTGATTCAGATCCTTGTTTATGCCGTAAAATAGTGAAAGCTTCGATCTTTTGTCTTGTTCATATACTCTTTGCCCTCTGATTTTAACACAACTTTTGTATTCGACTCAATCTCCCTGTGGAATCGACCTCGGACTCTGAACGCACTACCTACTATCGACCCGGTCCACTGACGGTTAGAAAGTGAGTTTTGCCTAAGGTTTCGAGTTTCTATAAATTGTATTTGATCGAGCCGGATTGCGAAATCTTTACTTATCAAATTGGCGCCGTTTCCGGGGAGATTGTTTAAAAGTCGATATCAAAAATTGTGTTAGAACTTGGGCCTAGGCTTTTATCATCTTGTTTTATTTAGATTTCGATAGGAGCCATGGTATGCTGAAGTGATGATGTCCTGAACTCGGATTGAATACGACTTTGGTACTCAACCCAATCCCTTTATGAGATTGTTATGTTAGGTTGATATCTTGTAAGTCCGGCTAGAACTGGGGCTTATGGCCTTCGGCTACCATGACTTTTTGAGGAGTTTAAAATATCGTGTGTGTGAGGGGTAAAAATTATACTCGAAAAATAATAATAAAAAATAAAAATAAAAAAATAAACCCAAGGCTGCTGATTAAAAAAAAGAAAAAAAGAAAAAAAAAACTTTTTGGAATAAAGCAAGCTTAGGTGTGTCTAAGAGGAATTCGCGATGAATATAGTGAGGAGTATTTCATTGTGATAAATGCTTTCACTACTTGACTTGGATGTTTTAATGTGACCTCTGTGGCCTTTATATGATATGCGTAGATGTTCTGTTCTTTTACTTTTATGGTTTTTTTTCCATCTATTGCGGTCCATGTTGAGTGTTTGGTTGTGTTTCGAGTCTACTGATGTGGCATGGCTTCTTTATTTTATATCCCCAGTATATCTGTTGCATACTTTTGGCACGTGGACCACGTCCCGTGCATATGTTTGCGTTGTTTTCTGTCAATTTGACTTTAGGTATACGAGATGCGCTTATAAGAAGATGTCACGAGATTCATTCACGCCTGTATGCCGGGTCTAAAGCTAAGTCTTCTTTCTCTTTCATACACACACTGGGACAGTGTTTCATTCAAAGTGTGGGGTGGTAGAGTTACCTGATTTGAGTGTATGTTTAAATGTGACAGTTCAGTAATATACTTAGTCTGTGTCCGTTTTCGAGTCAGATTTTTAGAATTTCCAAGGTTTTAACGTCCGTTTGCATGTTTAAACTTCACATTCTCTTGGTAAACGACTTGGCGAAGTAATAAATGCTTATAGCAAGACGCTAGGTTTATCTTCTAAACGGAAGTTCTTTTGCACGTTTAGCTTCAATTTCCTGGGCCTTAGGGTCTAGTGAACGATTATGGTAGAATTGAGCACACTCCGACTGCCTAGATCCCATTTTGTAACTTTGAGGTGAAATAGAAGGATTGACCTTGGTTGGATACGGGATGAGAGTCCTGGCGCTTCTTTGACCCGACCAGAGCCAAATAAGCCAAAATACCAACATTTTACCCTCGTACCCCCTCTAAGCCTTGATAGGACGGTCTGACCACCGCCCGAAATGAGTCGTTTTGGTTACTTAGCCTGTATTACCCTAACCCTGAGCTTTATTATTGGTCACGTTTCTTTGATTACCCTACGAGTAGACTTAGTCGTTGTTTTGGACACACTTGCTGAATCAAGTGTGGGGTGGGAGATGGTGCATTTTTTGAGAGGAGTTAGTGGTATGAGCTAATACATATGAAGGGGAGGAGCTCGAGTGTTGGTCCCAGAGAAGGGTGAAACTATAGTCAGAGGGGGGTGAATGACTATAGTGGAGTTTCAAAAACCTTTTTTATTTAAAAGCTTTTGGACAACGGATAAGTCCCTTCTTACTATGATGTTGTCCAAATCAGTTTAGACAATCACAGATATAAGTTATGATGTAGGCAGATTAAGTAAGTCTTTGTAAAGTAAATTGCGAGAATTAAATTGACACAAGGCTTATAGTGGTTCAGGTGGTGTAATCCTTAATCCACTCTTCTCCCCGTGATGATTGGAGGAATTCACTATTGTTTTCGCAGATACAATAGTATGATTGTCCTTGGCTTCCCAAGCTTCACAATCTGCAAGACTATCACTCCTTGATCGCAACAACTTTAGTGATTCGATCTTCCTTTTTCGCTCCTTGAGATCAAAATCCTTCAATGCTTTGTAGCTATCACAGATTCAACTCCTTCTCAGATTGCCTCAACGATTGATTTGCTTCATATTGATGTGAATGTGATTCACACACTTGCTTGATCAATCTCGATTATGAATATGACTTTGTAGTTACGATATTTGAGTTGATCACTAGATGTATCCTTGTAAGTTCAGAGAGAAGGCTTTTCAAATTGTGAGTTTCGCTTTCTTTCTTTTGAATCGTTGTTTTCTTTTTTTACGTCAATGCCTTCTATTTATAGCCTTGAATAACCTTGGTTTATGTAATTCCGTCCGTTGGCTATATTAATGAGGGAATAATCCGTGATTTCATTCTTGATTGACACAAGAAACTCAATTCTTCAATCGTATGAATCGATGTGTTGTGTGCGAGTTTTAAACATTCGTAGCAAGATTAGAGCTTATCATAACTTCGTAGTCTTAACCTACCAACAGTATTCCTACTTTTTAAGCCTTTTAATTTTTCAAGCACCGGAATAATAAGCAAGAGCGTATCTATAGGGTTTTTGGACTTGGAGACCACAGTACTACTCAAAGCCTCTTAAAGAGTTGAATATTCTTTTCATATCTTCATATTTTTCATAGATACTATCAATCTCAAGAAGGACAACTTTCTAGAGCATCCCTCTATCTTAGATCAAATATTAGCATCGAATATTACCAAGCGAAGCTACTTTGGTAATTTACTACAAGCCCAAGTGTTTTAACATTGTCAAACACAGTGCACGTCTCAAGCTTATTACTCGGCTTTTTTGTGGCTGAAGTTTTAGGAACACATCCGACGATAAATTTGACACTAGGTAAGCATAATCAATCATCTATGCAATGTACACATTATAATTTTACCTTTTATAACAAGCGTAGTACATCTCGCTTCAATTATTGAATAAGTGAATAATAAACAACTACTTGCAACGGACAATAATATGAGTATCATTAAGTTTACTAATCAAGAAATCGCAGAGAGTAGTATAAAGTGATCACGTGCTCATAAGTTATGGTTTACTTCTTATTAGATATAATTATCAGGACTTCACAAAAGTAAACGTGATTCTAAATTTAAGAGTTTTAATATTATATTATTTTTTTCATTTTATTGATTATTTGATATATGGAATTACTCATTTGAGCTAAGTGACTTGTACTTTCACTTAAACCATGCATTGTCCCCAATGTATAAAACCGAAATAATACGTTCGTAAAAGGAACTTAGCTCGGATAAGCGTGGAAGTTTGAACAAGTCATAGGACTTCCGTAGCAGGCATTGGCTCCAAAGGCGTAAAAATAATCATTGCAACACATATCTTAAACAAAGCTCATAACTTCGTTCAGGTGATTAGTCCAAACCGTAATAATCAAAAAAATGGGACCGTAAAAGGTATAACAATTTCCTTAAACATTTTTAAGTCCATTAATTAATGATCACATTTCAATACATTTCAACAAGTCCAAAACATTACATAAGTTCGAATTTTTAGAAACAGAGAAACTTGCTCTATATAACACACGACATACTAGTTGAAATGAATCAAAATAAAAACTTCGTTAACTATAGGAAATGCCAACACTCAAATTAAAATACTTAATCCCATCCTGGATTGAAAGTTGCAAAATTCACAAGATCATCCTCGTTCCCTTCTTGATCGTGGCCGTGAGCGGCGGGCGGTGGGGACGAGAACTCAAAGATAGGATAGGCATTGGTTCCACATAGAATTAACACCGGGCACTGCTCCCTCAAGAATGTAGTGGTGAACCAAAGGCAAGGTATGCCGAGGCTTGAGAGCATCGTCTGTCATAAGCATAAAATTCACAGGCCATCCATTACAACCAATTGGCATGAGTATAGTAAACCGTAGATACCTTAGCCCGATTAAGGCACTTATCCTCCCATCTCTAAAGTCTGCTTTCACGTGCGGCAACCTCCCTATAGTCCATTCTATTCCGCTCCAACTTCCATCACGCATCGGACCCATCAAACGCCGATGCGGCCCGTCCTCCGAGATATCCAACCAAAATACTCATTAATCGTGCCCGGAGAAATAATAATTGGTCGTCCACGAATAAAATTGGTGTCGGGCTCAAATAAGCCTCACAATTGACGTTCCAAATCACGCCATTGATAACTTTCCACCAACTCCAAAAGCTCATCCTCACAATTGTCCAAATCGCACCCGAGCTCGATGTGCGGGGCATTAACGAAATGATTAGCAAACGAAGAATATACCTCGACTCGCGAATTGGGACCCGTTGATCATTGGAATATTGCCTCCCTGACCACAACCGAAGCGGCTCTGCTTCTTCTTGGCGGCATCCTTACGAATCTTGGCAAAGAAAGGGCGGCGGCGGCGGTATTCTCGGTCGACCGAGAGTAAGTACTCGGTTGACCGAGTGATGAAACGGCAATGAAGCGGTGGATTTCCGGCCCGATCTTGTCGAGTGATTTAATTTGGTTGATTCAAGCAAAGTCCTTCGACAGAATTTCAAAGGTGAGGAAAAATGGTTAATTGGATGAAGATTTTGGAACACTTCCATTTGATTTCTACTAGGGTGTGGGGAAAAGAGAGATGGAGAAGTGGGATGAAGGAATTGGGGAAAAGGATGAGGAAAATGAAAGAGAGAATGGTGGGTTAAATAGAAAATGGAGTTTGAAGAAATGGAATGTGATTGGTGTAGAAAAGTTGTTGGGGATTGAGGAGGTGGAAAGGTGGAATTTGAAAATTTGAATTAGGATAATAAAGAGGTTGGGAAGAAAAAGGTGAATGGTTGGGAAGAGGGAAAGGTGAGTGGGGATGTGTAGAAATTAATGGTGTTGACCATTTTAATAAATTTGACACATACCGTAAAATAACTACAATATATATAATTGCCAAAATTTATTATTTCACTCTTGCAATTCCTACCGCAAAATTTTTTCTCTAACCAATAAGTCGCCTCAAGCACAAAAGCAACCTCATTCTTATCATGAATAAATCTGGTCTAAGCATTTATAAAATAACGCATTATCATTTCCTTAATCAACAATTTTTTTACAAAGATTCAATTCAAGCGCTTCACTTCACATGAAAATGATTAAAAAAAAATTTATTTTGCACATCCTTAACTCAACAGTCGTCGGAACATGGCAAAATAGAAAAAAAAACTTCTCATCGTTTCATGCTACTTTTATTTAGAAAAAGAAAAATAAAAATAGAGATAAAAAATAATGAAGGGTAGAATTAGTTCTACAGTTTAAGTCGGTAGCTCGACTTCCCAAAATATCACTCTTTAAGAATTGTTCTTGACTTGCCAGGTCTTCACCCGACTAACCTTCACCGAAAACGTCTTGCCATTCCTTTGCACGAGTGCCTTTCCGTGGGATGTACGTCTGACGAAAAGACAATCAAATTGTCCATCTAAACAGGCACCGACTTGCGGGATCGTTTCAGATTTCGATGAGCTTTCTTGATTTTGAACTCTACGAGTTCGCGCTTAACTCTCCTCCTCCTATCCTTAGGGTTCAAAGCGAGGCTTCAAAGATCATCCTTATTAACTACTGGTGCAGGTGAGCGGCTCTATCTCGGCTTAGGATTGTAAGGACCTCTTTCTCATCTCGATCGTCAACAATGTCATCATCACACTCCTCCGAACTTGGAATCACACCCGGTTTAGAACCAACGACCTCTATAATGTTCAAACTTACCGAATAGGGAACTCGTGGTTCTTTATCCCAAAAGTCTCGTAACCTTTAGCATCAAACAATGTGATCTCATGCCTAGTCATACGAATAAGAGCTCTAGAGGTATTAATAAAGGGCCTACCCAAGATAATTGGGCTATACGGATGCTCTCTCATGTCCATTACGACCAAATCTATCTTAAACCGAAGTTGTCCGATACCAATGATCATGTTATTCATTTGTCCGGACATGATGGTTCTAGTACTATCCATGAATCTCACTTTTAGCGGGGTGTTTGTGGGAGTCGAATCATATTCCTATCGCAAAGGCTTTTAGGGAAAATGTTTAAGCTCGATCCAGAGTCAATTAAAGCCAATCCCAAGTGTGCTTGTTCTAGGGTAACATCTACAAGGAATGCCCCAGGGTCATCTAACTTTGGCATTAACCGAGATTCATCTTCAACATATTTTGCCTCCTTAGCACAGGTGACTATAGGTCGTTCCATATCTACGCTACTCTCAGAACCAGACTCTATCTCCGACATGTAATCCATATAATCAATATACGAACCTGAATCTGAATCCGAATCCGAAGAAATCACTTCGGGATTTAAAGCGCACATACCTCTTTTTACATACGCTTCACTTGCTTCCCTTGACTTCCTGGCTTCCTGAATTCGTTCTTTCATTTTTGCTATTTTCTCCTTCAGCTTTTGCGTCATCGGCTTCATTGGTGTTGTCTTGGTTCAGAAACGTTAACATCCTCTTCCTTAACCTTGGAAAATTGTTTTGATGACATATTGTTGATCACGAACAATCTTACCGAGTGATTTAGTTCTAATTATCTCGCAACATGAGAAAAACAACAAACGGTCAATAAACTAACAGTGCAGAGACGATTGCTCATATCGCCGCTAGGCTTACAACCTACTAACGGAAAAAAAATGCGAAACGAAGGGAAAACAATGCCGTCCGATAATATAGAACAATGAAAGGGCTCGGTCGATCGAGAAGCATTGTTCGGTCGATTTCGAACATACGTAATATATATATATTTTTTTTTTTTTATTTTTATTTATTTTACTCACTTGTAAAAGAAAACGAAACAAAAACGAAATAAACAAGTAGATCATTTAAGCGGTTGGACCATTGATTCCCGGCAACGGCGCCAAAAACTTGATTGCGGTCAAGTTAAATTACTAACTCGATGCCTAAATAACCACTCAGCAAGTGAACTAGGTTCAATCGCAGATAGCTAGATAGAGTCGAGGTCGATCCCCACAGAGAATCAATTTGTGGATCCTAACTTAAATAGTCAACCGATTATTTCGTTTGACAAATACGGTCTATGACCAACATAAAGTACGAAAAGAAAGACACACTCAAACATATAAATAACACATAAACAAATAACGTAATCAACTTCCCCAATTATAACCGTGATCCTCTGGATCTAGACAATTTATATAATAGCAAGACTTATCAACTATTAATCCGTCCATATTCATTTATAGTGGCTACGGGAGTCATCCTCTTTTACTTGACTTAGCACCGGTTAGGTCACTAGATCACTGTGATGTTGTTACGTGACTTCGCCTTTTGGTGCCTCCATCTCATATAACTCACACGCTTATGACTCTAAGGATGCCGATATTAACCGTGACACCTCGCCAGGCAACATTCCTTTGATTAGGCGTATTTCTAGACGATCACTCAAACTCTCGTCCAACTAACAATTACCGAATTATAGTCTCATGCTAGTTTACGATCTACGATAAGAAGGTGCGCGCAATTCCCTAATATAACCCTACCTAGATAACGCCGAAAGTCCGAAGATCAATTCATGAGCCTACCTAAGAGTTTTATACCGGTATTTCTTTTTACACGCTTTTAATTAAATCAAGTGAGTGACGTAGCCATAGCCATACCTACTGAGATAACAGATTCAATTAAGCTAACCTAATCATAAAGACGTGACTGATTAACGGATGAAAACAGGCTTGACAACTCTCGGTCGACCGAATAGGTGCTCTCGGTCGACCGAGTGACACCTCTCGGTCACCCGAGAGTCGACTCCTGCATTTACATCCCGAACATATTTCTCGGCGTTTCATATACGAATCGAATTATACAAATAATCATCAGGACATCATATAGACCAATCTAAATACACGTAAATTAAACACACAGATTCATCCGTAGATGTTAGGTAGAGGGACGTAGGGTTTGGGATCCTTATAGACAAGGTATCACCATTGCCCTAACGTCATATCCTAGATCTACATCATCTAGATATGAATACCTACTCGGACAATCAAAGCATAATTGGGAAATTGATTACTTAAAAGAAAACAAGAAGATAAACTAGGGCTTACATGTTTGCAACCCTAGCCGCAAGCTCCTAAGAATCCTTATTAGCTTATTTGTAAATATGAAATAGTATTGGTGAATGCATAATAAAAATACAAAAGACTTGTGTTTATATAGAGCCTCAGCCGTCATAGAAAACCGACTTAAAATACCGACACTCTGAACCCTAGCCGACTCAAATAATGTGCCGAACTTCTTCTGGACTGTAGGCCCACTCGGTCGACCGAATGCATGGGCTCGGTCGACCGAGCCTTACATGCTCCTGGGCTCTTTCCTCTTTTCTGTCTTGGGCCTTTCGAACTTGTCTCGTGATCCATCAAAGCTTTTCCAAGTCCATCCTTGTGCTCCCAAATGAGTTACTACAAATATCACATAAAATACAGTCTGTAATATCAAATAATATAATAAAACCTCTTAATACATAATAATGAATCGTAACTCTCGACATATGTAAATTAAGCGTATTACGACTTATTATTACTCTATTATAGCTCCTTTAAACTAGAATCGGGGATAAAGGTCATAGAATAACGGGCACAAAATGACCGTTATCACAATGCCTTCTATTTATAGCCTTGAATAACCTTGGTTTATGTAATTCCGTCCGTTGGCTATATTAATGAGGGAATAATCCGTGATTTCATTCTTGATTCCCCCTTAATTGTATTCTCCTTGTTTTCAGTGATCGGATTCTTTCTTCAAACGTATAGCAGAAAATCCGTCCTTGATTGATCCTTTAATGATTGTGCATTTAATGCATGATCTTCTGAATCTTCATCGTATATCAAATTTGATCTTGTGAATGTCTCTTCGCCGCTTTTAGAACGGTAGAGTGAGCCTTCTGACTTAGCCGTTCATTCTTTCTTTGCTGTTCTCTTTGCCGAAAGTCAATGTACTCAGCCGATTCACTGTTTTCTTCTTGTTCTAGTTATTTAAGAGTCTTTGTACTTCACTCGATCCTTGATTTGGATGAGACCGAGTGTACACCATTTTTGACTATTGAGTTTCATCACTTAAAACATGACTTAGACTTATCCAAGGTCATCATGGACTTCCTTGGTTATAAGTCGATCATAATGTCTTATTTTTTCTCTCTTGGTGCTTGGTGGCTTTCCTTTGCCGAATATCTGCTTTTGCTTTGCCGTCCTACCAACTAGTACAATACTTGTCTGATTAAACTTATACAACATGTCAGACTCTAAGTAAAGACTTATACAGAGAATTCTAACTTATTTCAGCTTGTTATAACAATTTAGTATGGCCATCATCAAAACATAATAAAATGTTCCTAACAATTTCCCCCTTTTTGATGATGCCAAAACCCTCATAAGCCTGAACATAAGTAATCAAAAATATTCATAATAAACAACAGAACAATTTTATTCATCCATCAAGGGGCAATGAGTTCCAAAAATTTATTCAACTGTTACAAACTACATTTTGCTTAATTGACCTTGTACCTTTTGAACTTTTGTAATCGAACCTCTTCAATGTCTTTCCAATCAATTTCTGAAACTTCCACTTCAAAGTAAGCCAAAGTCTGTGTATTCGAGATACACCTGAAAAACTCTTTTGGCAAAAAGTCTATTGAAATCAGGCATGGTCTCATTGGCCTTAGGTTCTCCAAAATATTTTTCAAGTCTTTCCCTAGCCTCAAAGAATGTGAGAGTCGCAAATTTGAGACTTTTGTAGAGACCCCACTGTTTCTGTTTCTCCAATTTCCCCATGGGATTGAAGAATCTTGCCATGTATTTGAAATCTTCTTGTTGTTCAGCTGGAAACTCTTCTGGTCCCTTTGCAGATAGTGGTATGGCTGAACTTGGTTTGTTGTTGGTCTGTTTGAGAAGTGCAAATTCTCTTTTGACTTCATTGTAGAGTTTGGCCATATCAGTTCTCATCCTTTCATCCTGATAGTTTAGCCAATCAGCCCAAGCTTCATCTTGTGATGAGTGAGGATAAAGTCCTTCCTGCACTACGAAAAATTCTCTTACATAGTCCAAGACATCTACATCATATCTCGCTTTGCTTTGGTGACCAGTGTAAGTTCTGTGCTCACCAAGATATTTGAGCCGCCGCCGCTGCCTCTGCTGGTGTTTCCTCCGTGCCGAGTCTGTGTTGATCGATGATCTCTCTCTGTTGGCCGGATCCAGGCCTTTCTTTGTCTGCCGGACTCCGCTCTCTATCATCATCTCTTCTTTGCATAGGGTGAGGAAATCCAATGCGTGGTTCCTTTGTGGCTTTTTCTCTTTCTTTTCTCGATCCTTCTTTGTTGCTCTTCTCGCTTCATTTCGATCCTTATTTCTCTGCTCTCTTGCTCTCAATTGTTTTTTAGTGAAATTAGGGGTTTGATAGTTGATCCTTCAGTTCAGCTTATCCTACTTTTTCCTTTTGGCAAAGATCCTCCTTTGCTTTGGAGTAAGATGCTATTTGTGGCCTGTCTTTGTGGCCGCCGAGAGAGTCAAGCTTTGATTCAATGGAAGTGAATGTGGTGATGATCAGACAGTTTTTCATTTACACAACGAAGTTTAGTGCCAAATGCCACCGCCATTGATTCATTTTCTTGAGAAATGTCTTTCTCCCGAGCCTCGCAAGATTGTTAGTGATATTTATATTAAGTCGCTTCATCGATTTCCGTTGTTGAACCACAATGTTTTGTGCATCAATATATTCTGCAATGGCTTGAAACTTGTGTTCAATGGAGGAACTTTTGTCATTGAATGCTGAAGTCATGGATCTGAGATACATGGCTTGTCGCCCAATTCTTCACCCGCACAGTCTCTGCCGCTTTCTCAAAAGTTTCAGTTGTAATGCCAGTTGCCAGCTGAGAGAGTTTGTGCCTTGTGTTAGCTGGTTCTGGTTCTGTTTGCTGTCCCTTGTTTTGATGTTGAGTGACATCTGCTCTAGTTTCCAAATCGTCAAGAATTTGGGTAGATGTATATGCTGGAGTTGCTTGAGCTACAGTTCCCTCTATCTCTGTGCCGGGGGTTGTCTTGACTGGAGTGGCAGCAGCTGAACCAGTGTCCACAATATTTGTGCTATTAGCTGGAACGTTGACAGACAGCGGTTGAGTAATTGTCTTTGCTGGAGTTGTAGATTTGCCAGAGGCTTGTGGTTTAAAAAAAAGTACGAAGGAGAGTAGTATCATCAATTGCATCTGGTGCAGGAGAGTCCTCTTCTTTGTCTTGACCAAGATCATCATCATGATGATCATTATCATCATTATCATCATGATCATCACCATCATCCTGATGATCATCTCCACCATCATCTGAGTCGTCACTTTGTCTCCCGTGAGGTCTCAGGGCAACTTTGCCTTGGTCGCATCAACCAATTCCATAGTGTGGGATTCATCAAGTACTCCTACAAGAGTTGTGATACCCGAGAAAATCAAATAACCATGCTTCTTCAAAGCCAAGCATGCGTGTCTGTCTTGAAGTTGTTGTCCTGAATCCCTTCCTTCCATTCAAGATATTCGCAATTCGATCTTCTATATCGTTTGCGAGATAAATGTACTGACCTCTTACGGAGAGTCCTCATCGTCTTGATGTTTTCTTCATTTGGATGTTGTTTCATCCTCACCGGCATTTGCTTCTTCTGTGCTGTGCTTCTTCATCGTAATCCGCCTCTTCTTCTTCTTCATCAATCAATTTCAAAGTCTCTGTCTTTTCCGGACTTCGCGGACCTTTGTTTCTTTCTTTGTCACGAGGTGTTGTGTGAGGATTTCTTCCTCTTTCCTTCTCCCGCTTTCTTTTGTGGTTTGACATAAGTAAACATGACTTTGGATTCATGCGATCTGTTAAGTTGTACGATGGGGACTTTGAGACATTGCAACAGATAGTGCAATCAGTATCCCGTATGACTTTTTCACCTGCAATTGTCCTTTCATTGTCTTTCCCTCTTTTATCGCTTTTTCGACTGCTTTTACTTCACCTTGGATTTGTTCTTTGATTCTCAAAAAGAAGTATTTTGCCCAATTAAATTGTAGCTTGTTATAAATGATTCCCATTAGCCGCATCCTAATTTCTGTCATGTCATGATTTGCTCCCAACTTTCCTTCAATGGTTTTGCCAATTAGGGCACTAAACTCATTAAAAGGTCGCTTCAACTCGATCTCGAGACAGCTTGACTTTTGTGGATCCTGGTTTGCCGCTTTGGCAATGATTGCCTGCAAGTCGTCCAAGTCTGTGGTACCAATGTCACTTTTGCTTGACCCTTATTTGAAAGTTTGAGATGTTTTGAATTACCTTTCTTTGTAATCACAACGTCTTTGCCATTTACAGATGCTACAATCTTGTCTTCTTCGAACTTGTCACCTTCCTCAGTAGGGAGCCCAGGCACGTATTGTGCAGATTTCCAGAAAGAAATCAGACTTTCATAACACGCCTCAGATATTGGAGGATTGAGGAAGGTGGATAATTTTAGTTTTTGAGCTCGCCGCCAACCGTTTGGCATGCTCATCATTTCCCACAGATTGAGGTAGTGTTCTCGCTTGGAAGAATGAACCATGGCAATCGATTTTTCGTTACCCAAACTTGGGTGATTGAGGAAGATGATGCCATTTTTGAGAGGAGAGGGTTTGAAAATGAACTTGAGTTTGCAATAGAGATAAACAAGAGTAGGGTTTGTAATTTGCAAGAGAGCGTAAAGATTTCTGAAAATCTCTAAGTCTTGTTTATATAGGCGATTTTGGGTAGTGTGAACGTGGTTTGAATATGGAAGGATTTAGTGACATAATGGCGTGATTTTGTGTATGAAAATCGTGATATTCGAGGGAAATGGGGGTGTGGTTTGAGGCAAGTAATGATAGAGCCCGTGAATCGAGGAGTTTATAATTCGAAAAGTAATATAATTACCTCCATGATCATAAGTTGATCGCCACGTGTGTCTTGAATAATCCTCCATAACTTCCTTATTCTCCGTGTAATCGTAATTGATTTTGTTCACACTTTTAGTTTGTCCAAGTCTTTATTTCGGTGAAGTGCCTTTGCTGGTCACTTAGCCGTCCCAATAGGTTCTTCACTTAGCTGTGCCATTTGACTGTTCCTAACAATCAGTTAAGTTACCTTCGCTGGATACTAGTGCCTTACATGCGGCATCTCCGTAACGGCAAAGGTCGTATCGCTTAATGAAGTCACTTAGCCGATTACTCAGTTAATCGTTGTTTGATACTTAGTCAATTTCAATCATCCCTAACTCGATTCTCAACATACTAAATCTTTCATAATCGAGTGGTTTAGAAGATGTCACCACTTGATCTTCGCGGTGGGTATGTATTTTAGGATGACATCTCCTTTTTCAACATGGTCTCGATGAAATGATGTCTTACATCAACGTGCTTTGTTCTTGAATGCACATCTTTGGATTTTCGTAATAGATATTGCACTTGTGTTATCACACATGATTGGAATTGTTCTCTCTTCCACTCCATAGTCCCTTAGTCGTTGTCTTATCCACAAGATTTTGTGCACAAATGACTACACCGCCGCTATATATATTCGCTTCAAACTATTGATGTAGATATGGAGTTTTTCTTTTTACTGAACCAAGAGACTAGTCTGGTTCCTAGCATTTGGCAAGTTCCAGAGGTGCTCTTTCTATCTATTTTGCATCCAGCATAGTCTGAGTCTAAATATGATATCAATGTAAGTCCTCCATCTTTTGGATACCAAATACCAACATTTATAGTGTTTTTCAAGTATTTGATTATCCTTTTAGCTGCTAGAAGATGTGATTCTTTTGGTTGAGCTTGAAATCTTGCACACACTCCTACTGCAAATGCTATGTCAGGTCTGCTTGCAGTTAAGTATAATAATGATCCAATAATTCCTCTATACATTTTCTGATCAACATCTTTTCCTCCATCATCTTTTCCATGTATGACTCGGCACACATTGGTGTGTCTCTTTGTGCCACTTGTATCCATCCCATACTTGTGTATCAAATCTCTTGTATACTTTGCTTGACTAATGAAAATGCCATCCTTCATTTGCTTTACTTGAAGGCCAAGGAAGTAGTTTAATTCTCCCATCATGCTCATCCAAATTTGCTCTTCATCAGTTTACAAATTTCTCACACACGCTTTTTCATCCTCTCGATCCAAAGATTATATCATCAACATAGATTTGTACTAGCAATGTGCTTGCTTCTTCCTCCAGTTTAAATAGAGTCTTGTCAATAGTTCCTTTGTTGAATCCATTCTTGATCGTAAAGCGTGATAGTGTTTCATACCTGTGCTCTAGGTGCTGTTTGAGGCCATAGAGGGCCTTCTTGAGTTTGTATACTTTGTCTTCTTTTCCTTTAATTTGAAATCCAGGAGGTTGTTCTACATAAACTTCTTCTTCCAAAAGTCCATTTAGAATGCACTCTTTACATCCATTTGATAGACTTTGAAGTCTTTGTGTGCAAACAAATGCTAGAAAAAGTCTGATTGCTTCCAATCTTGCTACTGGAGCAAAAGTTTCATCATAATCTATTCCTTCAGCTTGGGAATAGCCTTATGCAACTAGCCTTGCTTTGTTTCTGACAACAGTTCCTTGCTCATCCATCTTGTTTCCGAAAACCCATTTTGCACCAATGATGTTTGCCATTTCTGGTCTATCAACAAGTTCCCAGACTTCATTTCTTTCAAATTCATTTAGTTCTTCTTGCATGGCTGTGATCCAATCTGCATCTTGGATTGCATCATCTATAGTCTTGGGTTCCACTTGTGATAGAAAACAAGTTAGCATGTGATCCAGTTGTCTTCTGGTTCTAACTCCTGTGTGAATATCTCCAATAACTTGTTCTTCAGGATGGTCTCTTAGCCAATTTAGATCTGGTTGAAGTTGTTCTACACTTGGTGCTTCCATGCCTTCATGCTGAGTATGAACTTCAGCTTCAGGTGCTTCTTCTGTTGTGTTGATATGTGACTCCTCTTGATTTTCAAAAAGATGATTCAGGATAGTAGCTGGTATGGTTGCATTTGTATAGATTTGCCTCCTGTCAGGTCGCTTTCTTCTTGGTCTTGAAGATCTTCACCATTTGTATATGGTTCATCAAAACCACATGTATTGATTCTTCAATCACCAATGTTCTTTTATTGAGTACTCTGAATGCTTTGTCGGTGTGTCGAGTATCCCATGAAGATTGCTTTCATCACCTTCTCATCAAAGGTATGTATTTGGTTCTGTTTAAGACAAAACATTTTGATCCAAACATATGAAAATATGAGATATTGGGTTTTCTACCATTCCATAATTCATATGGAGTCTTTCCATGATATTTGTTGATGATTGATCTGTTTTGTGTATGACATCTTGTGTTTTCGCTTGACCCAAAATCTCTTTGGCAAGCATGCTTCAAACAATCATTGTTCGATCGCTTCTTTGAGAGTTCTGTTTCTTCTTTCGCTACACCGTTTTGTTGTGGAGTTCTGCTGCAGATAGTTGATGTAGTACTCCATTTTCTTCACAATAGGTTTCGATAATTTCATTTAGAAATTCGGTGCCTCTATCCGATCCGATCTTGATAATTTTTAGCTCTTTCTCATTCTCAAGTCTTCTCGGCAAGTCCGGTAGCTTCTTGAGTGTTTCTTTCTTCTTGTTCATGAAGATGGTCCAGTGTACTTTGAGAAGTCATCCACCACTACAAGAGTATATTTCTTACCACTCACACTTACTGGTGTGGACTGGTCCAAAAGGTCCATGTGCAACAGATGTAGAATTCTAGTTGTGGATTGATAAGGTTTTGACTTGAATGAACTTTTGATCTGCTTTCCTTTCTGACATGCATCACATAGACTTTCTTTCTTGAATGTGATCTCTGGCAGCCCTTCAACTAGCTTGCTTTTTGATAGTTTGTTGATGGTCTTGAAATTCAGGTGATTTAATCTTCTGTGCCAAATCTAGCTTGTTGATTGATTATTCTTGACAAGTAGACAAGTTTCTGCCTTGGCTGTTCTCCAGTCCACAACATACATGTTGTCTTGTCTTCTACCTGCAAGAACTACTGTGTTGGTTTGACTGTGAATCACTTTGCATCCTTCTTTGTTGAAGTGCACATTGTAGCCTCTGTCACAGAATTGACTGATGCTCATCAGATTTAAGTTAAGTCCCTTGACATATGCCACATTTTGAATTTTTAGATTGTTCTTGAGTGTTGTGCCTTCCCCCTTAATCTTGCCAGGGTTTTCTTTTCCTCCAAATGTGACTTTGGGTCCATCAAAAGCTTTGAAATCAGTGAGCCATTTCTTGTTTCCTGTCATGTGTCTGGAACATCCACTGTCTATGTACCAGACATTCTACAAAATAGATTAATTAGGTTTAGGTACCCAACACTGTTTGGGTCCATACTTGTTAGCAAACATGCCTCCCATACCTAGTGTGTATCCAAAAGGTTTTCTTTTGGATAATTGAAGTCATCAACTTCATATGTATAAGGCATGGCGAGAATAGCTTCTAATAATATTTTTACTGAAGGTATTTCGATACTTTTTTCTACCTTTTGGTGCCATTGCATCCTTCTTCACTTTCCAATATGCAGTAGGAACCCTTTCTTGCTTCATGTGTCTAGAAGGCATTGGTTTTTCTTAAGCACATGATGCATTTTGTAGAATGGTTTCCTCTTGTATTTTGGAGGTGCAACATTCCAATCATCCTCTCGAGGGGTAAAGTCCGCTTTACCTTTCGGATGCCGCTTGTTCTTGATTGGTATGAATGAGGATTTGATTTGTTGTTTCACTACACGGGTTTTGACTTCACCGAACAGATGATCTGTTGGAATCATGGTCCGTCCTTTCTAAATTTTGGTCCACTAGTGGTTTCAATTTAGAATGGTGTTCACCATTATTCCTACTTTCATCCTCGATTGTAGCCAAGACAGATCCGATCCAAACCTTTTGAGGTTTGTAAGTCGGAGCTTTTAGTGGTGCGGTGGTTACCTTTACTGGTGAGGGGATTTTCTTAACTGATCTGTTAATAACAGATGTATGATCATCTGCTTTTGTTGATCATTTAAGTAGGTCTCCTTACTAGTTAATTCAGCTTTTGCTTTATCCAGTTCTTTCTTTAACCTCTTATTCTCTTTTAAGTAGATCCTCGCATTCCTTTTTCTGAATTTCATGATTCTTTTCAATTTCATCGAATTTAATCATGAGATTTTGAACTAGGTCTCTTGTGATCTAATGGGAGACTAGAAGATTGTGCAAAGTGTTAGATGTGGATGCATTTGATGAGGAACAGGAACTAGATGTTACCTCAGTTTCATCTGATTCTTTAGTCATTAAACATAGGTTTGTTTCCTCAGTGTCTAAGTTATCACTTTCATCTTCATCCAATTCTTTGGTCATGAGGCATAGACATGCTTTTTCATTTTCTGAGCTGTCTTCTTCATTACTGTCATCTGAATCAGATGATTCTTCATTCTTTTCTTTCTTTGGATTCGCCTTGAGTGCCTTCTCTGCCCTTTCTCTTTTCGGATGCTTTGTATTTCTTCTTTTCATCATCTTTGTCATTTTCTTCAGGACAATCAGCCTTGAAATGACTCTCTTATTGCGATTGAAGCATCTGTATTCATCATCTTTCTTCTTCATGTCTCTGCTTGAGCTTGACTTTTTGTTTGATGTTGAACTTCCTTTGAATGGCTTCTTTTAAACTCGTCAAAACGTTTAACTAATAAAGCTACTGTTCTTTCGGTTCTTGTGTCTCTTTGCTAATGCATTCGGCAAAGTTACTTTCTTTGAGGTGCGGCTAATGCGTTGATTTTGTGTGTCTCTCGCCGGAGCACCATCTTCACCGTTCAATTCGAATTCATGAGCTTTTAATCGGGACATCGATTGTCGAGTGTCGTTGCTTGCAAGATTTGTAGTTCCTCCGACATCGATGTTATGATTTTCCATCTTTCGTAGTCCTCTCAAGATCTTCAGCATACTTCTTTTCGGGGATACGTGTGTCCAAGCCATTGCGATTCATCGATGATGCTTGAGAATCATTGTCCATTTGATCAATGGATTCACGGTCTTCATCTTGAAGTTCTCAAATTTTCTGTTTTGCAACGAGATAATTTGTTTTCTTTAATCGCTCAGATCCTTCATTTATCAATGATAGCTTGTCCCACATCTCCTTTCTTTGTTTTTGCGATCTTTGATTCTCATGAACATGTTGTCGTTTCAGGGTCTTCAAGATCATGTCTTTTGCAAGCAAAGTCCAGATTTGCTCTTCTCCCGTCATCCTTGGTCCAATCTTTTTAGGTTTGTCAATTTCCTTTCCTTGATCTCGCTCTCGTGCCTACCACCGTAGTGATTGTGATTGGTCCATCATTGATTACATCCACATCTCTCTTCATGAGTTCTTTCGCAAGATGAGATAGCATTCTTATTTTATATTCATCAAAGTTGTTAACATTAAAAACAGGTACTTTTGATAAGAAGTTTGAGGAATCCATCAGTATAATTGAATATATAAATGACAGAGAATGGAAAACTCAGATTTGAAAAGCCGCTTTGAAAATATGTGATCTCCTTGTTACGTAAATTAGATCTCGAGCAGTTCGATACTAGGAACACCGCTCCGATACCAATTGTTGGTCCCAGAGAAGGGTGAAACTATAGTCAGAGGGGGGGGGGGGGTGAATGACTATAGTGGAGTTTCAAAAACCTTTTTTATTTAAAAGCTTTTGGGCAGCGGATAAGTCCCTTCTTACTATGATGTTGTTCAAATCAGTTTAGACAATCACAGATATAAGTTATGATGTAGGTGATTAAGTAAGTGTTTGTAAAGTAAATTGCAGAAATTAAATTGACACAAGGCTTATATAGTGGTTCAGGGTGGTGTAATCCCCTTAATCCACTCTTCTCCCGTGATGATTGGAGGAATTCACTATTGTTTTCACAGATACAATAGTATGATTGTCCTTGGCTTCCCAAGCTTCACAATCTGTAAGACTATCACTCCTTGATCGCAATGACTTCCGGTGATTCGATCTTCCTTTGTTGCTCCTTGAGATCAAAATCCTTCAACAAACTATCACAGATTCAACTCCTTCTCAGATTGCCTCGATTGATTTGCTTGATTGATGTGAATGTGATTCACACACTTGCTTGATCAATCTCGATTATGAATATGACTTTGTAGTTACGATATTTGAGTTGATCACTAGATGTATCCTTGTAAGTTCGAGAGAAGGCTTTTCAAATTGACAGAGTTTCGCTTTCTTTCTTTTGAATCGTTGTTTTTTTTTTCACAATGCCTTCTATTTATAGCCTTGAATAACCTTGGTTTTGTAATTCCGTCCGTTGGCTATATTAATAAGGGAATAATCCTTGATTTCATTCTTGATTCCCCTTAATTGTATTCTCCTTGTTTTTGTTGATCGGATTCTTTCTTCAAACGTATAGCGAGAAAATCCGTCCTTGATTGATCCTTTAATGATTGTGCATTTAATGCATGATCTTCTGAATCTTCATCGTATATCAAATTTGATCTTGTGAATGTCTCTTCGCCGCTTTTAGAACGGTAGAGTGAGCCTTCTGACTTAGCCGTTCATTCTTTCTTTCTTTGTTCTCTTTGCCGAAAGTCAGGTGTACTCACCGATTCATTGTTTTCTTCTTGTTCTAGTTATTTAAGAGTCTTTGTACTTCACTGATCCTTGATTTGGATGAGACCAGTGTACACCATTTTTGACTATTGAGTTTCATCACTTAAAACATGACTTAGACTTATCCAAGTTCATCACAGACTTCCTTGGTTATAAGTCAGATCATAATGTCTTATTTCTTCTCTCTTTGGTGCTTGGTGGCTTTCCTTTGCCGAATATCTGTTTTTGCTTTGCCGTCCTACCAACTAGTACAATACTTGTCTGACTCAACTTATACAACATGTCAGACTCTAAGTAAAGACTTATACAGAGAATTCTAACTTATTTCAGGCTTGCTATAACAGCTAGTATGGCCATCATCAAAACATAATAAAATTTTCCTAACATCGAGTTATTTATTGATGATGTTGGTTTGGCTTGAAAAAGAAAAAAAAAGAAAAAGAAATTGAATAAATTGAAAAAAATGAAAAGAGTTGAGGTTGAAAAAGAAGTGTTATGATTATATATATGATGTTGGAGTGTCGGGAGTCGTTTATTGATATTACTCAGTGCTCTGTGGAGGAGTTTAGTGGTTTTACACAGTTTTGATGACGAGAGATTTTTCAATGATTAGGTTCACTCGTACTTTCTCTTTTTCAGCTCTAAATTGCCTTTCGATTAACCCTGTCCCGAGCTTAACGTTATAACTCTTAAAGTCCTACTGGACCGTGTTTAGCCTTGGTTGGTCCCGATTAGTGGAGATGTTATTAATAAGAGCTTTAGCGTAGTCGCAGTAGCTAGGCATCTATAATCTAGACTGGTGAATTTGGTTTATGACTTGAAAGCTAATTTTCACACATACACATTCCGTTTGCCTGATAACGATTGAGTCAAGATGTTTGCATTCACTGTTTTACTTATCTTTTACCTTGGCAATGTGAGTGTTTTTATACGCGTTTGTGAAGTTGATCCCTTGGTCTCTTTTAATACGCCTGTTTACTCGAGGACGAGCAAAGGCTAAGTGTGGGGTGGTTGATAGGTGTCAACTTCACTGCACTTTTGTATGTGAATCTGCCCCCGTTTATCACTTTATTGGCATGTTTTGGGTAGTTCTAGGCCTGTTTAAGAGTAATATCGAGAGTTATATGCACGGGGAGTCAAACTGTCACATCGATAGTAAACTCCGTCTTTTTAACGATATTTGACTCTTTTCCGAGCACTTTTGTCTTGCGGAATTGCACGTGGTGTTTGTTCGTATATGTTATTGCAGGACTTAGGTGACTCGAGAACCCGGAAGACGATGTTTTGGAATAAGAAATGTGGTTGTGGCTCGAAAGTAGCATGAAAGTGAGGAAAGTCAAGTTTGGAGTGAAATCAAGGCAAACTAGCGTTTTCTCTACCTCAAACTGGCGTTTGTCTAGTCCAAACTGGCGTTCACAGATTTAGCACTTGATACTGAAAGTTGGGTTTTTAGGCAAACTAGCGTCCAAATTGTCCTCAAAATGGCGTTTGTGTGGGTTTATCCCGAATCAAGAAAGCTCATACAAGGCAAACTGGCGTTTGGCCAATGCAAACTCTAGTTTGGCCCCGACAGAAGCAGATTTTCACCGTACCTGTCCATTAATCTTTACTTTAACCCATCTTGGAGGCATTTTCTGGTCAATTCTTTTTCATAAAAGTTGTAGGGAATTGAACGAGCTTTCCGACGCATCTTGAATCGTTCAAATCGGAGCTCTACACAGGAAGCTATTTCTGATTTACTGAAGACAAGTCAAATGGGCCGAGTTGGCCGGCCCAAATAGGTCAAAGTCGCGATTTTTGCCTATTTAAGAGCTTCTAAACCTAAGAAAACAAATATTTTGATTTTTATTGGCCTAGACTGAGTTCGAAGCCGGCCTAGGTGCTCAACCCAGCCGCTTCGGCGGTTGTTATGATATGTTAACATCTAAATGGTCGGATTAGAGCTCTGGACTAGGCTCCGTATTTCAATTTCTTAGTTTAGATTTTTATATATAGAGTAGAATACGATATTCGATCGATAGCTTGGTGGAGTTCGTGCCTAGGATCATTGTGTGAATTAAAGGTTGATATCTTTTGCTGATTTGGGATTCAAAAGTCTTGATCTACAATGTTTTGATCTTCATTATTGTGAGTTTCCTGATTTTGATGTGTTTTCTCTCAATATGGTTTTGATTGTGTAGATCATTAGTTTGATGAAATTTACGCTGAATAAAAGTCTTGATTCAGATCCTTGTTTATGCCGTAAAATAGTGAAAGCTTCGATCTTTTGTCTTGTTCATATACTCTTTGCCGTCCGATTTTAACACAAGTTTTGTATTCGGCTCAATCTCCCTGTGGAATCGACCTCGGACTCTGAACGCACTACCTACGATCAACCCGGTCCAGTGCCGGTTAGAAAGTGAGTTTTGCCTAAGGTTTCGAGTTTCTATAAATTGTATTTGATTGAGCCGGATTGCGAAATCTTACTTATCAGTAGGGTGGAAGGCTAGGCTATTATCTGTGGGTGGTAGATTTACTTTGGTTAATGCGGTCTTGGGGAGTCTACCTTTGTACTTTTTCTCTATATTTCATGCTCCTATTGCCGTGATACTCATCCTAGAACAGTTGAGGGCTCGCTTCTCTTGGGGAGGGGGTAACGGTGAAAGGTAAATTTCTTGGATTTCTTGGGACACTATTTTAAAACAAAAAAGTGCGGGGGCCGTGGGGTTGGGGGGGCTTGGTTTGCAAAATGTTGTCTTGCTTGGGAAACGGTGGTGGAGATGGAAGACTGAAGAGGGTGTCTTGTGAATAAATGCATTATTGCTTTGAATTGTAAAGATAGGGGCTTTAATGACGGATTTATGAGAAGGGGGTTAGGAAAGGTGTGGAGTGGAATAGTTAAAAATGGGTGTAGAATTGAAAAAAAATAGGGGTGAAGCTCCTACCCTCCTTTGGTTGAAAGTTGGGCTTGGGAAATATAGTGAGGTTTTGGAAGGATTCTTGGATTGGAGAGAGTTCTCTTGATGTGTGTTTTCCTAGGCTCTTTCGCCTAGAGGAATTTGATAAGTGTTTGGTGAGCGATATATAGATGGAGATTTGTCGATATGGGGTGGTCTATAATGGAGGTGGAGAATAGAGATGAGAGGTAGAGAGTGGGGAGAGTTTGTAGACCTTATTGCTTTGCTCTCAAATATCTCTCCCATTGTAGGTAATTTAGATATCCCATATTGGAAACTTTTCTCTAATGGTATCTTTTCAGTGGCTCAGCTTAAAAAACCCTTCTTGGAACTACTTTTCTTGGAGATCCATCGGTTACCTTCCTATGAAGGTGGAATGCTGCTATTCCCTTGAAGGTCAACATCTTTAATTGGAAGGTTGCTCATAATCTGCTATCGCGAAAAGAGGTATTCCTCTTGTCAGTTTGGTTTGCCCCATTTGCAAGGTGGCGAATGAGGACATCTCGCATCTACTCTTTCACTGTCATTTTGCTTCTTCCATTTGGGGTAAGAGTGTTGATTGGCTCTCTATTCCAAGAGTGTTACTTATGGATTGAGATTCATTCATTCAATTTCGGAGGGACAATGTGAGAAAGTCAAAGTATGGGATGCTGTTAAAAAAGTTGCTATTTGGTCTATTTGGATGGCTAGGAATCAAGTTGTGTTTAACTCAAAAGATCTCTATAATTTGTTCGGGGAAATTAAAAGTAGAAGCTCCGCCTGGATCACCGCAAGAAAAAGTAATATCAGTAAAGATTAGACAACTTGGAAGACTAATCCGCTCTCTTTTAGCATAGTTTATTCCTTGTGTAGCTGATTGACATTAGTTTTTTCAATTTTGTTTCATTTTGATTTTGACTTGATCGGCTTGTTTCTTAAGATCATATGAATGTCGTAATTAGGTAACTTTGGATTTCTAGCGCCTTGCTAGACCGCTTACTAATAATAATATCTTTTTGCTGTTTACTTTTTTTGTTTTTCTGGATAAATTATAGTTTGAGCATAACACCGAAGAAGGTAAGAAATCTTGAACACAAAAAACAATAAATAATCCAAAATTGAGGGAAAATTTTGTATAAATGTGAAATAATGTTATTAAATTTGAAAAAGAAGATCATATTGGTACATTCGACAAATTGAATTTTTTTAAAATTTATTATTACTTTGATTCGAGACGGGATTACCGCTGGGGATACAATTTGTACTCAAAAGATTTCCCGGCTATAATCGGGCCACGATTCCTGAAAAGTCTGGGACGGGAAAAATTCGAGACGATAGCATGAAAAAAGAAATCTTGGACAAAGCCTCTGATACCATATAAGATAAGATATTTTATTCACCACGCATTTTACAAACGACCAAATGATTTTTTTAACTGACCTTTGTGACAGGTGGACTTAAACCAATACACAACCATAGTGAAATTAATACTACCTCCGGTCCAAAATAAAAGTCACCGTTGACTTTGGCACGCATATTAAAGAGGCGATAACTAATCGAATTTTTACACTATCATGACGAAATTACCCTAAATAAAAATAAAAATTCAAATTCAAACATAATTATCTAAACAACTCAATCTTGTCATTATCTTTAACATAATAGAGAAATATAAAAGTGATTGTATTGCATTAATTGATAAAGCTGATAGAACATTACAATATTTATAACCTAAATAATGATAAGTTGAAGTTTATCTAAACCAAATAATATATACTAATATAATTCAAATTCAAACATAATTATCTAAACAACTCAATCTTGTCATTATCTCTAACACGCCCCTGCAATCCCATGGTAATGCAATGAACATAGAGATTGGCTCGTAACGAATGAATCTGGTCTTTTTCACATTGTGTTTGCAACAAACTTCTCCATATCAATCGGCATCAACTTCTTCACAACTTGATACTGCTTGAATCCTGTGATAGAGGAGGAAAAGAGGAAATATTTGGAGGGAGATCATATATGTGATAGAGAGAGGAGGAAATAGTTGGAGGGATATCATACCCTAAAAAAAATAGAAGAAAGAAATAAGAATTTATAGATTGAGATAGAGCAAATCAAGTAATTGAAAGTATAACTGCCGGTGAAATTAGTGAAGCGAGAGAGTCAATGGATTTTGATCACTAGAAGAAATAAGAAAATAGGTGTAGAGTTTTTGAAAACCGGAGAAAAAGAGAAACATGATTGGTGGGCCACCAATCATAGTGCCGCACGCTTCCTTCGGAAAAGATGAAGATAGTGGCTATGACATAGTGAAGAAAATGAGAGAGATGCAATACGCGATGTAAACGGTGATTCTTTGTTTGATATCAACAATCGAACTGAAAAGGCGTTGGAAAACGCGGTTGTTCCATGTATGTTCTCAAGCCTTTGCAGTTTCCCTTTAAATAAAGCTGATTTCGGATGGGGTGTTCCGGTGTGGATCGGAATGGGCAGCATTCCGATAAACAATTTGGTGTTTAGATGAACTTTTTATCAGGAGGTGGCATTGATGCTTATGTGAATTTGAAGGGCTAAATTATAATTTTGGTCTTCTAACTAGACAAGTTTTTCGATTTTGGCCCTGGTTTTTCTCCGGCGACAATTTTAGTCCTGTAAGTGGTTTTTTTTTTTGCAAAAATAGTCCTGAACGCCGGAAAACCACTTACAGGACTAAAATTGTCGCCGGAAAGACCACTTACAGGACTAAAATTGTCACCGGAAAAGACCAATTTTAGTCCTTTAAGTGGTCTTTTCGGCGCTCAGACTATTTTTGCAAAAAATATACCACTTCTGAGACTAAAATTGTCGCCGGAGAAAAACCAGGACCAAAATCGAAAAATGTGTCTAGTTAGAGGACCAAAATTGTAATTTAGCCGAATTTGAAGGAAGAAGATATGGCCAAGTTTGAGGTTGACGAGGAATTGCTTGATTACGTTACATCTGGAAATTGATGGGATTCGAGAACGAGTTGCTAAAAACTATGTTGTGATTTCCGTTTATTGTTTTTCTATTCCTATTTACATGTAGAGACCCAATAATTTTTGGTGTGAGTATTATTTTGGGTGTATATTTCATTTTCGTATAATTACCCTCCAAAAGTGATGGTGATGTGCATTTGTCAGCCAATGCAGTACGTGTCAGATGCGAGAAAGAATTAACATTGCAAAATTCTCTATAGTTGATGCATAATCTCAAGCTGCTCTTTATTCTTGACAAAGAGAACATACGTCCTATGGTGAGACACTTGAATGGATGATCTCCTTATCCAACATCTCTTGCAACTCTGCTCTTTCAGTTTTTTGAGCTTAGCTGGGGCCATTCTATAAGGCTACTTCAAAACTGGCTGAGCCCCTTGGACATGTTCCAAATAAGGCAGAAGCTTCTTAAGATCCACTGCGTAATGTACATCTCTGATGATCTATAGGGGAAATGGAGTTGGGTTTACTGCTAGATCAGCAGCGGGGCTGCTGAGTCGGCAGTAATCCTACGGAATCGACAGCCCTGCTGTTGACTGGCAATCTCGGCCTTTAGAATTCTACAAATTGCTCAGGGAGACTCACTCTGCTTCAAAGACTCCATCATGCTTCCAGCGATACTTTGATAAGTCCTTCCGGTTGTTTCTATCAACTTGAACCATTCCCATGATCTTTGTGGGCCAATACATTCCTTGGCATACTGAACCATGTCTTCATCAACTCCGAAAGCCAAACCATACTGCTAGGCGAGGTAGAGGAAGATGTCTCACTCTATAAGCTAGTATATAATGGAACTTAGACTGAAGGAAGTGGTGAAGGAAGAACTAATGGCCAACACTAATTAAGGTTGAGTGTTACTTCTTGATCCCTCATTGGAAGAAGAAGATTTTACCACCACTAATGGAAAACAACTAGGCAATAACAAACTTACTTCTAAAATTCATAACCTAACAAGAATAAACGTCTGGTCACATAAACCTAGCGCTCTATACGAACAGTAACGACCGAAACCATAGGCAAGACGAAAATGGTTATAGACCGATCGACACGTGCACATCTCGTCAAAGACGTAGCTGTGTAGGAGATGGGTGGGGCTAAGCCCACCCGGGAAAAAAAATTACACTAAAAAATTTACTTGGTCCGGTTTAATCCATCAAATTATCTTACTACAGCCCACCCGATAATTTAAAAATTATCCATTAGCCCACTCGAAATTGATATCCTGGCTCTGTCCTTGCATCTCGTGATCAAATACACACGTAAGCTTTCTAAACAGTCGTACCATACAAAAAAGAGAAAGTTTAAAAGAATATATTAATCAGAACATGCGGAAAACGAAACATGTATATACAATTCACAAGTGCATGAATAAGATAGAAAATTAACAAGCAAGCGCAAAGAAAAAACTGCATAAATAAATTACTATCTCCATCCCAAAATGTAAGTCTATTTGGGCCTTTTTACACAGATTAAGAAAGTTAAATTGGTTATGTGTAATTAATTTTGATGAAAAAGACTAAAATGATTTTTTACTGTTATTAATGCGAAATAGTAAAAAGGTGAGTGAGAATATAATAAATAAGGGGTAAAAAGAACAAAATATAATAAATGTTAACTTCCATTGATATTCTAAATGGATTTATATTATGAAGTAAATTTAAAAAGCTAACCGGACTTATATTTTGGGACGAATGTAGTAGTAAACTTTAATTCATTTCACGTTAATGATCATTCAAAGAAAATGATACATGCAACTTTAATTCCGGAAAAAATTCTGCAATCAAGATAAAAGCCTTTCATCTACTTCAATGTATGAAAGAAATCTATGATGCACCGACACTTCAATCTGGGTTTCGTGCGCCGTATCCGACATATTTCCGAATCGACATGCGACCGATACGCTCCGACACATGACCGACACGTGCCGGCTGATTAAAATAATATTATTTAAAATTTTAATATCCGACACGGCTCCAACACACTGTCGACACTCCCCGACACGGCATCGACATTCCCCGATACTGCTGAACCCAACTGTTTAAATTTTGTTTGTTTTTCCTTGTTTAAGTTTTTTTTTCAATAGAAACGTTAAAAAATACGATTACTATTTCTATAATAATTTAATAAATAGTATGTCGTGTTAAGTTTATATGTTTCTTGTTGATAAAAATTATTTGTACAATTTAGTATTTTGAATGTTAATTACATTTTCTTTTGGCAAAGTATAAAAATCGAATATCTATTTTAGATATTCATAGTGTTTACGTATTACCTATTTTATTTTCTATAGTTCTATATATAAAACCTGTCGACGACATGTCGTGTCTTTAAATTTTGGAATTAACCGTATCGTCATGTCCGTGTCGTGTCGTGCGGTGTATTCGTATCCGTTTTAGGGCAACATAGAAAGAAACTAAGTTCTTCATATATGGCCATTCTTATACACCTGATCGAACTCCAGCTTGATAATGGCGATGTATTTCGCCTTTGGCCTCGATATTGAGAACGTAAGGCGAGGTGGGACCAAGCTGATGCGAACATAAAGAGCTAGTTTGATAATAACTTCTTATTAGAACTACTAGTATACATTTCACAAGTGCCTAAAAAAGAGAGAAAAATTTAACAATCAAGTACTCAAAATTAAATAACATGAATTAATTTCACATTAATGATCATCCAAACCAAATGGTACAACATTCAACCCAAAAATTTTATGCAATAATCAAGATAAAGCCTTTGATCTAGTTCCATTCATGAAACAAAGTAAGTTCTTTAGTGCCATTATTATACACCAAAACTCCAACTGTATACTGATGTTTTTCTTTTCCCACAATATTCAGGAGGTACCACATGTCTTTATTATTCTTTTCAAGATGGCTAAATCCTGAAACCACCTTCTCCAACTGCAAGTTGGTGTGAGCCTCCTTATTATGTTGATCAATGGCAAACTTTCCAATTTCGAATATTTTGGGATCATTTGGGTCTACCGGGTTGACACGAGAACTAACACGTATGCTAGCAGCAAACTGTAAGTGAAAAAAGGCCACAAGAATTGCAAGAATCATGAACTGAAGTGGTCTTGATTCGAGAGACATTTTTGTTTTTCGGTAGACTTAATTTGATGGTGGTTGTAGAATGAAATTTGTTGATATGATCAATATTTTCTTGATGTATCTCCACTAATTAATGTTTATGGTGGTATTTATCTTGTTTTGTGTTTAGGTTTGTTACGTGTGGGACCTATGGAGACCGTTTGGACATTGACCCTAACAGCATCTCCGGTGGGAAAGTTGTAAAATTTTATTGGCATTTGATAGGGTGATGAAAGAAAAATGAGAATAAATCCGTTTACGAAAGTTTTTTTTTTTTTTTTTTTGGTTTCATTTGTTGTGGTAAGAAATTTTTGGGCTAAATTACAATTTTAGTCCTCTAACTAGCCTGTTTTTCGATTTTGGTCCTATTTTTTCTCCGGCGACAATTTTAGTCCTGTAAATGGTTTTTTTTTGCAAAAATAGTCCTGAACGCCGGAAAGACCACTTACAGGTCTAAAATTGTCGCCGGAAAGACCACTTACAGGACTAAAATTATCGCCGGAAAATACCAATTTTAGTCCTGTAAGTGGTCTTTCCGGCGTTCAGGACTATTTTTGCAAAAAATAGACCACTTACAGGACAAAAATTGTCGCCGGAGAAAAAATAGGACCAAAATCGAAAAACAGGCTATTTAGAGGACTAATTTAGCCGAAATTTTTGTGTGATGGATAAAAGATTTAGGTTTTTGGTGGGAAGGACAAACTAATAACTAAACCAGGATGCAAGGACATTGAAAATTAATCAGGACAAAACATATGTAATTTTCCAAAATCACCTTTTTCCTATCTATCTATAAATTAAAACACCCTTCTTCCCCAGAAAAAAAAAATTGCATCAATGCTCTTCTCCTCAACTCCTGCCGGCACTAGATGATAAATAATGTGTGTCACTACTTTTTCTACAAAAATTAATTGTAATCTTCTTTCTTACATAGTAGCTTTAGTTTTTGATTTTTGGGACCGATTTGGTCCAAATCGACCTCATGGGGAAAACGCGAAGAAAAAGGTGCGATCATCGTCTTCTCCAAACTCAAGAAATTGGAGGTCGCTTTCATTGTTATTAGCTCTTCCAATTGCTCGAGAATGGGGGTTCGATGGATGCTCAAGTCGTTTTGGACACCATTGTTGCGTAAAAGAAACTCCGGTGGTTGGTGCTTCTTCTCCGCGATCGAAACCTTGGTGTCAGAAAGCAGAGCTCCGATTGATGAATGTTTTTTTTTTTTTTTTTTTTTTGATGAATGTAAAGGAAAGAGTAACAGATAGATTGTGATTGAAATTGATGAATGGAAAGGTGATTGGAATTGACGAAGAACGATTGAACGATTTAACGATTTGAATGATTGGGGATTAGGGTTTGTGGATTTTCGGCTGCAACCACTACTCCGCCCAAGTCCACTTTCCGGCCAAGAGAAGGCAGGTTGTTTTTTTTTTTTTTTTTTTTTTTGGTTTAGGGTTGTTACTATTAATTTTGTAACGTTACTAGGATGTTACGACATTTTTACGGACTGTTACGACTTGTTATTGGCCGTTACTACATTTTACGGGGCTGTTACTATTTGTTTTTAGTCTGTTACTACTTGTTTTTAGGATGTTACGACATTTTTTTGACTGTTACGACTTGTTTATTGGCCGTTACTATATTTCACGGGTTGTTACGACTTGTTTATTGGACGTTACGACTTGTTTTTAGACTGTTACTACTTTTTCATTGGATGTTACGACATTTTATGGGCTGTTACTACTTGTTTCTTGACTGTTACTATTTGTAGAGGGGTAAAAAGTAACAAGGGGTATTTTTGTCCAAATATTTTGTTTTTGTCCTTTATAACATCCGAAAAAAAAGAATGTCCTTGCAGACCCATTTATGTTTTTTTTTGTCCTTGTCTTCTCCATAAAAGATTTATGCATAGTGAGTTTATATAAAATGATAAAGTTTTTTTCAAAAGTCTACATAAAATCTACACCACATTATATCACTACTGATTTTACATTTATTAAAAAAGTAAAAAAAAAATATAAACAATTGCAAGCACAAGATAATGTTGTGTGTGGATTTTAAATTAAATTTCCGTAGTAACTCTATCGTTATGTGTGACTTCGTGTTATGAACCATGTTGAGCCATAACCCAAAGAGGCCCCACTGCCTCACCCCGACATTTTCTTTTCTTTTTTTACGAAGAAAGGATGTTGGATATTTATGAGTAATGATAAGGCACAACCAAAATTACACAACGGATGCCACAACATGATCTTCCACCCTTGATTTTGTTGGATCCACATCACAATCAATTAACACCCATCAAAATCAAGGGTGGGAGATCACGTTGTGGCATCCGTTGTGTATTTTTGATTGTGCCTCTATCATTACTCGATATATATTATCAAAAAAGAAATGTTACAACCACAACAAAAATACACAACAAATCAACACAACAATGATCTACACCATTGAATTTTTAGCATTCATATCCATTGATCTAGGTCCCACAATAATCAATGATGTAGATGATTGTTGTGTCAATTGATTGTGTATTTTCGTTGTGCCTATATTATTGCGCTCTTATAAGAAACTGTACACAACGCGTACCATACAACGGAGGCAAAAATGCCTACCCCACGATTTTATAGATGATGTAAATCAATGGATATGTCTTGGTGACCCAACATGAAAGAGTTGTTCGCACATATCTCTTTGCTAGAAGTATTAGTGAATATTAGAAATCAGAATAAAATCAGATTATTATTTATTCTTTGATTCTGTATTTATTATAAAGATTCTTGGAATTCTCTAGACATCTATTGTAAGTGTATATATATACTCTTGTATCATTCTAGTAAAATCAATACATACAAAATATTTTTCAATTGTCTCTACATGGTAGCAGAGCTCCTCAATCTCCTCCTCTTGATTTAGCATTACTCCTCCCAATCCCCAAAATCCTCCTCTCTTCAATCAACACTTTCCTTTCTCGTTCCCTTCTCCCCCACCTTCATTTCTGCATCCAGGCTTCTTCTCCTTCCTCCCTCAACCTGCTTCTTTTTCTTCTCTGTTCAAGCCACCATGTCTGAGATAACAACAGCTGAAAGCTCCAGCACCGCAGCCCCTCAAATTGTGGCCATTAACTCAGCCACCCAAACCCCCATTAATCTTGACACTTCCAATTATTCCGTATGGCAAAAACAATTCATCACACTTCTCAAAGGTTATGATTTACTTGGCTTTATTGATGGTACAAAACCCTGTCCATCCAAATTGATTCAAGAAAATGGCACTTCCAAACCTAACCCAGCTTATTCTCCCTGGGATAGACAAGATCAAATAATTCTCAATGCTATAATGGCCTCCATCTCTCAGCCACACAGTCATCTCATTCTGAATGCCAAAACATCTGGGGAAGCATGGAAGATTCTTGCAGATGTGTTTGCAAAACCTTCACGGGGTCGAATCAACATGGTTAAGCAGTCTCTCAAAAGACTCAAGAAGGGTGAAAAATCAATCTCAGAACTGGCTCAAGCTTTTTCCGCATCCCCAACCAACTCTAACTGGCTCTTGGACAGTGGGGCGACCCACCACATAACGTCTGACCTCGAGAATCTGTCACTCCATACGCCCTACACCGGCACCGATGATATAATGGTTGGTGACAAAAATTCTCTTCCTATAACTCATACTGGTTCGACCTCTCTTTCTTTATCTTCCTCGCAGTCTATTACACTAAATAATATTTTATGTGTGCCTAAAATTTCTCGTAATTTAATATCGATTTCTTAGCTATGTCAAAACTATAATCTTTCTGTTGAATTCTTACCATCAAAATTTATTGTGAAGGATCTTCTGACAAATCGCCCGTGGATGCATGGACCGGTTAAAGATGGACTCTATGAGTGGCCATCCAACCCCATTTTTGCTTTTGCAGCTAATAAAACAACTCGGCATACGTGGCACCACAGGCTGGGCCACCCTTCCAGTTTAATTTTTCAGTCTCTTATTTCGCAAAAAATTATTTGGATGTTATTTCTTCGTCTTTTACACATTGTGATGCTTGTCTTGTCAATAAAAGTCATATGCTTGTTTTTGGATTATCCACATTACATTCCTCTCGTCCCCTTGAAATTATTTTCTCTGATGTCTGGACTTCCCCCGTTTATTCTATGGATGGCTTTAAGTACTATGTGATATTCGTGGACCACTTTACAAAATATATATGGTTTTATCCTCTGAAAAATAAATCCGAAGTGGCTTCTACTTTCACCCGATTTAAAGCCATAGTGGAAAATTTCTTTAACCTCTCTATTAAAATATTATATTCGGATAACGGCCGTGAATATATAGTGCTAAAAGATTTCCTTGCTACCAATGGCATTTCCCACTTCACTACTCCCCCGCACACTCCCGAGCACAACGGATATTCCGAACGACGTCACCTTCACATTATTGAAACTGGTCTTTCCTTACTCACTCATGCCTCTATGCCTCTTACATATTGGCCTTATGCGTTTTCCACCGCCGTTTATCTCATTAATCGTCTTCCCACACCCACTCTCTCCATGAGGTCCCCCTACTTCTGCATCTTTGGTGAAAGTCCTAATTATAATAAACTTCGCGCTTTTGGCTGTCTCTGCTATCCCTGGCTCCGACCTTATACGACTCATAAGTTACAGGCCCGGTCCATTGCATGTGTGTTTCTCGGTTATTCCCTTACACAGAGTGCCTACTACTGCTATGATGTGGCCTCTTCTCGGCTTTATGTCTCTCGCCACGTAAAATTTGTTGAAGACATTTTTCCGTTTCGATCCTCTTCATCTACCTCCACCCCTAATCCCCCTAACATTCCATCTCCACCGTTCCCTCCTCTCGGTCCTCCACCTTCCCCACCTCCGGTTTCTCCATCTCCCTCCCAATCGTCCTCTTCTCCATCTCCTCCCTCCCCCCATCTCCCACCCCCCTCCTTCGTCCCCACCTCCTCCCTCCCCTCCCCCTTCGGCTAGCTCACCACCACCACCACCGCCCCCACCCACTCACTCCATGCGCACCCGTGCTAGGAACAACATCCACAAACCTATTCAAAAACTCAATCTTCACACTCAACTTCACTCCCTTCCAGAAACCGAACCTACCACTATCACCCAAGCCCTCAAGCAACCCAAGTGGCGTAATGCTATGCAAGAGGAGTATGATGCCTTGCTTCGCAATGATACCTGGGAACTCGTTCCCTCTGATCCTTCTTTTAACATTGTTGGCTCCAAATGGGTTTTTCGGATAAAACACAAGCCCGATGGTTCAGTTGATCGCTATAAAGCTCGGCTTGTTGCAAGGGGTTTTCATCAGCGCCCCTGGTATTGATTACTACGAGACCTTCAGCCCGGTTGTCAAACCAACCACTGTGCGTCTCGTGCTCTCTATTGCTCTCATGCAGGGGTGGTCTTTACGGCAACTTGATATTAATAATGCGTTCTTGCAAGGACGTCTACATGATACTGTCTACCTATCTCAACCTCCAGGTTTTATTGACTCCATCAGGCCTAATTTTGTGTGCAAACTCAAAAAGGCCATTTACGGTCTCAAGCAAGCCCCTCGGGCTTGGTATGATGAATTGAAAAACTACTTACTCTCAATTGGTTTTCGACACTCTCACGCGGGCACGTCTTTATTTATTTATTCTCATGGCTCTACATTGCTTTATATGCTTATCTATGTAGATGACATCATTATTACTGGCAATAGTTCCACTGACCTTGATAGGATTATCACATGGTTAGCATCTCGGTTTTCTCTCAAGGATCTTAGACGTCTCTCCTATTTTTTAGGGGTGGAAGTTCTTTATAATCAGGATGGCATTCTTCTTTCTCAGCGGCGTTATATTACTGAATTACTTGCCAAGGTCAATATGCAAGATGCAAATGCCGTGGCTACACCGCTCCCCGCTGACATCACTAATTTGTCCTCTACTGCCGGCACTCCCCTTACTGATCCCACACAATTTCGCATGGTCATTGGCAGTCTCTAGTACCTCTCATTCACCCGGCCGGACATTGCATTTGCGGTTAATAAACTATCTCAGTACATGCATCAACCTTCCGATGTTCATTGGTCCTTTGCTAAGCGCATTCTTCGGTATCTTATCAGTACACTGAATCATGGTCTTCAGCTCTATCGCAACTCTCCCTTCACTCTTCATGCCTTTTCTGACGCGGATTGGGGAGGTGATAAGGACAACTATGCGTCTACAAGTGCACACGTGGTTTACCTAGGACGAAATCCCTTATCCTGGAGCTCAAAGAAACAACAAACAATTGCCCGTTCCTCCACCGAAGCTGAGTATCGCTCTGTTGCCGCTGCCACGGCTGAACTTCATTGGGTTACCTATATTCTACGTGATCTCGGCATTTCACTCTCTCATGCACCCGTAGTCTACTGTGACAACCTTGGTACTACACACTTCTGTGCCAATCCCGTATTTCATTCACGTATGAAGCATGTTGCCATCGATTATCATTCTGTTCGCGACAACATCCAGCAAGGTCGTCTCCGCATCGCTCATGTTCATGCTCAGGATCAATTAGCGGACTCTCTCACCAAATCGCTTCCCCGCACATTATTTCTTCATCAACGTGACAAGTTAGGCCTGCGTCCGCGCCCTACTTGAGGGGTGGTATTAGTGAATATTAGAAATCAGAATAAAATCAAATTATTATTTATTCTTTGATTCTGTATTTATTATAAAGATTCTTGGAATTCTCTAGACATCTATTGTAAGTGTATATATATACTCTTGTATCATTCTAGTAAAATCAATACATACAAAATATTTTTCAATTGTCTCTACAAGAAGGATAAAGTGTTTATAAAGAAGATATTATAAACTCATGATGTGATAAAGGTTCGTCACTCAAAATGTTTTACTACATCCGTCCAAAATATAAGTCATCATAATATTTTTATTATTTTTGTGCAACACAACGTCTGTGTCACTGACATTTGTTTTTGGTACGGGCGTCATTGGCACTGACGTTGATTTTAATACCAACGTCAGTGGCATTGATATTACGGTTATAAATATATCATTGGTGTAAAACGGCAGACCCTCCGACGTTGTAAGTGAAACACAACGTCAGTGGCACTGACGCGTGTATCGCGGTGACAAATAGAAATTTAGGGGTTAGTGGTCAAGTAAATGAAAAAAAATAAGGATGTTAATAATAAATTTGTGTTGCCGATAGAAGCCGCCTAAATAAATTAGTAAAACTTTAATTCATTTCACGTTAATGATCATTCAAAGAAAATGATACAACTTTAATTTAAAAAAAAAAAAAAATTCTCCAATCATAATAAAACCCTATCATCTACTTCAATGTATGAAAGAAACTAAGTTCTTCATGGCCATTCTTATACACCTGATCGAACTCCAGCTTGATAATGGCGATGTAATTCGCCTTTGTCCTCAATATTGAGAACGTAAGGCTGGGTCCGCCCCTTGATCGAGGTGGGACCAAGCTGATGCGAACATAAAGAGTTATTTTGATAATAACTTTTTTTTTTAAATACCCTTTTTTTTATTATAACATAAGAAAGATATTATAAAACTCATGGCCAGAGTTAGAAATTTCAGAAATCAAAATCACGTAATCTTCATAACGCTTATTTCTCTTTTTTGATCTTCTAGACGTCATATGAAATTTTTCCACAACAAATTTTTCTTTTTCTTTTTTGATAATAACTTCTTTATTAGAACTTGTATATATTTCACAAGTGCCTAAAAAAGAGAGAGAAATTTAACAATCAAGTACACAAAATTAAATAACTGCATAAATTCGTTTGGAAAACATGAATTCATTTCACAATAATTATCATCCAAACCAAATGGTACAACTTTCATTCCAAAAATATTATGCAATAATCAAGATAAAGCCTTTTTATCTAGTTCGATTCATGAAACGAAGTAAGTTCTTTAGTGCCATTATTATGCACCGAAACTCCAACTTTATACAGTACCGATGTTTTTCTTTTCCCACAATATTCAGGAGGTACCACATGTCTTTTTTATTCTTTTCAAAATAGCTAAATCCTAAAACCACCTTCTCCAACTGCAAGTTGGTGTGAGCCTCCTTATTATGTTGATCAATGGAAAACTTTCCAACTTCGAATATTTTGGGATCATTTGGGTCTACCGGGTTGACACGATTGTTAGCATATATATTTATATTAGCTATTACTCCCTCCGTACCTATTTATCTGAAGCAGTTGCCAAAATTCATACATAAATTTATTGAATGAATCTAGACACTTTTTAATTCAAGATTAGTTGTTATTTAAATGTACCTAGACACTTAGACTTTTGACAACTGCTTCAGATAAATAGGTACGGAGGGAGTAGTATTTTAGCCTTAAGGGCTTTTTTAGTCTTTTTCCTTTTAGTTTTGCTTTGTGCCTGGCTATATAAGCCTCTCTCTTGTATTCTACTAGGTATGCTTTTCATTGTAATATCACAAGCTTCCAGCATTCATCTTCTCCTTTTCAATTCTTGTTTGGTTGTATGAATGCTAACATGGTATCAAAGCCTATAATCATCTAAAGCCTATAATTTTTTTTTTCTCTCGGCTATATGGTCGTTGCCGCCGTCGCTTTGGTGAGTTTTTGAATCAGTTTTGCATCGATTTTTGTCTTGATTTTGTTTCGTTTTGTTTGGGGTTCCGATTTTGCATCGATTGTTTGGGGTTCCGGCCATCGTGTAGTATTGTCCGATTTGCTTGAGGTTCGACTTGTGCCTTTTTTTTTTGGGTCTTTTTCGGTTCACCAATGGCCCCTAGTGATGACTCGTTGCAGTCAATTGGTGTTCGTTTGGATGGTAAAAATTACTCATATTGGAGCTATGTGATGAAAAATTTTCTTCGGGGGAAAGAAATGTGGAAATATGTTTCTGGGGTTGCTAAAGCTCCCACAACAGGTACTGATAATTATGCTGATTTGCTTGATAAGTGGGATTGTACCAATTCAAAAATTATTACTTAGATTAATAATTCTGTCGATGTTAAGATTGTTGTGCAATTGGCTAAGTATGAAACTGCTAAGGAGGTTTAGGACTACTTGTCGATGTTAAGATTGTTGTCCAGATGGACACGTAAACGTTGTCTTCTCTTGGTCATTGGGGTCGATGGCTATCAGGAAGTAGCCAGAATAGCCATCAAGGAAACAATAATACTTGTGACCACTCAGTCTTTCAATTAGTTGGTCAATGAAGGGTAAGGGGAAGTGGTCCTTGGCAGTAACCTCATTAAGTCTACGATAGTCAATACAGACTCTGTAGCCAGTCACGAGACGTAGGGCAACTTCCTCCCCTTTTTCATTCCTTTCAACCGTAATACCGCCCTTCTTTGGCACAACTTGAGTAGGGCTGACCCACTCGCTCATCGCTATCGGCGTTCGCGTAGATGATTCCCATGTCGAGCCACTTTATAACCTCCTTCTTGACAACCTCTTGCATATGCGGATTCAACCTTCACGAGGTTGTCTTACCTTTAGCTCCTTCCTCCGTTCGGATTTTATGCATGCATATGTCCTGGCCGATCCTCGGATATCACCCACTTGCCAACCGAACGCGAGGATGTTTTTCTTAAGCACTTCTATCAATTTGTGCTTCTTGCTCTTGGTCGAGTTTCAAGAAATGATCAAAGGCAATTTATCTCCATCCTTAAGAAAGATATACTTAAGGTGTTTTGGAAGCGGTTTAAGCTCTAAATCGCAGGTGGTTGCTCAATACTAGACTTTAATGGGCCACCTTTCTCTTTATGAGCTTGAAGTGGTTGATGATGAGAACACCTCATCTTCCCGAGGCTCAACCCAGAAAGGTGGATTAAATCATCCATCGGAATCCTCCGGTCAACACTTGTTTCCTTTTTCTTGTGATCGATCATTTTTCTTAACTCTTCATCTTTAAGCTCTTACGCCGACTCTTCCCAATCATCTACTTCCCAATGAGTAGCTTCTCTCCAAAACTCTACCTCGTCCCAACTACCCCGTGAGCTTCTTCTTCACCAGGGATGAAGTCTTCCGACTTAGTTCTTGAAATTATCGTTTGTCATTTGGGCATCTCCATGCTTCTAACTCGATGAATGTGCTCGGTGGGGAGCGAGTGAAGATGACTCGTCGATTACTACGCCTGCAATGAATCGGAAGGTGGTCCGCAGATCACCGGATCCTCAATGTCCATGACTTCAAAAACACCTATCTCTGTAAGTTCCATTGCATCTTCATAATAGGCATCTCCGCCGCCCTCATATATGGCTTCGACAAACGATATTTCATCAATTACGGCTCTTTCAGGATGTGTCCCTCGTGTGAAGGTGACGGATGTGTCACCGACTCTAAGAGTAATCTGTCTCTTGCGCGAAGTCGATGAGAGCGTTAGAAGTGTCTAAAAAGTTCGGCCTAGAATTAGAGGCATCTCCTTATCAGGTGGATAGTCTAGAATAACCCGATCGGTAGGGAAGACTAAATGTTCAATTTGAAGGAGAACATTAGCTACACAACCGGCCGCTGAGACGACTAGATTTGTCTACCATCTCAAGAGAAATCGGGCGTTCCGCATCCTTTATCTAACCCGAGCTTTTGCATACGTTTAATGGCATCACATTAATAGAGGCCCCGGAGTCGCATAATACATTTTCGAACAAATGGCCTTCGACTCACAGGAGATTGAAGGTCCGCAGTGGTCACCTCGCTTACAAAGCAATTTTCTGTGAAACCATCGCGCAATCCTCGTGAAGCACTTCTTCAGCCATCCCCTGAAGCTTTCTCTTGCTCCCACAGAATTCTTTAAGATACTTAGTACATTTAGGCATTTCAGTTAATACCTCGGCTAAGGGCATACTAACTTGAGTGTCTCTAAGCATCCTCCTCACTCCAGCATACTGCTTGTCGTTAGTGAGGGCTTTCTCTTTCCTTTTTGGTGGATAAGGAAGGGCTTTATCATTCCCTGTAGCTTGATTCTTTATCGCCTCATCCTCCCTATCCTTCCATCTTACGAACTTTTCTTTCTTTTTCTTAGTCGAGGTACCGCCTCTTGACTTTCCTTTCTTTCCTCATCATCAGAATTATTTTCGTCCTCCGAAGAATTGTCACTAAGCTCATCATCGTTGCTTTCTTCGGCATGTGGTTTCTGATTTCCCCCTCCTGAACTCATGGCGTCAGGAGGGGCTACTCGTTTCCCGACATCTTGCCGGGTCCAGCCTTCTTACCACTTCTCAGAGTTACTTCGTTCAACTCCTCTTCTTGTCCATACTCCCATTGTGGTGTAATGGCAGTGCAAACATTCACATCAGCTTTTGGGTTTCTCTCGGTATAACTCGGGAGTTTACCATGAGGTCTCGCTTGCTTCTTTCGGTCCGCCATTTGACCAACTTGTCTCTCAATTGCTTTAACACTAGTAGAGGAGAGTCTTCACCATGTCCACCACTCATCGAATTTGTGTTGAGGACACATGAGGTGGTATGATTGTTGTTCGAGTTTGATTCCAGCCACCTTGAGGCCTTTGGGAGTTCGGCGGCGCCTTTGATAGTTCGAGTTGAAAGAATTCGAATTTGAAGGGCCAGGTGGTAACTTGGCTTGATTGAAGTTTTGTCTTTGAAATCTGAATAGTTACGGTTACGGTTGAAGTTTGGAAGGGTTGGTTTTGATTATCCATTAAATTTACTTCTTCCGTCATCTCGGTTCCTACCTGCATTCCCGGATCGGAAAATTTGCGTCAAGATTGGCTAGTCGCTTGCTTATCAATTCCATCCGAGCAACCAACAAGCGTGTATCAGGATTGCTTGCGATACCTTCTTTCTTGACAATGTTGGTCTTCTTAGAGTCGACCACATGTTGTTCTTGGCAATTGTCTCGGCTACTCAGAAAGCGCCTCATCACCTCCCCTAAGAAGGATCCATGAGCTTGGAGTCAAGATAGTCTCTATTAGGTTGAGAGACACCTCAGTAAAAGCAGTTCCAACAACTCATGTCTCATCATATCCGTGATTGGGGCATTTCCTCATCAAAAGATTCAATCTTTCCCAAGCTTTGCCAACAGTTTCATCCTCCAACTGCTCAAACGTAGCTATTTCCCGTTTCATTTCCATAATCTTGCCTGGTGAAACCCACTTAAGAGCGAAGGCTCTTTTGACATCATTCCATGTATGGAGGGAATGATGTGCTAACGATTTAAACCATCTGCTTGCTTCACCTTTCAAAGCAAAAGGAAATAGCTTCAACTTTACGATCTCAGAATCAACACCAGGATAATGGCCTGCTTCACAGATTTGTACGAATGTGGACAAGAAGTCGTGTGGATCTTCTTGAGCAGTACCATGGAAAGAGCTATTCTGAACTAGAGCAACTACTCCGTTCTTTAGATCAAAGTTCGCTCCTCCCATGTCGGGAGGACGAATATATGTCTATGTCCTCGAGAAAATCTTGATTTAGATATGGAGTGTAGGGGTCTGGTTCAACCTGATTAAAATTTGGTTTTGGCGGAATTGTTGAAGTTGTTGGTTTATGCCGACTTCTTGATTCTCTTTATTCTTTGCAGAGCTTGCATCTGTTGAAGGAGTAAATTTAAGCGAGCTTGGGGTCGGGATTTGGAATTGGTGGATCTTGATCCGCCATTTTGTCCAAATGGGAGAAGCCTTCTTCTAAGGATAGATCGTTCGGGCTCGGGATCAAAGATCGAAGTCCCTTCTTACTTCTCGTTTGCATAAACCAGAAGAAAGGAAAAGGAAGAAATCAACCCTTTGGGGTTGATAGGTTTAGAATAGATTAGATGGTTTAGAGGAAGAAAAGAAAAGAGAAGAAAAGAGAAGAAAGAAAAGAAGTGATGATTGAACAGACTGAACTGGCGTCCAGTGTTAGTGGACGTTCGTTGAATCGAACGCTTCGTTCGATTGAATGAACGTTCGTTCAGAGAGGCGAACTGAGGTGGGACGGGCGTTCAAGTTGTTGAACGCTTCGTTCGAGATCTGAAAACCTAAAAACTAAGGTTACGAAATTAAAAGCGAGATAAAAAATAAAAGAGTAAAAGACTTATGGAAATAAAATCAAACAAATCTATAATTACGGAAACCGATTTAAGCTATATAAAAAAAAAGTAAGGAAAATAATTGAAAGAAAATCAAATAAAATAAAACAGTAATAAATGTAATCCTAAATTTAAACGAAACTGGAAAAGAAACCTACCTATGAAAAGTTTAAAAAAACAAGAAAAACACTAAGACGGTAAAAAAAACGTGTTGAAACCTTCTAGGGCCAAAATGGAGGGGAAAACAATGGATTTTGACCTCGAAAACGCACTGAACAGCCTATGGCACGTCGTCGGCGTCGGAACGAGCTTTCCGAATTGGGGTCCTGCGTTCCAAACGGACACTCGAGCCGAAAGTTACGGCCAAAATACTACTGCGTGCTAAAAACGATCCTTTTTTACTCAGAAAATTATCCTAAATAGAATCCGACAACCGTTACCGACTCCCCGGCAACGGCGCCAAAAACTTGTTCGGTAAAAACTAGTTTTATAATTTATAAACCGAAACACCCCAAGTATAAGGATCGTAGTATAGGGTGTTTACGGATCGTCCTAAGGGAGTGGAATGTTTATCGGATTCAAAGAACAATTATTCTATCGATTATGTCACAATTATTAACTAAACTACTAAACTAAGGCTGAAACTAACTAAAACCTAAACCTAAGAATTAAAACTAAAACAAGAAATAAAAACAAGCTGAAAAATAAAAAAACGAAAAAGCGGACGGCGTTCACTAAAGTGAACGCAGGCGTGAAAACTAAACCTAATGGACGAGCGTCTGCTATTGCGGACGAGCGTCTGATTATGAACTGAAGCAGAAAATTGCAGAAAAACAGCAGGAAACTAGGGTTCTAAAACTTAACTAATGATTCGATTAAGAAACACTAAAGGGAAAACACAGCGAGGCGACTAGATTCCACCTATCAACCAACAACTCAACTAGATGATGATTTAGAACATAGTTTTTAGTAGTGATTTTTCACGGATTCAATTAGATATCTCTAACCAAATTCTAGGGTTTCGTTTATCTTTTCAAATAAACTAAACATGCAATCAGAACGAAATCACGAGATCGTTTCCAAACTCTTACTCAACTAAACATGCATAATCTCTTATAACATGATTAGATGCATTACTTTGAATAAAAGAGAACTTAAATAAACATACTTTCATAAATTTATTCAAGCATAAATTAAACATAGATCGTTTCATCAAATCTTAATTCAATAAAACTTAAACAATACAAAAGCAGATCCAAAGTAATGAAAAACTATGAAATAAACTCACTAAACTTAAGCATCGAACTCTCTAGTTGGTTTGTGTTGTTGATAGGCTTCCTCCGTCGACTCACTTTGCAAGGCTTTTAGCCAACAATCATGTTGAAGATGATTGTTGGGTTGAGAAATTCATCTCTGTAAAAAGGCTTGTGGCGCAGCTTTTTGGTGTAAAATTGCGATCTCAATTATGTGGTATCAATTAGGGTTGAGATTTCTTTGCTATATATAGAGTTTTGAGTCGGTTATGACTAAGTCGGCCTTGAGCGCCCGCCTGGTCTTGTGGGCGCCCGTCTGGTGGATCTTGACTTTGCTCTCAGACGTCCGTCCATGCTGCGTCCAAACTCTCTGTATGTGATTTCCTCTCCTGGACGCTCGTCCATGAAATCAAACGCCCGTCCAGTGGACGGAATGCAGACGCTCGGCTGGACTGCTTTGAGGTCGGATCTCATCATCTTTATCCAATTTCTTTGAGCCAATTCCAACTCTATCTCTTATAATTCGACTTGAGCTTCATTTATCCACATTATATGCACGAAAATTAACTCCTACATGATAAATAAACAATGCAAAAATGTAATAAAACTCAAATAATAATAATTCCATTAAATCAACACTTAAAATCATCAATTTTGCATACAACCCTCTTAAAATCATCTTTATTAAATAATTACACTTAAACCCTTAATTCTCATGTAAATTACGCAAATGTGGGGAAAATAATAATGAAATAAACCCTTAATAATCATATAAATATGGCCTTAACAACACCCCCACACTTAGCTTTTTGTACGTCCTCGGACAAAACAATCAAAACTATAGCTCAACTTTATAAATAATCCACATAGATCTCTAACTCACGTAACGAAAGATACAACAACTATAGCAAATGATACCAACACAGAGATAGATTCGGTGTAAGTGTGACAAGCCATTCTCAATCTAACAAGCCTTTCAAAGAAATATCCTCTCGTAAATTCCAATGACTATCCTAGTACAGACGATATGACTCCACTCAAAGCCTTCCCACGCACTCAGTAGGATAATCCCTACTGAGCATATCATGCGGTTCTACTGGGTATAAGATCCATGATAACAAAGACTTTACTTTATTTTAACTCATCATTTTTCAAAATTTTCAAATTTGACGCATATCAGAATAAGCTCTTACCCATCATAGTAGAATAGGATGTTTCGTGATAACACCCTACCTTACTCAAATCATAAGGTAGCTTCTCCTGACTATCGTGAGCTATTGGTCATCATAGTGGAATAGGACATACGAGGTATACCCTACCGCACTCCAATCATAAACCAGCTTCCGACAAACGTATTTATTAATAATTGCTCACTCACTTTATTTATTCACTTTTCAAAGTCATAAGTTACATCTCACCTATCACATTCAAACTTTATGATATTCACAGCCCACGGTCTAACTAAGGTGTTACTATACTGACCTTCCTAAGATAAATCATTAAAAATAATGAAAGGATATAATTCAAAAGTCATGCTTCAAAATCAAAGGCTTTCGTGAGTGAAAAACGAAACTATCTCCATAAAAGTAAAACATGCTATAATTATCTCACTAAGTCACATACTATCATCGTTAGAAAACTACAACTAGCAAGCATCTAGTCCCAATTATATGCTCGAGACTCACAAAAAATTTTAAATTTCGCAGAAATTCAACATTCACTCATATTTCAAAGGATATAGCATAAAAACATACCCAAACACCCCCCCACACTTAAATCACATTATGTCCGCAGAATGTGCAAATATAAAAGAAAAGAAAACTTAGCTGGTTTCAACGGTGGTTGTCGGATGAAAGTTGGCAGAGGGCAGGCCGGAGCATGAATATACCGCAACAACTCGAATAGACAACACTGGACAGTAGTAACTCGAAAACCTGCTCAAAAGTATCTGCAACACTCGACATACCATATAATCTCGGGGTACACGGGGTATATGAGCAACACATAACACAAAACACTTACAATGAACGTAAGAGGAATAACCATCAACACAAAATCAACTAAAGTATTATTTCTAACACAATAAAACAAACTAAGAAAAGAAAACAAACAAAGAAAACTAGGTTGCCTCCTAGGAGCGCTCTTTTAATGTCAATAGCTTGACACAAAGTTCAAAAGATCAACCCGGATCGGGCCACTTTGGTTTGACTACCGCCACCTCGATGATCGAATCGAGGAGCCTTTGGGGCGGAAATGATTTTCACCACAACAACAAGTCAAGTGTGCAATAAGATCATTAAACTTCTCTCTCCAAACTACACTGACTCTCTTCTTCTTGTTCTTGCACACGACAGGCATAAACATAGTGGTATGATCAGAAGTCTCAACAGAAGGTACCTTACGGGTGGATATAGGAACGTCATCATCATCTGACTCAAAGAAATAAGATGGAATCTCTTCACAAATCAGGACATCTGTACTCTCATCTCTTCTTTGGAAATAAAGAAGCTCAGGCTTTTCCTTTGGTTGCCCAAAATATTTCTTAAGTCGATGGCCATTCACTTTAAAAGCTTGATTACCATACCCGTTCAAAGTAATTACTCCACTTGGATTAACCTCGAGAATCTCAAATGGACCAGACCATCTAGACTTTAGCTTACCAGGAAACAAATGAAGTCTGGTATTATAGAGTAAAGCCATTTCACCAACTTTGAATTCTCGGTCCTTGATCTTAGCGTCATGGAGCATCTTCGTTCTTTCCTTGCTAAGCTTAGCATTCTCGTATGCACGGAGTCTGAATTCGTCGAGCTCGTTCAACTGTAACAATCGTTTCTCCCCACAAAGTTGGCTATCAAAATTTAAGAATTTAATTGCCCAGAAAGCTCTGTGTTCAAGTTCGACAGGTAAATGACAAGCTTTGCCATAGACCATTTGGAAGGGTGACGTGCCCATCGGGGTTTTGAATGCAGTACGATAAGCCCACAATGCGTCATCCAACTTAAGACTCCAATTAGATCGATTATTGTTCACGGTCTTCTCCAAAATTCTTTTCAAGCTCTGGTTGCTTACCTCGACTTGGCCACTAGTTTGAGGATGATATGGTGTACCAATCTTATGTTTGACACCATACTTCTCAAGGATCTTGTCAAGCGGCGCATTGCAAAAGTGAGTACCTTCATCACTAATGAGTGCTCTCGGACAGCCAAATCTAGTAAAGATATTCTTTTGCAAGAATTTCTTCACAACCTTGTGATCATTAGTTTGAGTAGCTATGGCCTCGACCCACTTTGAAACATAATCCACACAGACGAGGATATACTTATTACCACATGAAGATGGAAAGGGTCCCATAAAATCTATGCCCCATACATCGAAAACTTCGCATTCAAGAATGGGCTTAAGTGGCATTTCCATCCTACTACTCTGCCCGTCAGTTCTCTGGCACCTATCACAACCTTTACAAAAGGCTTCTGCATCTTTAAACAGAGTCGGCCAGTAGAATCCAGCTTGAAGAATCTTTGCAACCGTCTTTGGTGTTCCATAGTGACCTCCGGTAGGACCGCTATGGCATTGTTCCAGAATATCCCACTGATCATGCTCAGGAACACACCGTCGAAGCAACCCGTCTTCTGGACTACGAACAAATAAGGATCTTCCCATACGAGATATTTAAGATCGTAAAAGAACTTTTCTTCTCTCGATACGTCATATCCTCTAAATGACCACTCGCTAAATAGTTGGCGTGAGTCGACATACCACGGCCTAACCGTTTCAAGCTTCATCAATTGCTCACCGGAAAATCAATGCCTATATCATTGTGATTTTTCGCACCCTTATTTACTAAGCGAGATAAATGATCACCACAATATTCTCACTACCTTTCTTATCTTTAATCACAAGGTCAAACTCTTGTAGAATTAAAATCCATCTAAGTAACCTTGGTTTTGCATCTGCTTTATCCATAAGGTAGCGTAGGGCTGCATGATCGGTCCAAACAACAACTTGAGATCCTAGAAGATAACTTCTAAACTTGTCAATGGCAAAAACAACAGCTAAGAATTCCTTCTCAGTTGTGGTATAATTGCATTGAGCCGGGTTCAAGGTGCGGCTCGCATAATAAATGGGCCTGAACCTTTTATCAACTCTTTGACCTAAAACTGCGCCTACGGCATAATTAGAGGCATCACACATCAATTCGAAAGGCTTGGTCCAGTCAGGTGCAACTAAAATAGGGGCACTGATAAGCTTATCTTTCAAACAATTGAAAGCTTCCTTGCACTTCGCATCGAACAAGAAATCTACATCTTCTTTCAAGAGATTTGATAAAGGCTTGGCAATCGTAGAAAAGTCTCTAATGAAACGCCGGTAGAAGCCAACATGACCTAGAAAACCTCGTACCTCTTTCTTTGCTTTTGGGCACGTCATCTTTCAACGGCTTCAACCTTAGCCTTATCAACTTGAATACAAAGCATTGGACACCTTGTGTCCCAAAACTATTCCTTCGTCTACTAGAAAATGGCATTTTTCCCGATTAAGCACCGATTCTTCTCAACGCAAGCGTCGAGTACCATATCTAGGTTTTCTAAAATTTCATCAAAACTATCGCCGTAGATCGAGAAGTCGTCCATGAAGACTTCCATGCATTTCTCAACAAGTCCATCAAAATGGCCAACATACACCGTTGAAAAGTCACGGGTGCATTGCATAGACCGAATGGCATTCTACTTAAAAGCAAAAGTACCCAGATGGACACGTAAGCGTTGTCTTCTCTTGGTCATTGGGGTCGATGGCTATCGAGGAAGTAGCCGAATAGCCATCAAGGAAACAATAATACTTGTGACCACTCGGTCTTTCAATTAGTTGGTCAATGAAGGGTAAGGGAAGTGGTCCTTGGCAAGAACCTCTCATTAAGTCTACGATAGTCAATCTGAGACTCTGTGCAGCGATCCACGAGACGTAGGGCAACTTCCTCCCTTTTTCATTCCTTTCAACCGTAATCGCCGCCTTCTTTGGCACAACTTGAGTAGGGTGACCCACTCGCTATCGGCGATTGCGTAGATGATTCCCATGTCGAGCCACTTTATAACCTCCTTCTTGACAACCTCTTGCATATGCGGATTCAACCTTCGCTGAGGTTGTCTTACCTTTTTAGCTCCTTCCTCCGTTCGGATTTTATGCATGCATATGTCTGGGCTGATCCCTCGGATATCACCCACTTGCCAACCGAACGCGAGGATGTTTTTCTTAAGCACTTCTATCAGCTGTGCTTCTTGCTCTTGGTCGAGTTTCGAAGAAATGATCAAAGGCAATTTATCTCCATCCTTAAGAAAGATATACTTAAGGTGTTTTGGAAGCGGTTTAAGCTCTAAATCAGTAGGTGGTTGCTCAATACTAGACTTTAATGGGCCACCTTTCTCTTTATGAGCTTGAAGTGGTTGACCGTAGAACACCTCATCTTCCCGAGGCTCAACCCCAGAAAGGTACTGGATTAAATCATCCATCGGAATCCTCCGGTCAACACTTGTTTCCTTTTTCTTGTGATCGATCATTTTTCTTAACTCTTCATCTTTAAGCTCTTCTGCCAGCTCTTCCCAATCATCTACTTCCCAATGAGTAGCTTCTCTCCAAAACTCTACCTCGTCCCAACTACCCATGAGCTTCTTCTTCACGGGGATGAAGTCTTCCGACTTAGTTCTTGAAATTATCGTTTGTCATTTGGGCATCTCCATGCTTCTAACTCGAATGAGGCTCAGTGGGAGCGAGTGAAGATGACTCGTCAGTTACTACGGCCTGCAATGAATCAGAAGGTGGTCCGCAGTCAGCCGGATCCTCAATGTCCATGACTTCAAAAACACCTATCTCTGTAAGTTCCATTGCATCTTCATAATAGGCATCTCCGCCGTCCTCATATATGGCTTCGACAAACGATATTTCATCAATTACGGCTCTTTCAGGATGTGTCCCTCGTGTGAAGGTGACAGATGTGTCACCGACTCTAAGAGTAATCTGTCCTTTGCAGAAGTCGATGAGAGCGTTAGAAGTGTCTAAAAAGGTTCGGCCTAGAATTAGAGGCATCTCCTTATCAGGTGGATAGTCTAGAATAACCCAGTCGGTAGGGAAGACTAAATGTTCAATTTGAAGGAGAACATTAGCTACACAACCGGCTGCAGTACGACTAGATTTGTCTACCATCTGAAGAGAAATCGGGCGTTCCCGCATCCTTTTATCTAACCCGAGCTTTTTGCATACGTTTAATGGCATCACATTAATAGAGGCCCCTGAGTCGCATAATACATTTTCGAATAAATGGCCTTCGATCTCACAGGAGATTGAAGGTCTGCCAGGGTCACCTCGCTTAACAGCAATTTTCTGTGAAACCATCGCGCAATCCTCGCGAAGCACTTCTTCAGCCATCCCCTGAAGCTTTCTCTTGCTCCCACAGAATTCTTTAAGATACTTAGTACATTTAGGCATTTCAGTTAATACCTCGGCTAAGGGCATACTAACTTGAGTGTCTCTAAGCATCCTCCTCACTCCAGCATACTGCTTGTCGTTAGTGAGGGCTTTCTCTTTCCTTTTTGGTGGATAAGGAAGGGCTTTATCATTCCCTGTAGCTTGATTCTTTATCGCCTCATCCTCCCTATCCTTCCATCTTACGAACTTTTCTTTCTTTTTCTTAGTCAGGGGTACCGCCCCTTGACTTTCCTTTCTTTCCTCATCATCAGAATTATTTTCGTCCTCCGAAGAATTGTCACTAAGCTCATCATCGTTGCTTTCTTCGGCATGTGGTTTCTGATTTCCCCCTCCTGAACTCATGGCGTCAGGAGGGGCTACTCGTTTCCCGACATCTTGCCGGGTCCAGCCTTCTTACCACTTCTCGAGTTGCCCGTTCAACTCCTCTTCTTGTCCATACTCCCATTGTGGTGTAATGGCAGTGCAAACATTCACATCAGCTTTTGGGTTTCTCTCGGTATAACTCGGGAGTTTACCATGAGGTCTGCTTGCTTGCTGGTCTGCCATTTGACCAACTTGTCTCTCAATTGCTTTAACACTAGTAGACAGAGTCTTCACCATGTCCACCAGCTCATCGAATTTGTGTTGAGGGACACATGAGGTGGTATGATTGTTGTTCTGAGTTTGATTCCAGCCACCTTGAGGCCTTTGGGAGTTACGAGGCGGCCTTTGATAGTTCGAGTTGAAAGAATTCGAATTTGAAGGGCCAGGTGGTAACTTGGCTTGATTGAAGTTTTGTCTTTGAAATCCTGAATAGTTCTGGTTCTGGTTGAAGTTTCGGAAGGGTTGGTTTTGATTATCCATTAAATTTACTTCTTCCGTCATCTCAGTTCCTACCTGCATTCCCAGATCAGAAGGCTGCGTCTGAAGATTGGCTAGCTGCTTGCTTATCAATTCCATCTGAGCAACCAACAACTGTGTATCAGGATTGCTTGCAGTACCTTCTTTCTTGACAATGTTGGTCTTCTTAGTAGTCGACCACATGTTGTTCTTGGCAATTGTCTCGGCTACTCTCAAGCGCGATCTCATCACCTCCCCTAAGAAGGATCCATGAGTTTGTGGAGTCAAGATAGTCTCTATTAGGTTGAGAGACACCTCTGTAAAAGCAGTTCCAACAACTCATGTCCTGTCATATCCGTGATTGGGGCATTTCTCATCATAAAGATTCAATCTTTCCCAAGCTTTTGCCAAGCAGTTTCATCCTCCATTTGCTCAAACGTAGCTATTTCCCGTTTCATTTCCATAATCTTGCCTGGTGAAACCCACTTAAGAGCGAAGGCTCTTTTGACATCATTCCATGTATGGAGGGAATGATGTGCTAACGATTTAAACCATCTGCTTGCTTCACCTTTCAAAGCAAAAGGAAATAGCTTCAACTTTACGATCTCGTAATCAACACCAGGATAATGGCACGCTTCATGATTTGTACGAATGTGGACAAGAAGTCGTGTGGATCTTCTTGAGCAGTACCATGGAAAGAGCTATTCTGAACTAGAGCAACTACTCCGTTCTTTAGATCAAAGTTCGCTCCTCCCATGTCGGGAGGACGAATAGGTCTATGTCCCTCGAGAAAATCTTGATTTAGATATGGAGTGTAGGGGTCCTGGTTCAAGCTGATTAAATTTGTTTTTGGCGGAATTGTTGAAGTTGTTGGTTTATGCCGACTTTGTCGATTCGCTGCTTATTCGCAGAGCTTGCATCTGTTGAAGGAGTAAATTTAAGCGAGCTTGGGGGTCGAGGATTTGGAATTGGTGGATCTTGATCCGCCATTTTGTCAAATGCGGGAGAAGCCTTCTTCTAAGGATAGATCGTTCAGGCTCAGGATCAAAGATCAGAAGTCCCTTCTTACTTCTCGTTTGCATAAACCAGAAGAAAGGAAAAGGAAGAAATCAACCCTTTGGGGTTGATAGGTTTAGAAAAGATTAGATGGTTTAGAGGAAGAAAAGAAAAGAGAAGAAAAGAGAAGAAAGAAAAGAAGTGATGATTGAGCAGATCGAATCGGCGCCCGGTGTTAGTGGGCGTTCGTTGAATCGAACGCTCGTTCGATTGAATGAACGTTCGTTCGAGGGGCGAATTGAGGTGGACGGGCGTTCAAGTTGTTGAACGCTCGTTGATCTGAAAACCTAAAAACTAAGGTTACGAGTAAATTAAAAACGAGATAAAAATAAAAGCGAGAAAAGACTTATGGAAATAAAATCAAACAAATCTATAATTACGAAACCGATTTAAGCTATATAAAAAAAAAGTAAGGAAAATAATTGAAAGAAAATCAAATAAAATAAAACAGTAATAAATGTAATCCTAAATTTAAACGAAGCGGAAAAGAAACCTACCTATGAAAAGTTTAAAAAAACAAGAAAAACACTAAGACGGTAAAAAAAAGCGTGTTGAAACCTTCTAGGGCCAAAATGGAGGGGAAAACAGTGGATTTTGACCTCTAAAACGATCGAACAGCCTATGGCACGTCGTCGTCGCGCCGGAACGAGCTTTCGAATTGGGGTCCTGCGTTCCAAATGGACACTCGAGCGAAAGTTACGGCCAAAATACTACTCTGCGTGCTAAAAGCGATCCTTTTGACTCGTAAAATTATCCTAAATAGAATCCGACAACCGTTACCGACTCCCCGGCAACGGCGCCAAAAACTTGTTCGGTAAAAACTAGTTTTATAATTTATAAACCGAAACACCCCAAGTATAAGGATCGTAGTATAGGGTGTTTACGGATCGTCCTAAGGGAGTGGAATGTTTATCGGATTCAAAGAACAATTATTCTATCAATTATGTCACAATTATTAACTAAACTACTAAACTAAGGCTGAAACTAACTAAAACCTAAACCTAAGAATTAAAACTAAAACAAGAAATAAAAACAAGCTGAAAAATAAAAAAACAGAAAAACGGACGAGCGTTCACTAAAGTGAACGAGCGTCTGAAAACTAAACCTAATGGACGAGCGTCTGCTATTGCGGACGAGCGTCTGATTATGAACTGAAGCAGAAAAACAGCAGGAAACTAGGGTTCTAAAACTTAACTAATGATTCGATTAAGAAACACTAAAGGGAAAACACAGCGAGGCGACTAGATTCCACCTATCAACCAACAACTCAACTAGATGATGATTTAGAACATAGTTTTTAGTAGTGATTTTTCACGGATTCAATTAGATATCTCTAACCAAATTCTAGGGTTTCGTTTATCTTTTCAAATAAACTAAACATGCAATCAGAACGAAATCACGAGATCGTTTCCAAACTCTTACTCAACTAAACATGCATAATCTCTTATAACATGATTAGATGCATTACTTTGAATAAAAGAGAACTTAAATAAACATACTTTCATAAATTTATTCAAGCATAAATTATACATAGATCGTTTCATCAAATCTTAATTCAATAAAACTTAAACAATACAAAACAGATCCAAAGTAATGAAAAACTATGAAATAAACTCACTAAACTTAAGCATCGAACTCTCTAGTTGGTTTGTGTTGTTGATAGGCTTCCTCCGTCGACTCACTGCAAGGCTTTTAGCCAACAATCATGTTGAAGATGATTGTTGGGTTGGAGAAATTCATCTCTGTGTAAAAAGGCTTGTGGCCGCAGCTTTTTGGTGTAAAATTGCGATCTCAATTATGTGGTATCAATTAGGGTTGAGAGGCTGCTGCTATATATAGAGTTTTGAGTCGGTTATGACTAAGTCGGCCTTGAACGCCCGTCTGGTCTTGTGGACGCCCGTCTGGTGGATCTTGACTTTGCTCTAGACGTCCGTCCATGCTGCGTCCAAACTCTCTGTATGTGATTTCCTCTCCTGGACGCTCGTCCATGAAATCAAACGCCCGTCCAGTGGACGGAATGCAGACGCTCGGCTGGACTGCTTTGAGGTCGGATCTCATCATCTTTATCCAATTTCTTTGAGCCAATTCCAACTCTACCTCTTATAATTCGACTTGAGCTTCATTTATCCACATTATATGCACGAAAATTAACTCCTACATGATAAATAAACAATGCAAAAATGTAATAAAACTCAAATAATAATAATTCCATTAAATCAACACTTAAAATCATCAATTTTGCATACAACCCTCTTAAAATCATCTTTATTAAATAATTACACTTAAACCCTTAATTCTCATGTAAATTACGCAAATGTGGGGAAAATAATAATGAAATAAACCCTTAATAATCATATAAATATGGCCTTAACAACATGTTTCACACTCTCGTTTGAAATTTTTGTGTAACACTGGTGTTTTGGGTGATTTGAAATCTCATGATATTTCTGATTTTAGTGGATGTAAACTTGGGAAATTTTCTGCTTTGCCTTTTCATAATAGTTCATCAAAATCTTGTGCGCCTTTTGATTTAGTCCACTCTGATGTTTGGGGACCCGCTCCTATTCCTACCAAAGGGGGGTCTAGATATTATGTGTCCTTTATTGATGACTATACTCATTATGCTTGGGTGCTTTTGATGAAACATCGTTCTGAGTTCACTAAGATTTATACTGATTTTCAAGCCTATGTTAAAACCCAACATTCCACTGTTGTTAAGTGTTTCCGTTCTGATTTGGGTGGGGAATACACTAGTGGAACCCTTTTTGATCTTTTTCTTTCTGAAGGTACTGTGCATCAGTCTTCATGCACTGATACCCCTCAGCAGAATGGTGTTGCTGAGAGAAAACACCGACATATTGTTGAAACCGCTAGGTCTATGTTGCTATCTGCTAGTGTTCCAAATGAGTTTTGGGGAGAAGCTGTCCTCACCTCCGCTTACATTATTAATCATATCCCGACTGCTCATAACTCTGGCATTTCTCCTTATGAACAATTATTTGGTCAAACACCTAATTATTCTCTCTTAAGAGTCTTCGGTTCCACTTGCTTTGTTCTTCGTCCACATGTAGAACTGTCCAAACTTTCTTCTCGTGTTGCTATATGTGTTTTCCTTGGGTATGGTATAGGTCAAAAAGGTTATCGTTGTTATGATCCCTCCTCATGAAAACTATACGTGTCTCGCCATGTCTCATTCCTTGAGCATATCCCTTTCTTTACCATTCCCGCCAGCACCCACAACTTGACTAAATCTGATCTTATTCACACTGATCATTTCTCATCTGACTCTTCACCTCCTACTGCACCTATTATTGATGATTCTCCGACCCCTGATACGGCTACCCAATCACCGCTTGTGACGACGGATCTTGTTGATCCCCGCTATCCAGTACGCATACGTAAGTCTACTCAGTTACCTGATTTTGCTTATTCTTGTTATTCTGAGTCTTTTGCTTCATTTCTTGTTTCCATTGATCCTATCTCTGATCCTTCCTCTTATAAGGAGGCTGTACGTTCCCGTGATTGGCAAAATGCTATGGCTGAGGAACTGTCTGCCTTAGACAAGACTGGTACTTGGGACCTTGTTTATCTTCCTGCAGGTAAAAAGACTATTGGTTCTAGATGGGTGTACAAAGTTAAGACGAAATCCGATGGTTCTATTGAGCGATACAAGGCCCGCTTAGTTGCTAAGGGGTTTGCTCAAGAGTATGGTTTAGATTATGAGGAGACTTTTGCTCCTGTTGCCAAGATGACTTCAGTCCGTGTCCTCGTTGCTGTTGCATCTGTTCGTCAGTGGCATATATCTCAGATGGATGTTAAAAATGCCTTTTTGAATGGCGACTTGAAGGAAGAAGTGTATTTGGTTCCCCCACCAGGTGTTTCTCATGCTCCAGGACAGGTTTGTCGCCTTAAGAAGGCGCTGTATGGCCTTAAACAAGCCCCTCGGGCTTGGTATGATAGATTTTCTCAGGTTGTGATCTCCCTTGGATTTGTCTCTAGCCCTTATGACTCTGCTTTTGTTGGACTTATTTCTTAGTTTTGATGATAAGTGCCAGACTAGCTGTTATAGTGCAAAGGCACAAAGATGTGTAGATCAAATGTATAGGTTTATTAGAGTTTGATTTATGAATAGGTTTGATCAAACAAGATTTGTAATGGTCGGTGATTTATATCCAGATCAGTCAATATCGATGGGGTAGATAGGTCAGTAGACTAGTCAGGAACCTGCTGAAGACTGAAGACTGAAGGCTGAGGGCTCAAACTCAGTTACAGAAGGCTAAGAGATCAAACTTAGTAATTTAAGTCAAGGATATGGAATCAGAATTTAGGCAAGTCTGTGATGACCTAAACTGATTTCATATACCTTATGTACAAGGTCTAAGTTCCATAAGTTGGATGATGTTTGGAACTTGGTTATAATTAAAAAAGGTGTAGTCTAACTTCACAAATAAAAGTTAGATAAAAGAAATCATTGCATTGTATTTTATACACAAACAAATTGTCATTGATGAGATCGATTGGTATTACAAACAGATCGATGAACTCTGCGACAATATACCTCGATTAATTAAAGATTATATTGGAAGATTACATGGATAAGGACAGCCAACTACCTCTGACTTATCAAACAAATCAAAGGCTGAGATTAAAAGAACGTTGGGATGATTCAAATTTTTATCCAATGGTTATAAGTCAAAGGGTGGACAGACTGCACTGTCAAAAAGGAATTCTGACAGTGTCAGTCTTATGAATAGTGACAGAAAGCAAATCAGATGGGACAAAAACCAGGAACGGTTACATTTGAATTTCAAATACGAGTCACATGCATTCCTACCTGTAAATAGAGGACTTTCAACTCATAAAAAGAAGAGATGATTGATGAACTTTAAGAGAAAAATATAAGAGACTATTCTGAGCTCAAAAACACCCTGCTGAACTTACTGAACTTAAAGCTACTGATCTAGAAAGATTCTTCAAGTGTATTCTGTATTCAAGCCACATCAAGTATACACACTTGAAGACTGCAAGCTGCTGATTATATCATCTTAATCAAGCTGTTGCAACTGAATCATTTATTTGATTCAATCTTTATTTTATAAAGAACCTGCTGAAGACAGTGAAGCACAGTTGTGTGAAAGACTGCTGTTTGTGGTGGAGCTAGTGAAGAGGAAATCCTACCCTTCAAGGACCAGTGGAAGACTCAGGAGTAGCAATCCTACCTGTTTCCAGTTTGTGAAGCCATATTTATTGGTGAAGGACAAACAACCTTAGGAATCTTTGTAACTGCAACATCAAAGATCTCTAGTGAATTACCTCCAACATCACAGGAGATGAGTGGACTGACAGGATTATACCACCTGGAACAACTATAAAATCTGCCTACTTACTTTCAGCATTTACATTCTGCACTTAGTTTATTGTACACATCAACCAACTGACTCTAGCAACTGAAATCACACACATACACTACTGAGTATCTAATACTTAGTATCATATTTAACAACAAGTATTAAGGCTTAATTTAGATATAATTCTGCTGCACAAATTCAGTAAACTGAACTGTCAGTAGACTACTGTTTATCAGCAGGCTAGTGAGGCATCAGCAGACTACTGAACTTCAGCAGGCTGCTGAAGTTGCTGAATTTGTTAACTCCAACGTTTTAAGTGTTAAGTTTATTCACCCCCTCTAAACTTAACCAAAGCCTTTTCAAGGGACCAACAATTGGTATCGGAGCAGTGCTTCTGTTCTGAAGAAATCCTACTTGTTGTGCTTGTGAAAATACTTTGAAACTTTTTCAAGTTACTGATTTTCAAAAACTTGCATCATGGATAACACCCAGTATGCTAGAACTATGCTGATGTGTTCTCTAGATAGATTTGATGAATACAAACATCGAATGCAGGCTTACTTTGCTGCAACTCATGATGAGATGATGGATGTACTAACTGATGGACCACTGGATATTACCAAGGCAGTAACAGTGGGTGATACTACAAAGTACATTCCTAAACCAAAAAGAGAATGGAATGCAGAAGACAGAAAAAGAGCAAACCTCAACAATATTTCTATTGATATCATTTATAGAACCTTGGATAGCAATATGTACATGAAGGTTAAAGATTGCAAAACTGCAAAGGAACTTTGGGACAAGATCTGATTGATCTGTGAAGGGCGATGCTATAAAGAAGAACAAAATCGAGTGTGGTCAAAAAGAGGTTTAAAAGTTCAAGATCTTTGCTAAATGAAACCATTGAGCGAGATGGAATCAAGATTTAATGCTATCTGGATGAACTTACCCTTTGAGTGTAAGTTATTCAAAAGAGGAAATAAACACAAAAATCTTGGAAGCACTACACGCAAAAGATGTTTGGAAAATGAAGGTGACTGCAATAGAAGAAATGAGAAAATTTGCATGAAGAAGACACCTTCAAGTTATTTTGAGATCTTAAGGCTTATGAATTTAGCAAAAGCTTGTACACGAGGATCGAAAAGAAGAGCCAAAGACCCTTTCAGATTGGTTGCTTCTCACCAGGAAGAAACATCTGGAGGACAAGATGATCTACTGGATGAGATGCAGGAACAGATTGCTCTACTGAGCAAGAAAATCAGGATGATGAAGACTGGAAAGGCCCCTTCAAGAAATTTCACAAAAAGGCATACTGAAAGGAAGAAAGAAGAATCAAAGAAAGACAATGACTATATGTGCTTTCATTGCAAGAAACCAAGACACTTCAAACCTGACTGTCCCGAGTTAAAACAAAGCAAGGAACCTGATTATCTTTGTTTCAACTGCAAGAAGCCTGGACACTTTAGACCTGATTGTCCAGACCTACTGAATACCAAGAGTCAACAAAGAAGACATGGCAGGAAGGCTATGGTTGCTGAAGATGAATCAGGGTATGGAGTTGAATCTGAAAAGGGAAATGAATCAGATGACACAACAACAGTTCTTTGATATGGAAGATTATGCTTTGATGGCCAATATGGATGAAAGCGAGGAGGTATACAATCATGTATCAATAAACACTCTGCTTTGGAAGTGATTGTGAATCAACATGTGGTTCAAATCCTAGAAATTCTAATAATGAGGAGACTTTGGATGCTATCCTTAATCAATCGAGGAAAATACAATCTGGTTAAGAGATTGTGAAATTGAAAAAAAAGCTCTTGAGTTGGAAGTTGAAAGATTAAAAAGCTGAATTAAGAATTCTTAAAAGGAAAGAAAAGATCTTGGGATGAGAATCAAAGATAAGCTCTTTGAACAATCATGAGTCTGCTTGAATCATTTGAACCATCTTGCTCTTTTCTTTGCATACAAATCTGGAAAGCCTTATGGTGATAAAAGCAGTCTTGGATTTGGAGCTCAACAATCCAAAAGAGTGGATCGATGAAGGTTCTTGAACCTAGTACGAGGAATTGGTCCTAAGTTTGTACCTGCACAAGATCCAACTCCAAGTAAGGTTGCTGAGGCAGTAAAACCTACTGAGAATACTTCAAGGAAGCAAAATTAGAAGTCAAAGAAGTCAACAGCTCCTAACAAAAAGAACAAATCCAAAAATAGGACTGCTGGACCTTCTAGACCTACTGATAGCAGACCTGCTACCAAGTCTGCTGGACCACAAAAAGGTAAAGGTTAGAAATATTCCAAGGATAAGAATCCTAAATCTAAAAAGGTTAATCATTCAAGGGATACTTATCTCAGGGGGAAAGGTAGATTGTTCCCTACTGATGATGACTGGAATATTCCTGTACATGCTGATAGAAACAACCAGTATAACCATGCTGCTAGGGTAAAACCTAAGCAATGGAATCAAACAAAGGACTCGTGAGAGGACTTATAAAAGGCCTCACAGGGACCTCGTGAGACTCCATACTACTACTAAGTGCATTCTCACAGACTGACAAACAAATGGTTATACTAATGCTTCTAACACCAAAAGTCACTTCAAACAGCATTATAGACCAAAAGGTCAGGAAACATATGTGAATCCTACACAACCTACTGTTAGAACTTATGGATGTGTGGAATACATGTATGAACCAAAGTATGACATTTTTAGGAGAAGACCTTATGGAAACTTACCAAGGGTCATGCTTACCACTGACCATTATGGACCCAAACTGGTTTGGGTACCTAAAATGTATTAACTTTGTTTTGTAGGGTGTCTGGTACTTTGACAGTGGATGTTCCAGACATATGACAAAGAATAAGCACTGTCTATCAAACTTTGTGGCAAAGGATGGTCCAAGGGTGAATTTTGGCAACAAGAATACACCTGGATATACAAGAGGATATGGCACACTTGTTAGAAATGGACTCACAATCAAGAATGTTGCATATGTGGAAGGACTGGATTACAACTTGTCGAGCCTTTGGACAATTTCGTGACATGGGATACAAGGTCACTTTTGACAAAAACAATCTGTATTGTCATTAGTGAAAGAGGTGATCAAGTTGTACTGGCTGGTAGAAGACAACAAAACATGTATGTTGTGGATTGGTCTATTGCAGTTCCAGAAACCTGCCTGATTGTGCATACCAAATCAGAACTCAATTGGTTATGGCACAAGAAGTTGAATCATTTGAACTTTGATGATATCAATCGGTTGGTGAAGAAGAAATTTGGTGATTGGTTTTACGAGATCACATTCAAAAAGGATGCTATATGTGATGCATGTCGGCCAAGGTAAAGCAGATAAAGTCAAGCTTCAAGTCAAAAACTAAACAATCAACTAATAGGGTGTTGAGGTGATGCATATGGATCTATTTGGACCAATAACTCCAACAAGTGTAACAGAAAGAAATACACCTTAGTGGTTGTGGATGATTATTCAAGGTACACTTGGGTGATATTTATGAACAAGAAAAGTGAAACACTCAAAAGCATGCCTAATCTTTTAAAGAGATTACAAAATGAGAAAAGTTTGTGATAGTAAAAATAAGATCGGATCGAGTCTTGAATTTCTCAACAAAGTTATAAGAGAATATGTGTGAGCAGAATGGCGTATTACATCAACTTGTCTGCTCTTTGGTACACCTCAAGCAAAATGGGGTTCTTTGAAAGAAGAAACAGGACTTTAAAGGAAGCGGGAAGGACATTGATTTGTGAAGCATTGCTACTGAAAGATATTGGGTCAAGGCGATTAATCTGACATGTTATACACAAAACAGAACTTCAGTGAACAAGAAGCTGCTGAAGACACCTTATGAGATTTGGAATGGAAGGAAACCAAACATATCCTATTTTCATCCATTTGGAAGTAAATGTTTTATCCTAAATCACAAGTTTCATTTGAAGACATTCCAACCAAAGTCAGATGAAGGAATTTTCTTGGGATATTCTTCAGTCAGCAAGGCATTCAGGGTACTGAACAAGAGGTCACTGAAACATGAAGAAACAATCCATGTTGTGTTTGATGAACCTAAGTTCACTGGTATGGAAGATGAATATTGTGAACCTGCTGAGAATCAACAAGTCACTGATCCAGATTGTGTTGAAGTTTTGGATTCAATGACTTAAAAGTTTCTGATACTGCCCCTGCTGAACACCCTGCAGGTGATATTACTGATGCAACAACTGAAGCAATTCAAGGATCTGCTGAACCCCCTGTTGTTGAAGAAGCTACAGCAGACCCTACTGAAGATGAGGCTCCTGATTATCAAACTAACCAGAATCCACAATGGTTAAGGAATCACCCTGCTGAACAAGTTATTGGCAATGTACAACAAGGTGTAAGGACTAGAAGACAACTGGAAGCTATGTTTACTTGTTTTCTATCTCAAATGGAACCAAAAGTTGTTGAAGAAGCAATTTCAGATCCAGATTGGATAATTGCTATGCAAGAAGAATTGAATGAATTTGAAAGAAATCAAGTTTGGACACTAGTTGAAAGGCCAAGTCATGCAAATATCATTGGTACTAAGTGGGTATCTGAAATAAACTTGATGAATCTGGTACCATTGTGAGGAATAAGGCCGGACTAGTTTCAAAAGGCTATTCTCAAGGGAAGGAATAGATTTTGATGAAACTTATGCACTGTTGCAAGATTGGAAGCTATCAGATTATTCTTGGCACATCTTTGCATATAAGAACTTCAAGGTATATCAAATGGATGTCAAAAGTGCATTTTTGAATGGCATTCTAGAGGAGGAAGTGTATGTACAAACAACCTCCTGGATTTGAAGTTAAAGATCAAGAAGATAAAGTGTATAGACTCAACAAAGCACTTTATGGATTGAAACAGGCACCAAGAGCTTGGTATGAAACTTTATCTCAATTCTTGGTGGACAATGGTTTTACAAAAGGCACCATTGATAAAACTCTTTTCAGTATCAATGAGAAGGACAAGATTACCCTGCTTTGATGCTGATTTATGTTGATGACATAATCTTTGGTTCTGAAAATGAATTGTTATGTGAAAAGTTTGCAAATCTAATGAAGAGCAAATTCAAAATGAGTATAATGGGAGAAATGAACTACTTTTTGGGATTGCAAGTTAAACAGATGAAAGATGGAATCTTCATTCTGTTAAGGGTGATTTTATATGATTTATATCGTTATATTTTATAATGATTTCCTCCATATTCATATAATTTGCATAGAAATTAAGGGTTTAATCGAATTATTGAGCAAATGAGTTTTAAAAGTATTTAAGTGTAAACTTGAGCTAATTTCGTGATTTTATTGGTAATTATCTATGGTTTTACACTTTACATGTTCTTATGGTTTTGAAGGTACATTTACATGTCATGGAGAGGGATGAAAGGAGCTTAAAAGATGTTCAAGTGATGATTTACATGGAAGGAAATAGATAGAGATGAAGTTGGAATGAAGATCAAGATGAATTTGGATGAAAAAGGGACTGGACGAGCGTCCAAATACCTGAACTGGCGTCCAAAGGAGCAATTGGATTCTGGAAGCTGAGATGTTAACTGAACGTGCGTTTGAAGTCCCGTCCATCTGGACGGGCGTTTGAAATTCTAGACGGGCGTCCGGGTTGAAGAAGTTTGATTCAGAGTTTTGACAAATCTAATGAACGAGCGTCCAAGTTTACTAAGGACGGGCGTCTGACATGACTCGGCCCGATTCGAAGATTTTACTGAAGACTGGACGTGCGTCCACTCATCCAGACGGGCGTCCACGGCCGACTTAAGCATAGCCGACCTAAAATCTTATAAATAGTAGCGCATTCTCAACCCTAATGATCATATCATATATCGACAGCAACCGCAGAAAACCCTAAATTCTGAAGCCGAGTTGTGCTCGGTCGGCCAAGCCTTGGTGCTTGGTCGACCGAGGGTTAGATTAGTTGTTTTATTTATTTTGTTTCATTTTCCTTTCGGATCATGAGGATGGCTGGAAGCTGATCAAACTTGGGGCAAGCATGTGAAACTTTTCAGCATCATTTTTTCCTCCTTTGGATGATTTTGTGAGTTTTAATTAAGTTGTTTCTTTTCTATGATTATGTGTTATGCAAATATAAATTGAGAGATGTTTTGCTATTGATGTTTACTATATGATGAGAATCGGTGTAAACATTAGATCACCATAGGAAAGAATAGATTTTTCTTAACCTAAAAATGCGAAAGTTGCTAGGTTAGAATATCTAGGTTGTTAGATTGAGAAATCTTGCACCTTGGTTTGAAAGCGTTAATCTTTAAGATCGAGAGATAAAATATTGATAGGCGAACTTTTCTAAGAGATTAGGAGTTCATACCTTTGATAGGTGAATCACAATTTTAGTTAAATCATCATAAGATAATCAAGAGAGGAAATTAAGGGTTGCGGGATGGTGGATCATTGCTTGTTCTATGTTTAATCGCTATAGTCATTATCATGTTTTTATGAGTTTTATTGTTTTTCTCGTTTATAGTTTAGTTATGTTCACAACGATCTTTCCTGGCTTTGGACTGACAATCCTCTGTCCAGTTTACTTTTCGTTTTGTTATTTTAGGTTTTAATAATAGTGGTATCAATCTTAGGAAAATTAATGAACTAGATACCCCGATTCCCTGAGATCGACTCCGGTATTAATCGCTATGCTACGATCCCTACACTTGGGGTATACCGGATTTATAAATTTATTACTTGTTTATTTTGCTTAGATAAAATCCGTGACACATTCATCAAACCAAGTATACCAAGGAGTTGCTGAAGAAGTTTGGTATGGAAAACAGCACCAAGATATCAACTCCAATGAGCACAAATATCAGATTGGATGAAGATAAAGAAGGAAAAGATGTTGATCAGACATTATACAGAAGGATGATAGGCAGTCTGCTGTATCTCACTGCCAACAGACCTGATATATCCTTTGCTGTAGGTGTTTGTGCAAGATTTCAATCTAAACCTAAAGAAAGTCATTTAGTGCAGTCAAGAGAGTTCTCAAGTACCTAAAGGAGACTTTGGGAGTAGGGATATGGTATTCCAAGGATGGAAGCTTCAAAGTTATATCCTACTTAGATTCTGATTATGCTGGATGCAAAATTGATAGAAAAAGCACTACATGAACCTGTCAGTTGATGGGAAGTAGACTGGTCTCCTGGTTCAGCAAGAAACAAAATTCAATATCAACTTCCACTCTTTGAAAGTTGAATACATTTCTTCTTTGGAAGTTGTTTGTGCACTAAATCTTGTGGTTAAGACAACAGTTAAGGGATTATGGAATTGAAGACAAAGAAATTCCAATCATGTGTGACAACACAAGTGCAATTGCAATCACTGAAAATCCTATTTTGCACTCAAGAACCAATCATATTGATGTGAGACATCATTTTATAAGAGATCATGTTGAAAAGAACGATGTGGTGGTTTTATACATCCCTACTGAAAATCAACTTCCTGATATTTTCACTAAACCTCTTGATAGTGAAAGATTTGCTAAACTAAGGACTGAACTTGGAATTAAAAGTTGACTGATAATCAGCAATGTACTGGAATTCACCAAGGGGATTAGTCTTTGCTATGTTGGGTGAGCTCACTTAGCAGATTAGTAATTGGTATCAACAATTCCATGTACTTATGTTTGGACAATTGAGCAAATAAGGTTGCCAAGGGGATTGGTCTTTGTCATGTTGGGTGAGCTCACTTGACAGATCAGTCACTGGTATTAAACTTCATCTTGTATTATCAATTGATCAAAACAAGAAGAAATCAAGGATCAGCAGAGTCACTTTGTCAGTAGCCTGCTGAAGCATCTTTGTCAACAGACTGCTGAGCCAACCCTGCTGAGGACAACCCTGCTGAATGGAACGTTACACAGTCAAACTTTATTAAAGTCAAAGAGCAATTGGCGGGATATTTATTCTATCTATTATTACCCTAGTTAACACGATCTAACGGTTACAAAATGTTATGGAGGAGTTTTGGAACATGTGTCAAGACAGGATTCACTCAGATTAATCGTGGTTAACATCAATGTACGTGCACTGACAGTTACAACTACCCACTGTCTATATATACAGACCTACATACTGAAGATACTCTCTACTCGCAAAATCTGCTTCATCTCTGCAAATTTACACTGTGTGAACACAGATTTACAAAACTTTCTCCTTCATCTTTTTCTTACAACAATGGCGGAAAAGATTGATGTCCAGATTGAATCAAGCCAAAGTGTTAGAGGCTTTGTTGTTGATGCTAATAAAACTGAACTAGCAATCAACATTGGTCGAAGAATAAGAAGGTATGCTGGTCTGGAGAATGTGCTGAACATAAGACTGGAAACAATTTCATATACAAATGTTGTCAGTTTTTGGAGGAACATTGTAATACAAGAAGGTACAGAGGCATTCAAAACCACTGTGAATGCCCAGGAGATTGAGATTTCCCCAAGTTTACTGAGGGAAGTTTTTGGTTTTGAAGAAGTAGTGGATGGTCCAGTAAATCCTGAAGAAATGGGTTTGTCCAAGATGGCTTTTGTTGATCAAATCAAAACAAATGAAGCCATCAAATCTGTTCCAGGGATCAATTGCAGACACATTGGGAATGAGTAAAGTCTGCTGAGCAAACTCATTGCAAAGAACATACTTGGATTGGTTGGAAGTTTGGATACTCTATTAGGACCCAAGATAGAGCTGATGATGATTATATGCAGGAGTATGAGATTTGATTGGGCTGGATATTTCATTCACTAAATGAAGAAAGTAGCCAAGGAGGAAAATGAAGGAAAAAGGAAATCAAAGGCCTTACCCTTAGGTTTAATGGTTTAGACCCTGCTGAATCATTTGGAAATTCCTGATATAGCAGCTGAGAAGATAAACCAGTCCAGATACAAGAAAGAGATTGATTATGCTATCCCTGGTCTGGATGATGGTGAAGAAGATGTTGCAGAGGCTACTGATAATGATAGTGATGGAGATGGTGGTGATGCTGGTGGTGAGCAGGTCAAGCAAACTGTGAAGAAATCTGCTAAACCTGCTGCACCAAAGAAGACCACTGAGAAAAGAAAGGCTGTAGATACAAAGAAGATTACTGAGATCTTAAAGCCTAAGAAAACAAAGAAACAAACAAAGATAGGCTGCTTGAGTCTGCCGAGGGTCGGTGAAGTTGAAATTCATCGACCCTTTGTTCTGTTGCAAGAAAAACTGTTGTTGAGATATTGAGTGAACAACAGAAAGAAGCCAGTAGGAAGAGAAAATCTACTGTGATTGAAATTGGGGAAGATGAGCCACTTTCCAAGAGAAGGAAATAGATTATCCACAAGAAGAAACATGGAAAGGGGAAAGAATTGAAAAACTTAGAGACTCTAAAGGCACAAGAAAAGGAAGATGATGTAATGGAAGAAGAAGAGGCTATTGAGGCTGAGCCCTTGACAATTATCAAGCCTAATGAGGAGCGAGAGAGGTTGTTGTTGAGCAACTCTTTGAAGAGTCACAAACAGACTCACCGAGATTGAACTTTGTTGTTCATGTTGTTGAATCCACAACTAAAATTTGCTTGAGCCTATTGAAAGTGAACAGTTCTTTGTTGAGCAATCACATGGAAGAAACACTGAATGATCTCACGCACAGAGCTCTTTGAAGAACTCGTTAAAACTACTGAAGCTGCACAAGTTGTTGTTGAGCAACCTGTGGAAGAACCACAGCATATCTCTGAACCTGCCTCTGCTGTGGATGTTGAAGGATTGGTTGAAGACCCTGCAAGTGTTGCAAGAAGTCAGGGGGAAGAGCAGTCTGCTTTGCTAACCTGGCGATGAGCATGTAAGTCATGGGGAACCAAGTGTTTATGCTGGATGGAAGTAGTAGGTACAAATATACAACCTCAGCAACCTACTGACCTTGAAGCATCTGTAGAAGAAACACTGAATCTACTTGTTGAGACCTTTGGAGGTCAGCAAGGTACTGTAAAAGCTCCCAAAGGATCATTCTTGCCTTATGAAAAACATGAGAAGAAGAGGAAAGAAGGGTATGTTGATCCAAAACTCCTGCTGGTGGCTGATTACTTCCAATGGAAGTTTGGATTCTATAAGAAACAAAAACTTGCAGCAGAATCTATGACAGACTTTGAGGAATGGGTTTTTCAAAAATTGGGAGTGGAGAGTTTGCTGGATCTGATTGATACCTCTTTGTTGCAATCAAGGCTGATGGATTTGTTTGATGAACAACAGAAAGAGGAGGGTATCAAGTTCAGGGATCCAAGAGGTGATAATGATGACTCTTCATCATCAGATTCTGATGATAATCACCCCTCTGGTCGGGAGAGACAGTGGGATTGCAATGTTGATTGATACACTGTAAGGCGCTTCATCTTGATGCATGGACGATCTCTTGAGAGACAAATGGATGAAAATATGGAAAATCTCACCATTGATGATATTGAGGCACAAATCAATGAAGGAATTGATGGTGGTGCAAAGCAGAATGGTTGGTGAGGTTAATGATTTATTTCTTTGTTGAACCTCTCGATCATCACGAGGGTCGACAAGGTGAAGTTTTGGATGATGAGAGGGTTAGTGACCACAGTGAACCCAGTGCCAGTTCAGAGGAATCAAATCAATATCAACACTGGATTGACACTGAGGCTGTCTTAACCAAAACTGCAAACTTGCTGAGAAGGATCACTGATTTAGGAGAATTTCAACAAGAAAACATGGACATTTTCCCTAATCAAGTTGAAGTGGCATTTATTGCACCTGATCCAAGAGTTGAAGAGGAGGTACAGGTTGCTGGGCTACAAACATCACCTGCACAAAGGTTGGAACATGAGGTACAGGCTGCTGAGTTACAAACAGCACCTGGACAAAGGTTGGAACCAGTTTTGGGTTTGGAGGAAACCCCCTGTTGTTGAAGAGGCTGCTGTAGTGGAGCCTACTAGAGTCAAGACCACTAAAGGGAAAGATGGTCAGCAGACTGCTGTTAATGAGGAAGAGCAGCTGCTGGACTATGACTTTAGTGATGAGGAGTTTCAAATGCCTGAAGAAGAAGATTTTACTATTGATCCACCACAGGCATTTGTACCTATTTTTGAAGAACCAGCTCTTGATCCTATCCTGGAAGAATATCAAGGACCTAACCCTGCTGGATTAGATAAGAGTTGGGCAATGGTCGTAAGCAATCAGAGGCCACAATATAATGTGGAAGAGCCTGCTGATGGTACTGATGGAAGAATGACTGGAGAAGTGCCTGAGGAGGTCTTGAATGAGTTGAGGACTGTGAGAAATGACATGCAATAGTTAAGGACTCAACTGGATAGACAAGAACAGAGATTTGAAGAACTGATGAAACTGATGAATGAAAACAGACAATCTGCTGATACAGTTGCTTCAAATTTCAAATCTACTCAACATGCTGTTAATGATATGATGCTAGATGTGAGGGGCATCAAGGTAGGAAACACAAAGAAAAGAAAAGTTTCGAAAAATCAACTTGAAACCATCCACCGAAACTTGACAAACTTGTTTGAGGCACCTACCTAAGCTCTTTGAGGTTGCTTTGGAACATCTCAACTCTTTGGATTGGATCCTAAGCTCTTTGAGAGGATCAATCTCTGGAGCGAACTTTGCAATCAAGGATTACTGCGGTTGATACAAGAAGCGAGATTATGGAAGGCCAACTGAGTGTCGATTATCACAGGAGAGTGTTCATGGCTTGTTATCCCGGTTTGTTGATGATGTCACTAAGGGAAGAAGGCCAATCGCCAGAAGCAAAAGATTTGCCGAGAATTTTTGCACTGAAAAGATGAGAGAATGAGACTAATGCTTACAGGTACTTTGCACCTGGCAGAGTTCAACTTACTGATGATCTTTTTAGACAATACAAGAAGGAGTACTATAACTGAAGCAAACCCTATCATGACAAGGGATTTCATGAAGGTTTAAACTCTTTCTTGGGATTGAAGTTTTGGGAGGCAAGAGTTAAAGCCTTAAGGGCAACTTACAGAGCTGGAAGAGGTGGAAGAGGTGGAAGAAGTGGCGGAGGTGATAGGATTTTTTTGCCTATCACAAAAGCAAAGGACTCACTTTTGAATTCAAGGAACTTTACATGAGAATGGGATTGAGTGAATCAAATCAATCTTCTCCTTCTGAAGCATGGAAGTGGTGGAAAAGTAAGTAAATCCTACATTGATTTTACATTGATTGAGAATGAATGGATGAGGATATGATAAAAGAAATCGAGCCTACCAAGAACAAGTGAGAAGGCCGGACAAGAAAGAGAAAGAAGCAGTGAGATCAAACATACTTATCATATTTTATATTTCTTGCATCTAGATGTAATAATCTTGTGAACAAATGATTATAATGAGGATTAGTGAAATTTGTTCTGTTTTTGTCTTAATCTTTTTGCTTTGCTGTTAGGTGAGGGTAGTGGCATCATCACCAAAAGGGGAAATTGTTGGACTTATTTCTTAGTTTTGATGATGAGTGCCAGACTAGCTGTTATAGTGCAAAGGCAAAAAGATGTCTAGATCAAATGTATAGGTTTATTAGAGTTCGATTTATGAATAGGTTTGATCAAACAAGCATTTGTAATGGTCGGTGATTTATATCGTGACCGGTCAATATCGATAGGGTAGATAGGTCGATGAGACTAGTCAGGAACTCTTCAAGACCGAAGCCCGAAGAAGTGAGGGCTCAAACTCGATTCTGAAGGCTAAGGGATCAAACTTAGTAATTTAAGTCAAGGATATGGAATCAGAATTTAGGCAAGTCTGTGATGACCTAAACTGATTTCATATACCTTATGTACAAGGTCTAAGTTCCATAAGTTGGATGATGTTTGGAACTTGGTTATAATTAAAAAGGTGTAGTCTAACTTCACAAATAAAAGTTAGATAAAAGAAATCAGCTGCATTGTATTTTATACACAGCAAATTGTTGTTCAACAGACTGATTGGTATTACAGCAGACTGATGAACCTGCTGACAATATATCTCGATTAATTCAAGATTATATTGGAAGATTACATGGATAAGGACAGCCAACTACCTCTGACTTATCAAACAAATCAAAGGCTGAGATTAAAAGAACGTTGGGATGATTCAGATTTTTATCCAATGGTTATAAGTCAATGGGTGGAATGATTGTGATTGTCAAAAGGAATTACGACGATTGTCGATCCTATGAATAGTGATGAAAGCATATCGAGATGGGACAAAAACCAGGAACGGTTACATTTGAATTTCAAATACAAGTCACATGCATTCCTACCTATAAATAGTGGACTTTCAACTCAGAAAAAGAAGAGATGATTGATGAATTTTAAGAGAAAAATATAAGAGACTATTCTGAGCTGAAAAACACCCAGCTGAACTTACTGAACTTAAAGCTACCGATCCATAAAGATTCTTCAAGTGTATTCTGTATTCAATCCACATCAAGTATACACACTTGAAGACTGCAAGCTGCTGATTATATCATCCTAATCAAGCTGCTGCAACTGAATCATTTATTTGATTCAATCTTTATTTTATAAAGAACTCTTGAAGACAGTGAAGCACGATTGTGTGAAAGGCTGTTGTTTGTGGTGGGAAGTGGTGAAGAGGCAATCCTACCCTTTCAGGACCAGTGGAAGACTCGGGGAGCGACAATCCTACTGTTCCCGATTTTGATTTGTGAAGCCATAGTTATTGGTGAAGGACAAGCAACCTTAGGAATCTTTGTAAGCTGCAACATCAAAGATCTCAGTGAATTACCTCCAACATCACAGGAGAAGAGTGGGTAGCGAGGATTACACCACACGGAACCACTATAAAATCGCCTACTTACTTTCGGCATTTACATTACGCACTTAGTTTATTTTACACATCAACCAATTGACTCAGCAGCGAAATCACACACATACACTCATGAGTATCTAATACTTAGTATCATATTTAACAACAAGTATTAAGGCTTAATTTTGATATAATTCCATTGCACAAATTCATGAATCAGGCTGTCGGTGAGACTCATTTATCAAGAGACTCTTGAGGCATCAACAGAGACTCATGAAGTTGAAGTTTCTTGAAGATTCTTTGAATTTGTTAACTCCAATGTTTTAAGTGTTAAGTTTATTCACCCCCCCTCTAAACTTAATCAAAGCCTTTTCAAGGGACCAACAGCTTTATTTTTTCGATCGACTTCTGCTGGTCGTGTTCTTCTTTTGTTATATGTTGATGATATGATTGTTACGGGTGATGATGTTGATGGTATTGTGGATTTGAAAGCAACTTTGTCCCGTTGCTTTGAGATGAAATATTTGGGCCCTTTACGATATTTTTTGGGAATTGAAGTTTCCTCCTCACCACGAGGTTACCTCCTCTCTCAGTCCAAGTATGCTGCTGATATTATTCATCGTGCACGGCTCACTGACACTCGCACCTCTGACACTCATCTCGAGCTGAACGCAAAGTATACTCCAGATGATGGCACTCCTCTACCAGATCCCACTCTGTATAGGTCCATTGTTGGCAGTCTTGTTTATTTGTCAATTACTCGCCCTGATATTGCCTGTGTTGTTCACATTGTTAGTCAGTTTATTTCAGCACCTACTGCTATACATTGGGCTGCTGTTGTGCGTATTTTGCGTTACCTACGGGGATCTCTTTACCAGAGTCTTTTGTTTCCATCCACTTCTTCCTTGGAGCTTCGTGCTTTTTCTGATGCAGATTGGGCTGGTGATCCGACTTTTCGGAAGTCCACGACTGGGTTTTGTATTTTTCTTGGTGATTCTCTTATTTCGTGGAAAAGCAAGAAACAAGATGTAGTTTCCCGTTCTTCCACCGAGGCAGAGTATCGTGCTATGGCTTCCACTACGGTTGAGATTATATGGTTGCGTTGGTTACTGGCTGACATGGGAGTTACTCTTTCTGACCCCACTCCTATGTATTGTGTTAATAAGAGTGCCATTCAGATTGCTCACAATATGGTGTTTCATGAGCACACCAAACACATTGAGATTGACTGTCATTTCACTTGGCATCATTTGGATCACGGCACCATTTCTCTACCGTTTACTCCGTCATCCTTGTAGTTGGCTGACTTCTTCACGAAGTCTCACACTGTCGAGCGTCATAGATTTTTCATTGACAAACTCTCGATGCTTCTTGCTGTACCATCGTGAGTTTGAGGGGGGGTGTTAGCATATATATTTATATTAGCTATTAGTATTTTAGCCTTAAGGGCTTTTTTTAGTCATTTTCCTTTTAGTTTTGCTTTGTGCCTGGCTATATAAGCCTCTCTCTTGTATTCTACTAGGTATGCTTTTCATTGTAATATCACAAGATTCCAGCATTCATCTTCTCCTTTTCAATTCTTGTTTGGTTGTATGAATGCTAACAACGAGAACTAACACGTCTACTAGATGATGGGTGGATCATTCTTTTGTGGAACCCAAACCCACTAAATAATTGGAAAAAAATAATATGTCAAGAAGCATTTAAGGGAACAAATTAGGTTAATTTTTCCCTAATCTTCACAATAAAAAGGGAGGCTGAAGAGAAGGAAATTCTCAGCTTTTGTTGGTGTTAAATCAGTAACTTTCCGATGATGATCGGGCATCAAAATGTACTTTGATCGACACGAAATTTTGAGGGCTTGTTCGTCTCTCATTCTTCTCAATTTTGAACGATGGAATTTGCGTTTCAATGGTTCAATTTTCTGGAAACCGTCTGTGACCTGCGTTTCTGCTGCGTTTTCGGTGATATTTTTCAACAACTCTTGTATTTTGCATTCTTAGTTGATGCGTTGGTGTAGTTGAGTTGGTGATGTGTTTGGAACACTTTTGTATCATCTTTTGCTTATTAGTTGAGTTTTTGTGGGCCTCGGACTCGTGGTTTTTACTCTCTCACATCGAGAGGGGTTTTCCACGTTAAAATTGTGGTGTTGATTTTCTTGTGTTTTTGTTTTGCTTTATTCATGATTTATCTTCATTGGGGCTTCCATGTTTAATTCCGTTATGCTTCTTTTGGAAGACTTTGTGGGTATTTGTGATACGTGTGGTATTGCGGTTATTTGTTTCCCCAACAAGTGGCATCGGAGCCCCAGTTAGTTGATTTGGATTTGAAGTGTTTTTGGTGAACTTTTTTATTGGTGATATGGAAGCCAACTTGAATAGAATGATGACTTTGAATGTGTCTAATTATTCCATATGGAAAAATAAAATGGAGGATCTTTTGTATGTGAAAAATTACTTCATGCCGCTTTCCAGTGCTGAAAAACCTGATGATAAAATAGATGAAGAGTGGAATTTGTTGCATAGGCAAGTTTGTGGTTATATTAGACAATGGGTTGATGACAATGTTTTAAATCACATTAGTGAGGAGAAACATGGTAGGTCTTTGTGGAAAAAACTTGAAGACTTGTATGCCCGGAAAACTGGAAACAATAAGATGCTTTTGATGTATAAATTGATGAATTTGAGATATCATGATGGAACTCCTATGGATGATCATTTGAATACTTTCTTGGGTATTATGAACCAACTTAATGCTATGGGTATTAAGTTTGACAATGAAGTGCAGGGATGGATGCTTCTTGGCTCTTTACTGGAATCGTGGGAAACTTTTCAAAGTTCTCTATCTAATTCTACCCTAGATGGTGCTATGACCGTGAATCTTGCTAAGACTAGTGTGTTGGAAGAAGAGACAAGAAGGAAGGCACATGGTGTTTCCTCACAGTCGGATGTCTTGGTTACTGAGTCATGGGGGAGAATTCAAAGTAGAGCTTCTAAAGATAAAGGTCAAAGTAGAAGTAATTCCAAGGTCAAGTATAAAAATTTTGAATGCAGTCACTGTGGCAAGAAGGGACACATCAAGAAATTTTTCTTTAAATTGAAACGGGAGAAAAAGGAAATCAATGACAATAAAGATGATGAGAAGAAGGAAGATATAGTTAATGCAGCTTCTTCTGATGATTTCCTTGTGTTTCAAGAGGTTGATGATATTATTCTTGCTGATGATATGATTAGTTGGGTTGTTGATAGTTGTGCTTCGGTCCATGCTACTTCAAGACGAGAGTTTTTCACATCATACACTCCAGGTGACTTTGGTGATGTGAGAACAGCTCAGGATTCTTTCTTAAAGTGTGCAGGTGTTAGAGATATTAGTTTGCAGACGTCTAATGGTACCAAACTGATTCTTAAACGGGTTAAGCATGTTCTAGGGATCCGGTTGAATTTGATTTCTGTTGGCAGACTGTGTGATGATGGTTATAATAGCTTATTTTCTTGTGATAAGTGGAAGCTCACAAAGAGGTCTCCATTTCTAGCTAGAGGTGCAATGACATCTACACGTTTCTTGACTCAAACCAAAGTTATTGTTGATGAGGCTCATGCAGTGGAGTCTTGCGATGAGACTGAGTTGTGGCATAAGAGGTTATGTCAAATGAGCTTGAAAGGAATGACTGTCTTATCGAAGAAAAATTTATTTTCTTGTTCTAACAGTTTGCATTTGCAATAGTGTGCTCATTGTCTTGCATGGAAGCAATCTAGAATTTCTTTTAAATCAAATACACCTTCAAGAAAGTCAGAAGTACTTGAGCTTGTTCATTCTGATGTTTGTGGTCCTATGAAGACAAGGACGCTTGGTGGTTCCTGCTATTTTGTGACTTTTATTGATGATCACGCAAGAAAAATTTGGGTGTACACTTTGAAGACAAAAGATCAAGTGTTAGACGTGTTCAAGCAGTTGAAAGGGAAACTGGAAAGAAGTTGATCTGTATTCGGACCGACAATAGAGGTGAATACAAAGGTCCATTTCATTATTACTGTAAGCAAGGTATTAGACATGAGAGAACTCCGCCAAAGACTCCGTAGTTGAATGGCTTGGCGGAGAGGATGAACAGAACATTAGTGGAGAGAGTCAGATGTTTGCTTTCACAAGCCGGATTGCCTAAATCCTTTTGAGGTGAAGCTTTGAGTACAGTGGTTCATGTACTAAATCTGTCTCCATGTGTTCCTTTGCAGAATGATGTTCCTCAGAAGGTATGGTCAGGTAAATATGTATCTTACCATGATTTACGAGTTTTTGGTTGTAAAGCTTATGTTCACATTCCTGAAGATGAGAGGTCTAAGCTTGATGCTAAGACTAAACAATGTATTTTTCTAGGTTATGGTCAAGATGAGTTTGGGTACAAATTTTATGATCCTGTTGACAAGAAAGTGATTAGAAGCCGAGATTTTGTGTTTGCAGAGAATGAGTCTTTGCAGGATGTTGATAAAAATCAGAGTTCAACACCTCAGGCTAGTGATGGTTCAACTGACTTGGAGATAATTTCTCCTACACCTACAGAGGAGCATGGTGCAGTTGATGACCAGGGTAATCAGCAGGATGATGCAGTTGATTTTGATCAAAACATTGACGATGATATGATTGAGGAACCAGTACCAGATAAGGCTCCACCAATTATTCCCAGGAGATCTACTAGAGAGAGACACCCTTTTACTAGATATCCAATGACTGAGTATGTTTTGCTCTCAGATAGTGGAGAGCCTGAATGTTTTGAGGAGGCCATGGATGATGAAAATAAAGATAAATGGATTGATGTTATGAAAGACGAGATGGAGTCTTTGCATGACAATCACACATTTGAGTTGGTGAAATTGCCTAAGGGGAAGAAAGCTTTGAAGAATAAGTGGGTCTTCATAATTAAGAAAGAAGACGGTAATTCTACACCTCGGTATAAGGCAAGATTAGTATTCAAGGGTTTTGGTAAGAGAAAGGCCATTGATTTTGGTGATATTTTCTCTCATGTTGTGAAAATGTCTTTTATCTGGACTATTCTTGGCTTGGCAGCTAGTCTTGATTTGGAGGTTGAGCAGATGGATGTTAAAACAGCTTTTCTTCATGGTGATTTGGAAGAAGACATCTATATGGAGCAGCCATAGGGTTTTCAGGTGAAAGGAAAAGAGGATCTTGTGCAAGTTGAAGAAGAGTCTTTATGGGTTGAATCAAGCGCCTAGACAATGGTATAAGATATTTGAGTCTATCATGAAAGATCAGGGTTACCGGAAGACTACTTCAGATCATTGTGTGTTTATTAACAGATTCTCAGAGGATGATTTTATCATTCTTTTACTCTATGTTGATGATATTTTGATTGTTGGAAAGAATGCTTCAAGGATTGACAGGATGAAGCAGCAGTTGGGCAAGTCTTTTGCCATGAAAGACTTGGGCCATGCAAAGCATATTTTAAGGATGCAGATTACTCGTGACAGAGAGGCCGGGAAAATTTATTTGTCACAAGAGAAGTATATAAAGAATGTGCTTCATAGATTTAGCATGAATGATGCTAAAGCAGTGTCAAGTCCACTTATATCTCATTTCAAGTTGAGTTTCAAACAGTGTCCTTCTGAAGATGATGAAAAGGAAAAGATGCAGAAGGTCTCGTATGCTTCAGCAGTGGGTAGTTTGATGTATGCCATGGTATGTACTAGACCAGACATAGCTTACGCAGTTGGTAAGGTCAGTCGTTTTCTTTCTAATCCTGGTAGAGATCATTGGAATGCTGTGAAATGGAATATGAGATATCTTTAGGGTACTACAGACTTATGCCTTACTTTTGGTGGTGTAAAACCCATGTTGGTTGGTTTTAACTGATTCTGATATGGCTGGAGATGTTGATTCTTACAAGTCTACTTCAGGATATTTGGTTAAATTTGCAGGGGGAGCTGTGACATGGAAATCGAGGTTGCAAAAATGTGTTGCACTTTCAACTACTGAAGCTGAGTATATTGCAGCAACTGGAGCATGTAAAGAGTTGTTGTAGATGAAGAAGTTTCTCCAAGATCTTGGTTTGAAGCAAGATCAGTATGTGTTGCTTTGTGATAGCCAGAGTGCTATTCATCTTGGTAAAAATGCATCATTTCATTCTAGGACCAAGCACATTGATGTTCGTTATTATTGGATTAAGGATGTGTTGGAGTTGAAGTTGCTAGCACTTGAAAAAGTGCACACGGATGACAATGGTGCAGAGATGTTGACAAAAGCGTTGACAATGGAGAAGCTTGAGATATGTCGTTCTACTGTAGGAATGACAAATTCCGCCACAATGTCGTGAGGGGGAGATTTGTTGGGTGGATCACTCCTTTGTGGAGCCCAAACCAACTAAATAATTGGAAAAATATTAATATGTCAAGTAGTATTTAAGTGAACAAATTAGGTTGATTTTCCCCTAATCTTCACAATAAAAAGGGAGTCAAAAGAGAAGGAAATTCGCAGCTTTTGTTGGTGCTACAACAGCAATTTTCCGTCGACGATCAGGCTTCGAAACAGACTTCGATCGGCACAAAATTTTGAAGGCTTGCGTCTCTCATGCTTCTTCCATCTGAACGGTGGAATTTGCGTTTCAATGGTTCAAATTTCTGGAAATCGTCCATGACCTGACTGCTGCGCTTCTGCTGCGTTTTCGGTGATATTTTTCAACAACTCTTGTATTTTGCATTCTTAGTTGATGCGTTGGTGTAGTTGAGTTGGTTGATGTGGTTGGAACACTTTTGTATCATCTTTTGCTGATTAGTGGAGTTTTTGTGGGCCTCGGCCTCGTGGTCTTTACTCTCTCACATCGAGAGGGGTTTTCCACGTTAAAATTGTGGTGTTGATTTTCTTATGTTTTTGTTTCACTTTATTCGTGATTTATCTTCGTTGGGGCTACCCGTTTAATTCCTTTGTGCGTCTTTGGGAAGAATTTGTGGGTATTTGTGATAAGTGTGATATTGCGGTTGTTTGTTTTTCCAACAAGTGGTATCGGAGCCTCGATTAGTTGATTTGGTTTTGAAGTGTTTTTGGTGAACTTTTTTATTGGTGAAATGGAAGCCAACTTGAATAGAATGATGACTTTGAATGGGTCTAATTATTCCATATGGAAAAATAATATGGAGGATCTTTTGTATGTGAAAAATTATTTCTTGCCGGTTTTCAGTGTTGAAAAATCTGATGATAAAACAGACGAGGAGTGAAATTTGTTGCCTAGGCAAGTTTGTGGTTATATTAGACAATGGGTTGATGAAAATGTTTTTATTATTTTTTTAATTTTTGTGCAACACAACGTCTGTGTCACTGACATTTGTTTTCGGTACGGGCGTCACTGGCATTGACTTTGATTTTCAATACCGATGTCAGTGGCACTGATATTACAGTTATAAACATATCATTGGTGTAAAACGGCAGACCCACCGACATTGTAAGTGAAACACAACGTCAGTGGCACTGACGCGTGTATCGTGGTGACAAATAGCAATTTAGGGGTAGTGGTCAAGTAAATGAAAAAATATAAGGATGTCAATAATAAATTCGTATTACCGATAGAATCCGCCTAAATAAATTAGTAAAACTTTAATTCATTTCACGTTAAAGACCATTCAAAGAAAATGATACAACTTTAATTCCGAAAAAATAAAAATTCTCCAATCAAGATAAAACCCTTTCATCTACTTCAATGTATGAAAGAAACTAAGTTCTTCATCGCTGATGATGTCAAAAACTGAACGTACCTACGTGGCACCTCTTTAATGGCCCGACATTAAGTATAGAGAGAGAAAGACTGTTTAAAGGGTCGGATCTCAGCAGCCGAGCTAGAGTAGCTGATCTCCTTAGCCTCTTAGGGTCGGCCAATGTCTAGGACCGACCTCCGAGCGATATAGGCTGAAACGTTATCCCGACCTCTACAGGTCGGTCAATACTTGTGTTCAAGCTTACCCACATCCGACCTATAAGGTCGGCCTAGGTCCCTCTCGGGCCAAACCCCTTGCACACGTTCTGAATTAGATAATTATGGAAGGAATCCCGAGCCATAAAGGCTCTAATCTTTATCATTCAATACAAATATTTAAACACCACAAATTATCTCCTAATATCAAGGAGATCAACTAACCATAATCCTTTTCTTTAGGGAACACGAGTCCACCATGGACACGCCACACGCTATCTTTAGGGCTCAATCCCTCTATATATACAATCCCTAAGGAACTACGGAGACTTGATTCCAATCCCGCAATGGATACGTAGGCAGCTTGATCACCATTAAGTGCAGTCTAAAACATTACACCACCACCTACCTGTTTGTATTTTCGTTGTTCTTGACGCTTTGAATAGGTTATCACTAGAGAAGGAACCCAGATTTCATATTGACGATTTTTGGAATCGTTAATTGGCGCTAGAATGAGGGTCTCTTTGTTTGATAATCTCTGGAAAAGATCCAGAATCAACATGGTGACCACACGGCAACAAGCCACCAACGGCAGCAACGCTAACAATGTGACAGAATCAGATGCTAACAACCAGAACAAGCAAAACGAAGAAGTTTCTCTCGACACAACCCACCAGGCGTTGGTAGATCAACTCACGGCTCTGGATGACGCAACAAAACAGGCTGTCCTCAACGCCGTCTTGGCAGAGGAACACGCAGAAGATGAAGACTTGGAAGGCCTAGAGGAAGATGATCCTCTTGAGGAAAATTCACAGGATCCGGATCTGCAGGAGGGAGATCCAACCGGAGAGAACTCCCAGGAACAAGATTTGGAGGCGGATAACCCCAATGACAGGACTTGACAGCAAACTCCTTCTCCTCCCTGGCAAAAACGAGCCAAGAGGGATGATCCGTCGACCTCATCGAATCTGGAAAAACAACTGGTCGTGCCCCAGGCAATGGAAGCAGCTCGCGCCGAGTTAGAGGCTATAGCTGGAAGGGGATCTGCACTCCTGGATCTCGAAAATCCTTTTTTTGAACAAGTTGAGAACTATCCCCGATCAACGAGGTTCAAGATCCCAAAATTAGAGCCCTACGATGGAACCAAAGACCCTCAGGATCACTTGTTCAAGTACCTCACGCACATGAATCTCGACTGTGCCCAAGAAGAGATGAAGTGCAAGGCGTTTTAGCGCTGCTCACCGCCCGCTCGAGAATGGTTCAAGAAGATACCGGCCAGGACAATTTATAACTTCGATACTCTATGAAAGATGTTCCTTAACGCTTTTATCACGGAGAAGCCATTTAAGAAGAATGCTACTCACTTGTTTTCTCTCAAACAGAAGCGAGATGAAACCACATTGCAGTACCTTAAGCGGTTCAGCGAAGAGTCACTCCAAGTACGAGACGCCGACGATCATGTTCGGATCGCATATTTTGTGGCTGGATTGCGTGAAGGGAGGCTATATGCCAAATTGATCAGTAAGCTCCCTGCGACTATGGAAGAGTGTATGGAAATAGCGTTCAAGCACTGTCAAGGGGAAGAAGCCAACCGACTGAAGCGAGAGCTGGAGAAGTCGGAGTCCAAGAAAGATAAGGTTGAAGATACTTCTGAAAAGAGAAGGAAGTCATCTGGAGATCGAGCACTAGGATCGACTATGGGCCGATCCGAAAAGAAAGGTGCCTTGCAACCGTGAGACTTCCCGATGTTGAACAGGCCTCACGAATAGGTACCGGAGATTATAGAAAGGAAGGGTTTAACGCGAACTCCCTTGCCACTGTGAAGCCCCCTGGACAGAAGGGACCAAAGTAAGTTTTGCACCTACCACCATGACACTGGCCATGATCTGGACAGTTGTAGAGATTTCCAAAGAGACGTGGACACAGCAATTGCTGAAGGGAAGTTGGATGAGGTCATGGAACGGCCTTAGTATGGTGAACGTCGAAGGTCGACGAGATTACCCGTAGAGGAACTACAACCGAGAGCACAATCGGTAGGGAGAGCCCCACTGAAAAAGAGATCGGTCTCCAGATAGGGATCAACAGATGGACAATCGGCCAATTAACACCATCAATATTATTGTGGAGGCCCTGGTAGAGCATTCGAGGTTAGCAGCCTAAACGCCCGATCAGGGGGCGTACAGGCGAACAGAGGAAGTCAGATCCCCTTTCAGGAAGTAAGTTATAGGCCTAGGGCCCCACTTCCACTGGTCCCGAAAAACGAAGGCCTGGTTATTGAAGTCGTGGTGAATAAGAATCTGGTGAAGAGGGTTTGCGTCGACACAGGTAGCGCCATCAACGTTCTATACTTTGCAGCTTTCCAGGAAATGAACCTTAAGGAGTCCGAGCTGACTCCTTTTTCAGTACCCTTGTTCGGCTTCACCGGTCCTCATGTTCATCCCTTGGGGATGGTTTGGCTCGCAACAACGTTTGGGAAGGAATCAGTGGGGAGGACTCTCATGGTCAACTATGTCATGGTCAAATCGTCATCAGCATACAATATCATCCTTGGAAGCCGGCCCTGATTGATCTTCGGGCCATAATCTCTTCAGCTCACATCAGTTTAAAGTTTCCGACCGCCTATGGCTCAGTTGAAATCAAAGGAGATCTAGAGGTCGCCCGAAGTTGCTATGCGGCCACTATCAAGGACAAAGGAGTTGTCTTGGCTTGATCAGTTCTGCAAGTCTTTATCATTTACTGCTTTCGCTAGTCTACTTTTGATTACTGCATTTTTGTTACGTTTCATCCATTTCATTATCAGTTTCACACATTTATGCTTCGTTGAACAAATTTTACTTTTCGTCATTTACTTACTTCTTTGCCTTGTTTTATAAGTCCATAATGGCAAGCTAACCAATATACCCTACGTGAAAACTTCACGCGAGAAGTCAGCATGACCTGGCCCTGCTCGCCGTGCTTTTAAACGAGAAGTCAGCACTAGCCAAGCCCTGCTCGTCCTTAAACTTCACGCGAGAAGTCAATCCAAATTGGCCCTGCTCACCGTGCTTTTAAATGAGAAGTCAGCACTAGCCTGGCCCTGCTCGTCCTTAATCTTTAAGGGAGAAGTAAGTCCAAACTGGCCTTGCTCGTTGTGCCTTTAAATGAGAAGTCAGCACTAGCCTGGCCCTGCTCGTCCTTAAACTTCACGTGAGAAGTCAGTCTGAATTGGCCTTGCTCGCCGTGCTTTTAAACGAGAAGTCAGCACTAGCATGGCCCTTAAACTTTACGCGAGGAGTAGTCTGATCTAACCTTGCTCGCCGTACTGTTATGGGAAATCTGCCTAACCTTGTTGGTCCTATAGTCAGTCTGACTTAGTCTAACTCATACCATCCGAGCTCACGAGTTAAGCTCAGCCTTATATACAACATAAGTGTGCAGTCTGAAAACTCAGAGTTGCATCCCGGGCAGCACGCCCCTTATAAAATGTTGGCGCAATCTAATCAAGTATGTCATCCAAAAACTTATAATAATGAATGAAATACTGGGGGGGCACTCCCCACCAACAATGAAAAAATATCAAAAATAATAAACAAAAGATTACTCAAAAAACAAAAACAAAACCACTTTTTTACTGAACAAATACCAAACAAAATCGAAGTACATAGTACAAATCCTTCAAAAATAAACTCCTAAACTTTATGAGTCTGGGGTCAGACTCTTCTGAGGCTCAGACGAAGGAGCCGAGCTAGACACAATAGTAGGCTGAGCAGTGTTCTTGGAAACAATGTCCACCCTAAGCTTAAAGTCTCTCACCCACTCATCATAAACCTGGCTCATCCCAGGTTTGTAATAAATCTTCTTAGGAATATCATCTACGACAAGGGAGGGATACTGAATCCTTACCTCGTATATCATCTGAGTATATCCATGGTTCAGGATGGGGATTAGCAACATTTTTATGGCCGCGGAATAATCCCCCGAAGCCTTATACTTCTGGATAGCCTCGGCACACCGAACTGGAATCATGGCTTCCAGACCGGCCACTCGTGCTTGGAGGTCGGCAACCTCTTTCTCCTTCATCACCTTCTCCCCAGCAAGCTCACCCGCCAAAGACTTCAGCTCTTCCTCTTGAGGTAAGAGTTGAGGCTGCAGAGCCTTCATCTCTGCATCCCTAAGTTGAGCAGCCGTCTTGACCTCTTCTCGTGTCTGCCTCAGCTCGGAAATTTTAACCTTCTGGGCAGCTGAATATGCAAAGGCCTTCCCCGGCCTCTTGAAAACCTCCTGGCCAATCGTTCCCCATGAACAATTAGGTAGAGAGAGTTAGTACCCCCAATAACTCGGCTTTAAAACAGCGGGAAACAAAAACCGCTTACCAATTCCACAGTCTTACAACCTATAATCGCCAGCTCTTCATCAGACATACTGGCGAAACGCTGCTGGTCGGAATCAGCTTTCTCCTGAGCTCCTTCTTGATCTTTGGACTTGCCTTTCTTTGAGGTATGACCCTCATGTGAATTCGACCTCGACTGCCCCTTCTTCCCGATCGCCAGATCCTTCTCCACCGTCTTCTCATGGATGCCTAGTTCGGCCTGCTCCTGAGGAGGAGCAGCCGAGGAAGCACCCGCCGTAGCAGCATCCATGGTAGGATCATCCACAAGCACGTCTTGGGCCAGGGAGTCGGCTCGAAATTTGTCGAACGCAACTTCCATACGCTGACTAGCAAATCCACGAAATCGGCCACTGCACATAAGGGCAGAATATTAGTCGGACAAAAAAGCAAATTGCAATAACATAATTCATAAAGAAAAATCCTACAGGATTTCCACTCAGTCTTGGAAAACTCTGTGTAGGGCTCAGGCTCTGCATCCTCTAACCGTGCCGCCCTTATCAGCTCATCATATAGGTTCTGCCACTCAATGGAGTACCCAGACTTATGGATTTTTTCCACCAGCTTATCCCGTAGCTCGGGATGCTCATCCTTGTCAAATTCGGCTATTCCAACGGCTCAACTTGGGTGATCGCAGTGACGGACGTAAAAGAACCGCTCCTTCCATCTCTTGAAGGATTCCTTACCTTAGGCATAATAGGGACATTGAGGGAGCAGTTGAGAAAAGTGATACCTGTAGGGATGGTCCTTCAAACTGACTCGATGGTAGAAGCACCTAAACTTCATTATGGTAAACCGCATGTTGAGTAACCGGCACCAGATAGAGAACCCGACGATGGCCCGAATGCCATTGAGGCCTATCTGGGAGAGGCCCGGCTCGTAGTGTTGAAGCACCGTGAGAAGAGCCGGACAAAAAGGTAGCTTGAGACCTACCTCAAAATATTCCCGGTGAACCGTGCAGAAACCCTACGGTGGGTTGGGCGTAAAAAGATGCGGATCCGAGGGTAACATATAGGCATACCCCTCTTTATCGATCCCATACTGCCTACATATCTCCTCCAGGTCTTCTTGACCCAGGATAGACCCAACATCACTGCTATCCGCAATAGCCATATCTGTGAAATCAGACTTAGGGTTCCGGTGAAATAAGGCTTATATATAAGGATAAAGGAAAATGGGCTACAAAAACTAAAATGCGAAAGGAGAAGAACTTACTTGCGAAAATAGGGTTGAAAGGAGAATAGCAAGCAGCTGCGGGAGATGGACCTTCTGTTTAATAAACCGGTGAGATAAAACGCTTGACATGACAGGGTTATAACCCCTCACTCGTCTCAAAAATCACCCATAGTTAGAGCTAGTGGGCGACGACGCCTCGACTTTCAGGATAGTTACCGAGGCGCCATAACTAGCTTTTCCACCTGGCAATTTGAATTCAAAACCTATAAGCTAGATGACCAACCCAAGATACCACATAGGCAGATCTGAGCCGACCAACCGAGGCTCGGCTGGATCTGAGGGGCTTATGACGATGCCAAAAACTGAACGTACCTATGTGACACCTTTTTAGTGGCCTGACATTAAGTATAGAGAGAGAAATTCTTTTCAAAGGGTCGGATCTCAGTAGCCTAGCTAGCATTGCTAATCTCCTTAGCCTCTCGGGGTCGGCCAATGTCTAGGACCGACCTCCGAGCGATATATGCACAAACGTTATCCCTACCTCTGCAGGTCGGTCAATACTTGTGTTCAAGCTCACCCACATCCGACCTATAAGGTCAGCCTAGGTCCCTCTCAGGCCAAACCCCTTGCACACGTTCTAAATTAGATAATTATGAAAGGAATCCCAAGCCATAAAGGCTCTAATTTATCATTCAATACAAATATTTGAACATCACAATTATCTCCTAATATCAAGGAGATCAATAAATCATAATCTTTTTCCTTAGGGAACACGTGTCCACCATGGACACGCCACACGCTATCTCTAGGGCTCAAGCCCCTCTATATATACAATCCCTAAGGAACTATGAGACTTGATTTCAATCCCCGCATTGGATACGTAGGCAACTTGATCACCATCAAGTGCAGTCTAAAACATTACACCGCCACCTCCCCCTTTGTATTTTCGTTGTTCTTGAGGCTTTGAATAGGTTATAACTAGAGAAAGAACCCCAGATTTCATATAGACGAATTTTGGAATTGTCAATGGCCATTCTTATACACCTGATCGAACTCCAGCTCGATAATTGCAATGTAATTAGCCTTTGTCCTCGATATTGAGAACGTAAGGTTGGGTCCGGCCCTTGATCGAGGCGGGACCAAGCTGATGCAAACATAAAGGGCTATTTTGATAGTAACTTCTTTATTAGAACTAGTATACATTTCACAAGTGCCATTCCTCCTTTCATTCGTCGAGTACGCGGCTCTGCATAATCATCTGGACGTATTCGTCAATTTATTGATGGGTGCAAACCAGGTTGTCCTTATTCTTTTGGATAGTTTTAACATATATGATTATTATTTGTATTACTGCATTGTTCATCACATTACAGGCAGTGGCCCCACCTATGGTGCGTGCTTTCTTTTTTCATTCTCAGCTGGCTGTTAGAAGGAACTATCCTTTGTACAGATCCATGATGCTTCCTGAAGATTATAGCCGTTCTGTTTGCCGGACGTTTAATAAAAAAACATTTCCTACAAGATCGTGCCTACCTTTGGATGCACCCCTACCGTATTGCTAGGGGTGCAATCCAGGTGTTTTTGTTCCTTTTGCTGTCAAACGATGTGCTCATATTTTTTTCTAGTTCTTGATATACCCCATTATATACTTGGTACAACTTCTGGCAAGGGTGTAGCTGCTCATTTTACGGACCGGACGTGTCGAATATTTCTCGGGAAGTACCACAATTCTCTGTTGCTCAAGCAAGTTCAGATGAGGGTGCAAAGAGATCTTCGGCTTAATTTCCTTTGCCCGTACACACAAGGCACAAGACAAAGTTGCAGCATCTATTCCACTTTGATTTCCATTGTTGTAATTATTTATGGGGCAGGGATTTTTTTGGGAGTGCATATAGCGAGTACTCTTCCCTATGTGATGGATTTTCCTACATTGGGTTTGCCACACATAGGGTTAAAGGAGGCCATGCTATGCACTCTATCAAGTAAATTTAGGGCGGGCCGGAATATGGCATTGAACTTTGTAGCTCTTTATTTGGTTTCTCAATAAAAATAAAGTTAAAAAAAATTTAATGTAACACCCCCAGACCCTGGGTCTGGTAGCGCTAAATGAGTCATAAATGTCCGGTCAACTGCTTAGACCGCCGTCCTCGCTTGGTCTAAAAGGGCTAACCCGAGTTGACATGACCTTTATGTCTCACACTTATATGGGGGTGAGCATTCTCTTATTTTACCGATGTGGGACTTTACATTCTCCCCCCCTTATAAGGTACTGGCGTCCTCGCCAGACGGGGCGAGCTCGTTCGGATCGTCCCTACCAGGAGGTAACTAGAGTCCATCCTTACACCGTCTTCTTATGCGGTGCAACGCATAGTTCCGTCGATAGTCGGCTCGATACCATTTCAGAACGCCCCAGGACCCCGGTGCAGTAGCGCTAAATGAGTCATAAATGTCCGGTCAACTGCTTAGACCGCCGTACTCGCTTGGTCTAAAAGGGCTAACCCGAGTTGACAAGACCTTTATGTCTAACACTTATATGGGGGTGATCATTCTCTTATTTTACCGACGTGGGACTTTACATTTGACTGCATAAATTCGTTTGGAAAACATGAAATCATTTCACAATAATTTTCATCCAAACCAAATGGTACAACTTTCATTCTAAATATATTACTCCCTCCGTTTTTATATATATGTCGCAGAGAGAAGAATCACACAGATTAAGAAAGTAATTAATATGCGTATTGGAAATGTATTTTTTTATTGGAGATGTAAATGTTTTGTTGGTAAAGGAGTTTTTAGTATTGGAATTGTGTTTTTTTTATTGGAGATGTAAATATTTTATTGGTAAAGGAAGAAAAAATAATAAATGCTGCATTGGAAATGTAAAATGACAGATAAATAAAAAAATGGAAAAAACTGAAATGTGACAGATAAAAAAAAACGGAGGGAGTATGCAATAATCAAGATAAAGCCTTTTTATCTAGTTCCATTCATGAAACGAAGTAAGTTCTTTAGTACCATTATTACGCACCGAAACTCCAACAGTATAATGATGTTTTTCTTTTCCCACGATATTCAGGAGGTACCACATGTCTTTTTTATTCTTTTCAAAATAGCTAAATCCTGAAACCACCTTCTCCAACTGCAAGTTGGTGTGAGCCTCCTTATTATGTTGATCAATGGAAAACTTTCCAATTTCGAATATTTTGGGATCATTTGGGTCTACCGGGTTGACACGAGAACTAACACGTCTGCTAGCAGCAAACTGTAAGTGAAAAAAGGCCACAAGAATTGCAAGAATCATGAACTGAAGTGGACGTGATTCGAGAGACATTTTTGTTTTTTGGTAGACTTAATTTGATGGTGGTTGTAGAGAGAAATTTGTTGATATGATCAATATTTTCTTGATGTATCTCCACTAATGTTTATGGTGGTATTTATCTTGTTGTGTTTAGGTTTGTTACGTGTGGGACCTATGGAGACCGTTTGGATTGACCCTAACACCATCTCCGGTAGGAAAGTTGAAAAGTTTTTATACGTTTTGTAAAATTTTATTGGCATTTGATGGGGTGATGAGTAGGAAAGAAAAAATGAGAATAAATCTGTTTTTTTTTTTTTTTTTTTTTTTTTTTTTTTTTTGGTGGTAAGAAATGTTTGTGTGATGGACAAAACATTTATGCATAGTGAGTTTATATAAAATGATAATGTTTTTTTCAAAGGGACTATATTTTCACACAAATATTGTTTTACACTTACTAAAAAAGAGAGAGTGCGGCCCGTTTGAATTTTTCACACGCTGTCATTCATTGTAAATGAGTCGGAAAATATATACTATTCTCGCCAATTTATGGTCAATTCATTCGCGAATGAAACCATTCGACCCAATTTGAGTCAGAATACGATCATTATACTGATTTTATTCTAATCAGAATTTTGAATGTTTTTCATACTCAATACCGGTCAGAAAGACATTCTGACTAAAATTGAGTACAAAAAACTTTTAATATTCTGTCTGAAATTCAGTCAGAATCAATAGTAATGCTCTTATATTGTTGTTGTTATCCTCGACTCCAATTCTAGTGCGAATGTGTAGAGTATTCGGACTCAATATTCGCTGAAGAATGATGCTCGACTATATATGAGTTTGGAAAACTTCAAACATTCTACTAAAATATGGTCGAATCAACCAGGTGTGGACTCTCAACATGTATATTCGACCATATTTCGATTATGGATAATGTGTCATATTCTGACCAAACTTTGGTCAGAATGAACGCGCGTAAAATTAAAAAAATAAGGGCGAAATTGGAAAAAAAAAATCTGTGTGGTAAGATAAAAATTTGTGTGAAAAGATATTCCCTTTTCAAATATCTACATAAAATCTACACCCCATTATATCACTACCGATTTTACATTTATTAAAAGAAGAAAAAAAAGAAAAGAAACAATTACAAGCACAAGATAATGTTGTGCTGAATTTTAAATTAAATTTCCGTAGTAACTTTATCGTTATGTGTGACTTTGTGTAATGAGAATTGGGATCGTCTGTTGTAAGCCCCCCGTGCTGTCCAGTGCTGTGAAGTAAACCGGCGTCGTTTCGACTCAAAACGATGCCGTTTTGCTGTGTTTTTTTTAAGCTCGGGACCAAAACGGCGTCGTTTGGACTCGAAACGATGTCATTTTGACACCACAGCAGCCCCTGTTGTGTAATACACACAGCAGAGGATCCGGACTCGTGTTATGAAGCCTTAAAAAAAAATTGTTGAGCCATTACCCAAAGAGGCCCCACTGCCTCTCCCCCACGATTTTTTTTTGTGTCGAAGAAAAGGATCTTGGGTATGTATTATCAAAAACTATACACCATGTGTACCATACAACAGGGGCAAAAATGTCTCCCCACGATTTCGTAGATGATGTAAATCAAAGGATATGTCTTGGTGACCCAACATGAAAGAGCTGTTCGCACAGATCTCTTTGCTAGAAGGATAAAATGTTTATAAAGAAGATATTATAAACTCTAGATGTGATAAAGGTTCATCAGTCAAAATGCTTTAAAACATCCGTTCTAAAATATAAGTCATCCTAATTGTTTTCACACATATTAAGAAAGTGGTTGAATGTCATAAATTTGATGGTTAATGTTTAAAATTCCCCTTGAATATCATTAATGCAATATGTGTTAAGTAATGAAAATTGGTTGGATTGAGGATAAATTAGGGGAAAGATAGAGAAAAGAATAATAAATGTTGCATTGGTAATATAGAATGACATATATTGTGGGACAAAACAAAAAGTATAGGATGACTTATATTTTGGAACAGAGGTAGTACATTTATCACACTGTCGCGAATGGGACTTGAACTCAGGATCTCTTGATCCTTAACTATTGTAGCGGATCGCAATTGAAGAAGAACGGAAACAAAGAAAATGCAAAGATTTAACGTGGTTTCCGACGTTGCGCCGACTACGTACTCCACAGACAGAAAAAGAGACATTTTATTATGTACATAATTTCAAGAAGATTGACACTTCTAGGTTACAATGATTGCGGGCATTTATAGCCTTGGAAACCTAACCCTAGCCGTCATAACGACTTCTGCCGGAATTCCTATAAATGCCCAGACGTGACTCAGCCCACAAGAGTCACTAAATGTAACTAGGTCAGATGCAAAACCAGTTTAGACATGTTCAACAGACTCAACTGATTCACTCAGTTGACAGATGGACCTCAGCTACACTTCACACAACTAACTTCCAAGACTTGAACACTCCACTCAGCTTACCATCACTCAATTGATCCTAGTTTCTAGCTCGGCTAGATTTAGACGCAAAGATCAAGTCACATTGATAATGAATCTCCACATTGACTTGAACTCTCGTTCAAATAGATTGCATAATCAGACGTACTGTACCAGATGAATTCGTCAATACCAGATGTACTCCCCCAGACTTCTCCATGGAAAACCTCAGATGATCATCTCCTCACATAATTCTTCCCAGATTCAGATTATAAGCTCCGGATGTTGACCAAATTGAGACAAACTGAAACTTGCCCTTCTAAACAGAATTGGTGAGCATATCAGCAAGATTATCTTGAGTGCTGATCTTCCTCACCTTGATTCTCTTCTCATTTCTTAAAAAATCATACCTCACATTTATATGCTTGGTAATCTCATGATGAACATGATTCTTATTCAAACATATTGCACTCAGAGTGTAACAATGTATCTCAACTTGATCCTGATGCAAACCCAAACCATTGACTTGTCCCTTCAATCAGGTTCCCTTCTTGGATGCTTTAGTAAGACCCATAAATTCTGCCTCATTGGTGGATAATAACACTGTTGCCTGTAGGGTTGACTTCCAGCTGACCACTTAATCACCCACGGTGAAAACATAACAAGTCATTGATTTTTTGTTGTCCATAAATGAGACCAACATCTGATGTACCCCTGAGGTACCTAAACATCCTTTACATAGCTTTTCAGTGTTCCTTTTGTTAGGAAATAAACGCGGAAACGCAGCGAAATTTAAAATTTTGATTTCCTTTTAACCAGGATCGACATCAATTAAACAATAAACAAAAAGAAGTATAAAAGATTTCATACTAGTTTGATCTAAAAGATGTAACGCCCTGTTCCCGGACACCGAGTCCTTATCCGGAAATCGAAACGTTCGGCACGCATAACATTAAATCAATAATATTACACTTAAGCCTTTACTACGTCGTATCAAATAAAAGCAAACGAAAGCTAAAAGACTCGGGTAATTAATTTTTCAAAAAAACCAAGAATAGAAATCAAGAACTAAAGGGGAAATGTAATATTATTACATAGGAAAATGAAACCAAAATGTACGAATTTTGAAGTACTAAAAGTAAACTACAACATCCAATAATAATCCAAGTCTATGAAATAAATATAAATAAATGAATAATCAACAAGGTCTTCAACTCCGGCGTCCTGAAACGTCATCATCAAAGTCCTCCTCAAAATCGTGACCAACCTGTACGTCTTCTCTCCCCCAAACACATAAATAAACATGCATTTGAGGTAAGTACAATGTACAAAGTAAGAAGTAGAAGCTACAACATAATTAAGGTTTATTATTAAAAGGTTTGTCATAACGAGACCGACTCAATTTAGGGTTCACTACATGCCCATCGACACGTCATGACTATACGTTTCTAACTTAGCCTATCTTTGTTACATCATTATTCAAGGACACAATGCATGGTGAAAATTCCACCACGAGATATACTTGCCAACTACGGAGATTAGCACCGGTAGTCCCGGGATCTCCCCGGTATGCATATACGTTCGATGGATTTCCTTCACTACCCTTCAGCCTTTTGAGCCAGTAGCGTTGTCCACCTTTTATGAATGTATCACATCGCCGATTTGAATCAGTGCCTAATCAAGAATAAGTGACGTTTTAGCTTTTATCTACACATATGTAATTATTAATGTGAATTGACTAACCACCTAAATGCTTGCAGAATAAAACCCACCTTAACTCAACCTACTCCCTCACTTAGATAGCTAGACACCACATCTTAACAATTACACAGACATTGATGAACTCTAGTTCATCAAAACACAAACCCTTTCATGCCCTTCGACGGATCCGAACTTCAACTCCCTTTAAGAGTACATTCGGTGTTTGAACTGAACGAATCAGAAGTTCAATCGAGGCTTGCTCATATTCAATTAATGTTATTTGATCATGAATTAAGGTTTAAAATTCAAAACATAGCTTATAACATCATTATACAGAAATCTTGGGCAATGCGTGCGCATTACTTTGGAATGTGTACGCATTCCTGCTGCTGAAACCTGCTGGAAACTCTCTGTTCAATCAATGCGTGCGCAATGTGCTCAATGCGTATGCATCCCAAGACCAGAACCCAAGCTGAACTCTTTGTTTGATCAATGCGTGCGCATTCTTATGAATGCGTACGCATCCATCAGACGACAAACATCCTAAACAACTCTGAAACAACAATGCGTGTGCATTCCCTTGATGCGTACCCATTGAACCTGCTGCTACTATCCTAAGCAATCCAGTAACAGGAATGTGTGCGCATTTCTAGCCAATGCGTACGCATCCTACGCAGAAAAAGCCCTAAAACTTGTTTTTCATCTCTTAACGATCTCTACTCGATTCCAAACATCTTGTACACGAAATATAGCAGAAAAACAATAGAAAAACATAACTATCACAGATCCTAACTTCCCTTAATCTCTGATCAACATCTATGCTCAAAACTTGATAGCAAACGCATCAAAACATGATCTAATCTACTTTAAACCACAATTAGGTTGTAGGAAGAGCTTCTTACCTTTAGCAAGCTTATTCCAACTCCAAGAACTCCAAAAAACAGCAGCAAACACTGACCTTTTTTTGCAGAAAACATGTGTGATAAATCCCAAACTTAGATTAGATTCAATCACACGCTTCTAAACGATAAAAACTACGAGTTGATGAGTTTGAATCCATCAAACTCAAAGGAGAACAAAATTAGGGCTCGAACATACCTTTACAAAGCTTCAACTTTCTGATTTCAAAACGAAACCTTCTTCACAACGATTCCGGTGCTCGACTCTGATCTGAAAACCGTTATGAATTGACGTAGAAATTGATGAAAAGTTCCTCAGCCCTAATCCCTTGCTCACACACGCAGAGATGATGAATTTAGGAGGTGGAGAAATCTAATTTATAAGAGTTGTGGGGATTTATTTTCCTTAAATAACAAATCCCAAAATAATAAAAATCTTATTAATTTCCTTAATCATAAAAATCAGATTTTTCTCCTTAAATATATACATATATATATCTCGAAATATATATATAAATACATACATATATATATATATATATATATATATATATATATATATATATATATATATATATATACATACATATATATAATTTAACAATTACTTAAACTCCGAATAAAAAGAACCGAACCCAATATTTCTTTTGAGTAAAATGACACGTCTGTCTTTTCCCGAAAATCGGAATATTACAAAAGATCGTCGCCTTGTTTACGATTGTAGTTTATGCACGAAACCGCCCAAGTGTTCGGCCTCTACCATTGATCCACATGAACAACCGTCGTAATCCTCCCATATGATTGCTACCGGAAAAATTCAGCTGCTAGACCGCCTATTTTTTCCTCCCAAAATTCTCTCTCAAGAAAATCTCTTTTATCTTTCTAAAATATTGCAAGAATGTTGTGACCTAAAAGAGTTAGTACAACTCCCCTTTATAGGAGATGGGGCGCCAGTGCCACCTATGATTCCCAATTGGATTGAGAATAGCTTCTTGATTGGAGTAGGAAATAAGAAAATCTTTTCCCGATAAAATAAAGATTAAGAAAAAAAATCCTTTTAATTGATTTATATCATTAATATCTAATATACTATATAAAATATTTCAATATATATATATATATATATATATATATATATATATATATATATATATATATATATATATATATATACATATGTAGATTTTGTTTTTTTTGCCCTTCATTTATTGGGTGGTTGAAGGTTGAGGGTTGAGGCGGGGGGTAAGGTGACGCTTTGGAGATGGAAGGTTCTCTGTTTCAGTTTGCTTGGATATAAGAAAATGAATTTGGTATAATGCCACTGTTTCCTGTTGTTTAGCATGTGTGCCGTGCAATAGACATTTTTTTTTTTTACTTCTTTATATATACATTTTTCTTACAACTATGCATTTTTTTCTCATGATGTTGATATTTTATGCATAAAGTAATTTTAGCATTTTTTTTTCTCTTATTAATAAAATCGTGCGTGCAGCAGTTTATGAATATCAACATGAAATCACTTTATTGTTGTGAAGTGGTTCTTTTTATCAATGAAGTAATGTTTCTTGCTAATCAATTGTCGGAATGTAAACTATTGACATGGCTTCACCTTGCAGGAAGATTGATAAGTTGGTTTGGTATGCATTTATGTGCTTTGTGATTTGTGAAAGACTGGAGGTATTAGGATCAAACGCTTACCGTTGTACTAAAACCAATTGGTGTTAGTAAATGCGCTACTATATTTCCTTATATCACTTTTAACAGGAGGGCGAGCATAAAGCATTAAGGGAGCGGGCTCTTCTTAAATTTTCTACCTTTATAAGAATGGGTACTTCATGATCCAATGTTGGGGGTCATGATTAGACGATGAGACAGAGAGAAAGGAATCTGACACTCAGGTGCTTCAGGTATCATACCACAAAGTGTGTACACTTCAATGTTTTCGTTCCAAAGTTGTTTGTTCGTTATGCCTCAACATTTTTGCTTCGTGCCGGATTAGGAAGTAATTGATCTCTATATTTGAAATTGTTCAATGTGCAGCCTCCAAGCATCTTGCATTTCCAAGATTGGATTTCTTAAGGTTTGCGGTTACCCTTTTTCATAGTTTCGAAATTTCGAATCTGTAACATCCCAAATTTTGGGATATTACCGTGTTAGAAAATTGACAGCAGTTTAGATCATCGAATCCAAATCGAGCATATTTGGGATTCTATAATATTTTCAAATCATGGTCACTATTTTCATTATTGTCAAGTTGCATTATATTTTCTACATGCGTAAGTTTAACGTTCTTGTAACTATATTTTAATTATTTTAATAGTAAATATTTTTTTTAATATGTCGACTTTAGGAAATTTCACTATAATAGGAATAACAAATTATTTCTATGACAAAATCTATAAGACAATAAATGTGCATTAGTTATTTGAATTAAGGATAATAAATACGAGTTATTTTTAACAATAAGTAATACCAGGGATAAGGGTTAAGCGTTACGTCTGTTTTGTAAAACATTGAAACGAATATATTAATATTTAGCCGTTATTTAATCTATTTAAAACAAACAATTATTATTCTTTATTGTCCTTATATTCATTCTTCTTTTAGCAAATCATTTTCTACCATATAAATTGAATCGAGCATCTGGCCATCTCTGCTACCAAGTCAAGCCTATAGATGTCGTTTCTCCACCCAAAGTCCACTTTTATGGCTGGCCTTTTTATGTCTTCATACCCATCCCTGTATCCATCACCAACCACCAAAACGACCATAGCGTTGATCAAGAAAATAATTTATTTCTCTTTTCGTCGGCGACACCTTTCAACCACTATGCGATCACCACCCATGTACACCATTACACTATTTTCTTAGACAATCTTGTTGTCACCACCATTGATCGAACTCACCTCGATTGATGAACCGGTCATCAGACAACGATATTCATGCTACCATGGCCACTTCATTTTCTATGACGAACCGGTTTCCTCAACCGACCATGATCTTAAGCATGTGTTTAGCATTCTACGGCAATCAGTGTCTAGCCGTTGGATGTTGTTAATCAGATGTTTACAGAACAATGAAGATTCATTATCATTGTGTTGTTTTAGAATTTCTTTCCGTTGGAAACAATATGTTAGGGTGGATAGTTGACCTTTGGAAAATAGTTCGGCTGCAATGTTTTGTTGACAAAAGGGTGGTGAAACATATTAAAATAAGAGAATAAGGATGATTAAATTATTTGTGTGCAATTGACGGAAGCTGCCTAGCTGATTTTAACGGAACGAACCAAGGTTGGAAATATAACTATATATATGCAGGGAGTCTAATAACACCACGATCGTTCGGTGAGTTTATTTCATTTTGATATAAAGCCAAAGCGTGTTTTATAATTATTTTCAACATTTTCTCTATATCAAATGATGTTTTAAATCGGAAGTCATTTCGAATGTTTTCTTTAAAATTAACAAATGACCGTTTTGAGCTACTACACGTTTTTCTCGAAAACTATAAAAATTGACACTTGGAATTAACGGATAATACTTGTTCGCTCGTGGCACGAAAGTGTCAAAACTCTAGTGGCTAGGGGGATTAGAGTTACTGCTCTAGGAGAACGGCTAGTCACCGGTCTCGGGCCTCTTGACTCAAGTCTTTCCGGCGATGAGCTAGAGTGCTCGCTCGTAGAAGAGGGGACGGTACCTTTTCCCGAAGATTCGCGACACGGCCGGAAAGCAAGGGGCCGACGGATGTGTCATGGTTCGAGGGCGATGGGGTTATTTGGAGCCCTTTGGGAGGTTCACTGGGTGAAAGTCTGAATCCTTTCCCTGACAATCGGCCGGAGTTGTCAGGCAAGAGCTCGCTTGTTGAAGTGCGGTAGCAAATCGTGTTCACGTGTGGAGTTTGGTTGGTATTGACTCATCGATTAGGCCAAGTCGGTGTCAAGTAATCTAATGATATCCTCTCGTAAATTCAAGTAATGATCGATTGTACAATAAAGACACAACTTAAATTCAAATAATGATTGATCGGTGTATTTTTTTGTTTCCACTATATATTATTATTGTACTTATCTGTAACACTATCGCACATGGCTCATACCAGCGTTTTTGCTGACGACTCTATTTCTTCTGTGTTTTGTTTTCATTTTCTTTTCTTTTTAAAATAAATACAGGTGGTTGACCCCGGATAAGAGATCGGAAAATTTGGAACAATGATATTTATCAATATCGCTACATGGTGGATATGCCTTAGAAATTGATGACATGGTTCGTGTTGTGGATTTTAATCAATTTGGGATTCTATTTGTTGTAATTCTTGATGTAACTAGTTAGTGAAATATTGTAAGTGTTTTGATGGAATTATATTAAAATTTGGGATGTGTGGTACTTTATTGATGTCGATGCGAAAGCCTCGCAACCTCCTCCTAGAATGACCCCAGTAGACCTAGGGGTCGGGAGTGGGTCGTTACAGAATCAATTCTGTTTTTATTAGTTTTTTTTTTCTTTCTAAGAATTTATAATGGTGGCGAACCCTGTCTAGAAGATGTCAAGAGAGAAGAAACATGCAGTGATCTGAAGCCACTGGAGAAGATATCGAGTAAGGGGACACCAACAAGGGAGAACAACATGAAAATGACGTACAAATATCAATTCAACTATTCTCACCGTCGTTTTTAAGTTATATTATTTGTTCTACAATTTATTTAATGATATTGCTCAAAATCTATGCCGAGTGACGATGCTGGATCTCGTCTAGTAATAATCCGGGCCGTTTAATCTAGGGTAATATGAACGAAGGATGGTTTTTTGGGTGATTTTTAGACTGAGCTTGAGAGTCTCTTTCAAGTTGCCTACGTATCCTGTTATGTTTCGGGAATCAAGTCTCCGTAGTTCCTTTGGGTTGTTTATATAGGGAACGATTTATCCCTTTCCTTGTCCTGCAAGGAATTATATTATTATTATTATTATTATTTATTATTTCCCCTAAGGATTAACACGCATAAATCTCCCTAATTTAGGGATAATTATAGACATATCTAATGTCAAGATTACAGTCATTATGACCTAGGATTATTTCCTTGTTTATCTGATATTATTAAGCATGTGTGTCAAATACGAATAAGGAAGGCTCTGGCCGACCCGCGTCAAGCCCCCAAGGCCATCTCGACTTGCACTGGATTGCCCGACCTCCACTCTTACCGAGCCAACCTGCGGTGGTAAGTTAAGAAGGGCCGAGCTGACCTCCCACGTGGGGTTCAGGTTCTCTTTCTCAGTTAAACTCTACGGCTCCTAGCCTTTATTAGCTATTAATTCTCTATTTTCCATTAATGGTTAATCGATATAAAGATGACACGTGGCGAGGGCTAGTCCGACCCTCGTCATAAGCCCCCCAGATCTGACTGAACCACTCGTTGTGAGGTCGGATCTGTTAGAGGTGTTGTTCGGCCACTGTCATCTAGACTTGTAGAACTTACGATGGTCTTCTCTGCCAGGTGGCAAAGTTACTATTATGACGCTGTCATTCGTGCCCACATCTTCTGAAGTGGAACGGTTTTTGAGAACGTTGCTGCAATTCCTTGTTTAGTGCCTTCTACGGCTGCTGCTCCTACTTCAACGGCTCCTGCCGAGCTGCACCAGGTCAATGCCTCTGGGGAGACTCTTACTCCTGCTACAGAGCCTGGGCAGAACTCAGCCCTTAATGCTTCTTAGGTTTTTGAACTTGCATTTCATTTAGGCTTCGTTGTATTTTCCATCATCGTTTTCATAGAATAATCGTACTGATCTTTTTGCATCGCTGCTGGCAGTGTCAACTTATGTTGAGCTGCTTGTTGATGTGAATGAGGAGGAGGTCCGCGAAGAGGATCATACTGAGACTAATCAGGGCTCGGAGAGGACCGAGAGCGTTGATCTGCATGCGACCCGATCTATGGGTACCGTCCTGAATTCCTCTTCAACTCGGCATTTATCCGAGCTTCCTGACGACATACCTAGGTCACCCTCCGTGCATAAATGGGCTAATCTTATAAAAGTGGATGCGGATACAGAGAAGGGAGATGAGGAAATGGAGGAAGTCGGCCTTCAGAGAAAGAGGCAGGTTATAACTGCTGCTACTCCACAAAGAGGTAGATCCAAAAAGAGGAGGCATGAGGCTCATCTGGATGACGATATCGAGGACCTGACCGAGGATAGACCTTCCTCGGGTCAGGGGCGCCTGTCTGACCATGACCTGGCAGTAGTGGTATATATTCTTCCTTTTGCTTGACCACCGATTGGGAGAGTTTAAGGAAGGAGAGGACACTGGGGCTAAGCATATTAAACGCCGCCTTGTTTCTTAGAGCACTGAGCCAACTCCTTCCTCAGCAGAGCAAAATCCTGGTGCCCAGAATTGATTGCCCTTTCTCTTATTGCCAATACAAACTTGTTTTATGAAATTTCTAAAAAAAACTTGTATGCTTTCTGGATGTTTGTGGGGCTCTGCCCACTATACTTTTATTTTGAAATTTATTCTGAGTTTTGAGTACTTACCTGGTACCCTGTGCACCCCCTAGTATGGCATGCATTACTTATTGTAGTGGATGGCATACTTTTTTTTTGATTTTGAGCTCTGTATACTCTTTACGATTTGGTTTTAGCCTGATTTGCAGACTCAGGAATTTTTTCCATTGTATGCTTTCTGACTCTGGCCTACAGTACTCAGTTTTCTATCCTTCCTGCGTACTTAATAAATACTGCTGACATATGTTTGCCGAGTCCGACCGGTGGAGCTCAGATGTCAGTTTCAATGATTTGAGCAGAGTCCGTTCTTCGGAGCTCGGCTTGCCTGTCTTGCAGACTTAATTTTTTGGAGTCTGCTCAGGCAGACTTAATTATTTGGTATCTGCTCAGGCAGACTTGACTTTTGGAAGTCTGACTTGCAGACTTAGTTTTTTGGTCATATCAAAACTGTATAATTTCAAAAATTATAGCACATTAATTTTTTTGCAACTTACCTTGCCCTTTCCGGTTATTTTCCTTGCAAATTTTTCGGCTGCCTGTTCATCTGATCAGCTCTTCCAGCCCTCCAGTACGCCATGCAATACCTTAATAGTTTTTGGATGGCATACTCAATTTAATGTTTGTCCTTTGCGAACTTTCTGAGTCTGAACTGCAGTGCTCAATTAAAAATTTAGCCTGACCTACAGACTCGGGAAGTTTGTCCTTTGCAAACTTTCTGAGTCTGACCTGACTCAGTTAATATCCCGACCTGGCCTGAGGACTAGGGGATCTTGTGGTATTCAAGCTATCTGAGTCTGACCTGCCGGACTCAGTTAAAATTCTAGCCTGACCTGGAGACTGAGGAAGTTTGTCCTTTACAAACTTTCTGAGTATGACCTGACTCAGTTAATACCCCAATCATCGGAAGAAACGGTTAGCGTGTAAATAGAATCCTATCGCTGTTGTAATATTCATACGGTCGTAGCTCAAAAGTCAGAGCATTATCGACTGTAGCTTATAATCTGGATATCCTATTCTCGAAGTGTCACATTACTTCCGCTTTTCAAAGACTTTTGAAAATAAGACATTCCTTACAAGAAGGTCATTTCAGATATTTACTCCTACTATTAGGATACGCGATTTCCAGACAAGCGACATAAATCCTACGGATGCTTCATTATCATACCCAATCAATACCGCACGATCGCCCCATGACTAGGGGAAACCTCAATTGTATTAAAGCATGACAATCCACAATGTGATGTTACGAGGACTCCGATTTAAGGATAATTACACAACCGCCACATAGTGCGACACTTAATAAAGTAAGTGGGTCAATCTAACATACGCATTCTCTAAAACATGTATGTCCATGTACAGTCCAAGTGTCTCTATACTTCGATAGATGAGATCTATCACTATCTTCGCAAGGTAGATAGAAGACATCTAATACTTTCTAGTCTAACGGTACTATAAATGTTCATTTAAAAATACAAACGACTAGAGATATGTAAGTAGAAAATTATTTAAAGTGAGCTGATATCTTATCAACCATATTCACTATTATGATTTCTCTATCATAGTTTGACACTAGGGACGTTATCATATATACAATCTCATAATTGGTTCATTAGACGAACAAATATATAATAACAGAAAAGACATTTATTATATTTATAAATAAATTGACGAAGTATAAACGATCTGACCCAGTCAGATCCGATCCAACCCGATTGGGTTTAGGGCATACATGAACACCTTTCCAAGTTGAGTCATAAAACTGCTGAAGACACTGACTACCTAAGCCAAATCAGGCATAGTGCACACCATGGCATACATTAGACTTTCCACTGCACAAGCATAGGGAACCTTTGACATGTACCCCTTCTCCTCTGCTGATTTTGAAGCATAAACAAATAGATGAACATTTGATGCCATTGGAGTATCTATTGTCTTTGCAACTTACATGCCAAAACTAGCCATATCTTATGAATATAGCCCTGTTGAGACAACAAAAGCTTCATCTGACTCCTGTCTCTATAGATCTCCAACCCCAAAATTTTCTTCGTTGCACCCAAATACTTCATCTCAAAATTTGACACTGAGAAGGTCTTTCATAATCTGAACATCAGACTTCTTTACAACAGCTATCAACATGTCATCCACATACAAGACAATATAGATGAATGATCTATCTCTCAGCTGACTGTGATACACACAACAGACATATGGACTTCTACCGTAACCCAATTGAATCCTGTAACTGTCAAACATTTTATCACATTGCCTTGGAGCTTGCTTAAGTCCATACAGGGACTTCTTCAACTTGCAAACATACCATTCTTTACAAGGAACTTGGAACCCTTCTGGATGGGTCTTGTATATCTCCTTATCTACATCACCATATAGAAAAACCATCTTCACATCAAACTGCTTAAGTTCAAAATCCAGATGTGCCACGATTGCTTGTAACACTTTGATAGAAGTGTGTCTGAATACCGTGATAATATGTCATCATAATCCACCCATTCTTTCTGACTGAACCCTCTTGCAACCAGACGTGCCTTATACTTGATTCCCTCAGCCAATGTCATTCCTTCCTTTTTCTAGAAGACCCATTTACAAGTGATTATCCTCCTTTCATGTGGCTGTTTGACCAGATCCTCTGTTTGATTTTTTTAGTAATGACTCCATTTCATATCCCATGGTAGCAAGCAATTGTGGTGACTCGGAACATGTCCCTGCTTCCTGGTAAGTAGATGGTTTAGATCCATCCACTTCTTCTGCAGCTTGAAGTGCAGATCCAACCATATCCTCAAACCCATACCTTTTGGGAGGTCCAACATTGTTACTTCTAGCACTGCTGACTGTAATACTCTACAGACCAATATCTTCGGTTTGAGTAATAACTGACCCTTATTCACTTGACTGGTTTAGATCCAGCTCTGTTCTACCAGATTAGATGAGTGTTGAGTGTGATAAGTTGAATTTTGTTGTTGAGCTGCCTCTACCTAAAGCTCCACCACTCTGTCAACTCTCTCAGTTTCAGCTCGGGTATAGGATTCTGATAAGCTCCTTACAGATGAGCTGAGTATTGAATTTTCATTGAACATCACATCTCTGCTGAGTATGAATCTGTTGTGTGCTGTTGACCAAATTTTATACCCCTTAACTCCATCTCCATACCCTACAAAGACTCTTTTATTGGATCTTGGCTCTAGTTTACCTTCACTAACATGATAATAAGTTGTGCTTCCATAAACCCTTAGACCTGAGTAATCTATAGGCTTGCCAGATCATATCTCAATTTGTATTTTGAGATTGATCCATGTGTGATGTCCCTGGTTGATTAAGTAGCAAGTTGTGCTGACACCCTCTGCCCAAAATCTTCTTGACAAACCAAAATTAGCGGGCATGCATATTTCCCTCTCTAGAAGAGTTTGATTCATCCTTTCTGCAACACCATTACGTTGAGGAGTATTCTTAACTGTATGGTGCCTGGAAATACCCTCATCCTTGCAGAACTGATCAAATTCAGACCAGCTGAATCCCAGACCATTATCTGTACGGAGACTCTTGATCTTATTCCCTGTCTGATTCTCCATTAGAGCCTTCCACTTTTTGAAACCGTACAAAATGAACATCAGTACCACCTAAAGTTGTATATCACCGCACGAAACATTATTCGGACTTGGAACCTCCAAAAGCATGTGTGAGTAAAGGTGAGGTGGGAAATGATGTATCCATAAATTTGTTCCAGTGGGATTACCGGCATTTAATGCTTTTTTTAATCTAACAATTTGTTTCAGTGGATTCATGGAGTCTAAAATTAAATTTATAACAACAAAAAAACATCATTTAATACCAAAAAAATTCCCAGGTCTGAGTGGCATTTGGTGACTGATTGAGCTAAAATTTACCCCAACAAAAACAATTTAAAAAGACTCGAAACCGTGGGCAAACTAACTCTTTAACCGGCAATGTACCGGGTCGATTGCTAGCATAGCTACAGGAGTTCGAGGTCGAACCCAAAGGAATATGGTTGTGATTACCAAAGCAAACTTCAAACTTAGTCTAGGAAAATCGATGGTTGAAAAGGTTTATACAACTACAATGACATTAAAGCGATTAGTAACGAAGTTTAACTAATGGAGAGGGACATAGCCGAACCATGATCCATCTAGCTAGTTTCAACCCTAAGGATAGACAAAACCGGGAGTGTGCATTAAAACAAACAAACTCTTGCAAATGATCTCACGGGTGCGTGCTCCTAATTATGGTGCTAAGATCTGAACAAATCTCCTTTAACACCCTATACCATGTTAACTACCTTTCCCTTTAGAAGATTCACTAACAAGACATGATACGAACTAGAGCCGCTTAAACGTTAAAACGAGTAAAATCACTTTGGGCCCGGGCTTAACAACTAAGCCGGGTCTACTCCGCGATCCTAGAACCCCTTATCCCACATCTTCCCGCAGAACAACTCATATAAGGTTGTTGTGTGTGATATTTGACCTAGGTAGCTAATCTAGTCCAAATCCGTTATAACAAGTTTTAAGACGTGAAATATGCAAGATAAAACATTAAAAAGCACCACCCACTCCCAATTTCATCACCCAAAGGGTGATTTCACCAAATTTCACATGATTCGACTATGTTAAGGAATTAGATACTCATTATACTAATTAAAACATACATATAACAGTAAATAAAATCCATAGGAGGTAAGGAAAAGAAGAAATATACCATAAAATCGAGAAATCCAAGTTTGAGATCCAAAAATACAAAATAGAGAAGTAATTAAAAGGTGGAGTCTTTGAGTTTGGAATTGAGATTTGAGCTTGAAAAGATTAGAATCTAACTATGTTTAAGCTAATCTAAGCTAAGAGAAAGTGTTTTAAACTACTACAAATTTTGTGCAAAAGAGTGGGTAGAGAAGGGGAAAAATATCCTCAAGTTTTTTAGGGTAGAAGGTATTTATAGGGGCAAAAATCTGCAGAAAAATGACTCCAAATGCCAGTTTGGAGGTCCCCAAATGTGCGTTTTGCTTCATGTACTCTCTGTCCAAAATTAGCAGTTTGAAACGCTGGTTTGAGAGTTGAAACGCGCGTTTGAGATGATGCAGTTGGCTGCAGTAAAACCATGATATCTTCGCGTGTAGAACTCCGATTTGAGTGATTCAAAATGCGTTGGAAAGATCTTTCAATTATCTACAACTTTTATGAAGAATCCATGACAACAAAATGCCTCCATCATAGGTCCAATTTCTTCTGAACAGGACATTGGGGTTGAGATACTAACACTTCTCCCATTTTTCTTCTTCCTATGTTCATTTTTGCACCTTGATCATACTTCTCATCATAAATCTTCACCTTCCGGGTTCTCGTGACACCTAGACCCTACAATCTCATGAACGAACAAGACACACAAACAATTCCGGAGGGTAAAAGTGCTCGGAATGGGGTTAATATCACTGAAAAGAGGTAGTAAACCATCAAAGCGACGGATTTACTCCCCGTGCTATAAACTCACGATATTACCCCAAAATAGGTCTAGAAACACCAAGAAACGTGCCAAAAGAGTGGTAAACGGGGGTAGAAAATGCACCGGAATCACGTAAAGTTGACTCCCATCAACCACCCCACACTTAGCATTTGTTCGCCCTTGAGTAAATTAGGCATTTTAAAACCAACCCAGGGATTCAACTTTGTTATGTAGGTGCTCCTACTCACACTCTCGAGGTAACCACAAAGTAAGAAACACAAACATATACACACCGGTATAACATTATCAAGAAAATAGAGTGTGTGTGGTGCCAAGCTAAAGCCAAGTGCTCAAAATGGTTGTCAGATCTTGAATCCTGACCAAAAGTCTACAAACCGTCTCATATCCACTAGTATCTCCACTAATCAGGGTCACTAAGTTTAGACACGATCGGGTATGACTTTAAAGATTATAACGTTAGGCTAGGGTAATTCTGGCTAATAGAAAAGGATATTTTGGGAATTGGAGTAAAAGAAATACGAGTGAACCTAATCAACAAGTGTATCACTTCTTCTCACTTCAAAACAACCACATCCAACATCCTTCGATTTATTAAAAGATGAACACTTATAGAACATCGACATATCCGAACTCATTGCCAAACTCGACTATGTTTCAAGCGTCATGAGGCGAGAACGAATACACCCACGTCTATATAAGACTTCCCCCAACTCCAACATCATAAAGATCACTTTTAAGCTCATCACTTTGATTCCAACCTTTTATTTCTATATACTTTGAGCTTTTATTGCAACTAAGATAGAATTTTTTTCTCTCTTTTTTTTTTTCTTATAAGAGAGAAGAGACCTCTTTTTGGGCTTTTGGGCCAACCCAATACAAAAATTACCAACATAACCTCCACTTCACCTTATAGCTCCCCCAAAACAAGAAGAACACTAACCCAACATCGATATCACAAAACCTACCACCCCTCACTTGTCTTAGCAAGTGTGTCTCATCAAAAGACTAGATCCACTCGTAAGGTGATCAAAGGGAACATGACCAAACATAAGGCTCAGGGTTATGGTTTTCTGACTGCGTAACAAAACGGCTATCAAAACGAATGGTGGTCAGTCCATTCTATCAAGGCTGAGAGGGGCTAAGAGGGTCTAATGTTCGGGATTAGGCTTATTTGGCTCTGGTCGGGTCAAAGAAGCGCCAGGACCGTCATCCCGTATCTTACTTAGGTGAACCTTTCTATTTCGCCTCGAAAACTAGTGGTATGAGAGGTAGTAGCAATCAAATTGTGCACAAAGTGTAGCTTTACGTGAAAATAATAAACTTCATTCTCAAGATAATATTAAACCGCAATGTACACGTTCAGGGTCCCCACTAAGGTGGTCACCACTCGAATGTGAAACTAACACACAATACACGGTGCCAAAAACCCTTCAATTTTTTTTAAAAAATGCCCAAAATCGACTCAAGCCCGGTCATAGGCTAAGCATACCACAAAAATAGCACATTTAACAATCAAAACAAGAAAAATGGCTAAGTCTACCACCCCACACTTTAAACGCAACACTGTCCTCAGTGTGTGAGAGAGAAAATAGCAAAAGACTTAGCTGTTTTACCAAAACCCGGCAAAAAGGCGCACTAGTAGCCCACGTGACATCTTTTAGTAAGTTCCATCTCGAGTATCTAAAAGCATAGAAACAAAAACCAAGGCAAACACATGCATGGGAAAAGTCCACATGCCAAAAGATGGTGATAGATACGTATATAAAAATAGAAGCCATGCCACAAACAAAGTATCAAAGCATATCAACCATACTAGACAGGAATCGCACTGGATGTAAAGATAATCAAAAGAAACACAGAGCATCCACGCATAAAATAAGGCCATAGAGGCTCACATAAAAACATCCCCGCATATGTACAAAAGCCGGAACCAAAAGGAAATTCTCACCCCAACCTCTCTTTTAAGCCAAAATCTCCCTTCTTGCACCCAAAGACCACTCCAAACACATTGTTACTATCAAAAACTACCAAAAAGGTGGGTTGCCTCCCCCAAGCGCCTTTGTTTTGTGTCGTTCGCTAGACGGGATGACTTATAAAGTGCCAATTTTTTCAAAGTTATACTATTGGCCCAGGCGAGAAAAGGTAGAAGTGCTTTGTATAACGTCGTTAGCATCTACGTAGTGGCACTAAACGGACTCATACCTCAAAAGACTCAAAACAACAATTCAAATATTTTATTTCAAACAAGTATCACCAAAACCATCAACCAAAATCCTAGGTCAAAAAAATCAACAACTCATGAAGACTAAAAATAGCAAGCATCACAGAAACCGAGTTCACTATAAACTTACCTCTCACGGCCCTCGATGTTACCTCTTCCCAACTCGGGAATCCTCTTTTGTCAAAATCTCTCATCACCTTCTTCTTGTAATTGCCATTCCATGGTAGTTGTCCCCTTTTAGTAATTCTATGAGCTCCATCTACCGTTGAGTACACAAAATCGATCGCATAATACTCATCAACACAAGGTGGAAGGGTGTAATAATCCGTGACCGGCATGCTAATAATCTCCACTTCTCCCGGTAGCTCTACCATAGATGGCTCTTCAGTCTCATACGATTTCACCACACTCTTCATAATGACATCTTCATTTTCTTCAATTGGGAGTCGGGGTGAAATGGACGATCCTAGTTTCTCTTCCAACTCTAATTCTGTCTCATCAAATAGTGTGCTCAAATCTATCATACACCATTCGAGGTCATCATTTTGCATTTCTTCGGGAGGCGGTGTAATAGATAAAATTTGCACCTCTTCCATCTCCAAATCTTGCGCTTCCTCTTCATCCCAAAACGAGCTATTCTCATCACCAAATAATTATTGCTCAGTCATAACAATGGTCGGTTGCACCACACACACCACCAAGGTTTCATCAATTTTCATCTCAAGGGGTGAAGGTACAATAGGTAGAATGTGAAACCTGCCATAATCAAATATCACAATTGGAGGTGGCACTATGAGGAATCCCAACTCACTATCTGGCTCAGAAATCTCATCATAGAAAACTGAATCATCAACCTCACTTTCAACCTGAACTTCTTCAGTGATAACATCATCATCCCGGACCACCTCTATTGCACATGTCTCTTCCTCTTTCTCGTGCCTCCTCTTTTCAATCGATTGCCCCATCCCGTCTTCATGATTTCTTATGTCGGAGTCAAAGCTTCTATTGAACTCTTGCATATCCTTGTTCATTTGAATCAAACTCTCGTTCAATTGAATCAACTGCTCCATTTGAATGTCGGTGAAGCCTTCTTGTGGCATGGGGGGAAACTGATCATACTGACTTTGATTCATTGGAGGTGAGTAGTAGGCTTCTTGTCATGCCATACTCTGATCAAGTGGCTGAATCTGGGTGAAGCTATCAATGCATTGAGTATGAACACCGTAATCCTGATAAGCACTAGGGTTCGGACAACCCTCATAATGTTGTGGCTCATAACTTGAATAACCATAATTTTGACTTTGGCATGCACTAGGCAACCGATAAGCCCATGAACCTTGGTTACTCTCTTTGTTGATATCGAGGTGAGGCACGAATCGTTGTTGATAACATTGTTCAGGTGCCTGAGGTTGGTAGGGGTATTGTTGTTCAGGTGAGTAGTATTGATTGAAAAATCCATCCATTTAAGCTTAAGCTGCAAGATCTCAGAAAACAACAAGAACACAATCACGGTATCTAGTCACCACCACCACCACAATAGGTGGTGTGACTTTTCAACAAAAATCCATCATCAAGAAAAAAAAGAAAAAGAAAACAACCAAGGCCTAAGCTTTCGGTTCACTTACAAGATATCACAAAAACATACTCCCCGGCAACGGCGCCATTTTGATTGAGCTAAAACTTACCCCAAGAAAAACTATTTATAAAGACTCGAAACCGTGGGCAAAATAACTCTTTAACCGGAAGAGTACCGGGTCGATTGCTAGCATAGCTACAGGAGTACGAGGTTGAACCCAAAGGAATATAGTTGTGAATACCAAAGCAAACTTAAAACTTAGTCTAGGAAAATCGATGGTTGAAAAGGTTAATACAACTACAACGACATTAAAGCGATTAGTAACGAAGTTTAACTAATGGAGAGGGACATAGCCGCACCATGATCCATCTAGCTAATTTCAACCCTAAGTATAGACAAAATCAAGAGTGTGCATTAAAACAAACGAACTCTTGCAAACGATCTCACGGGTGCGTGCTCCTAATTCTGGTGTTAAGATCTGAACAACTCTCCTTTAACACCCTATGCCATGTTAACTACCTTCCTTTTAGAAGATTCACTAACAAGACATGATACGCATTAGAGCTGCTTAAACGTTAAAACGAGTAACATCACTTTGGGCCCGGGCTTAACAACTAAGCCGGGTCTACTCCGCTATCCTAGAACCCCTTATCCCACATCTTCCCACAGAACAAATCATATAAGGTTGTTGTGTGTTATATTTGACCTAGGTAGCTAATCTAGTCCAAATTCGTTATCATAAGTTCTAAGACGTGAAATATGCAAGATAAAACATTAAAAAGCACCACCCACTCCCAATTTCATCACCCAAAGGGTGATTTCACCAAATTTCACATGATTCGACTATGTTAAGGAATTAGCTACTCATTATACTAATTAAAACATACATATAACAGTAAATAAAAGCCATAGGAGGTAAGGGAGAGAAGAAATATACCATAAAATCGAGAAATCCAAGTTTGAGATCCAAAAGTACAAATAGAGAAGTAATTAAAAGGTGGAGTCTTTGAGTTTGGAATTGAGATTTGAACTTGGAAAGAGTAGAATATAACTATGTTTAAGCTAATCTAAGCTAAGAGAAAGTGTTTTAAACTACTACAAATTTCGTGCAAAAGAGTGGGTAGAGAAGGGGAAAAATATCCTCAAGTTTTTTACGGTAGAAGGTATTTACAGGGGCAAAAATCTGCAGAAAAATGACTCCAAACACCAGTTTGGAAGTCCCCAAACGCGCGTTTCACTTCATGTACTCTCTGTCCAAAATTAGCAGTTTGAAACGCCGGTTTGATAGTTGAAACGCGCGTTTGAGATGATGCAGTTTTCTGGCTACAGTAAAACCATGATATCTTCGCGTGTAGAATTCCTATTTGAGTGGTTCAAAATGCGTTGGAAATATATTTCAATTATCTACAACTTTTATGAAGAATACATGACCAGAAAATGCCTCCATCATAGGTCAAATTGCTGCTGAACAGAACATAGGGGTTGAGATACTAACACATCTCCCACCTTTTCTTCATTTTTCTTCTTCCTAGGTTCATTTTTGCACCTTGATCATACTTCTCATCATAAATCTTCGCCTTCCGGGTTCTTTTGACACCTAGACCCTACAATCTCATGAACGAACAACACACACAAACGATTCCGGAGGGTAAAAGTGCTCGGAATGGGGTTAATATCACTGAAAAGAGGTAGTAAACCATCAAAGCGACGGATTTACTCCCCGTGCTATAAACTCACGATGTTACCCCAAAATAGGTCTAGAAAAACTAAGAAACGTGCTAAAAGTGTGGTAAACGGGGGTAGAAAATGCACCGGAATCACGTAAAATTGACTCCCATCAGTGACCCCCTTTATTAAAGTTGGGTTGATCGTGTGTAAGTCACTAACGTCGATATTTCTAGCAAAAATACAAGGTCCATCGTAGTATAGTAAGTGTTAGTCAAGGTCGATCCCACAGAGACAATGCAACTTTGAGTATAAATGATTCTAATCTTAATTAAGAAGACACATATAGTGGTCATTGACCAACAATAAACAGAAAAGAAACGTGGTATTCCTCCCCCTCTTCCCACCGATCTACTAACTTAGATTATCCTTACGTTTACTTCCCCACATAATTTTCATAAACTAATCGAGCGAGCTTTAAATATAATTTTAAGCTACGGGTGCAACTTCTAAGCCTATCTACTCCGATGTCAACTCGTTATCAGGGAAAACAATATTTTTTCTGCAAGGGCAACTCGTTACCAGAGAAAAACAAAAATTTGAACTCGTTAATAAGAATAAAACATGAATTTGAACTCGTTACCAAAGAAAAAACACAAATTTCTACTCGTTATAAATGGAAAACACAAATTTCCGGCGATGTCAACTCGTTATCAGGGAAAAATACATTATTTCTCCAAGGATAACACGGTACTAGAGAAAAAAACAAAATTGAACTCGTTAATAAAAAGAAAACATGAATTCGAACTCGTTACCAAAGAAAAAACACAAATTTCTACTCGTTATAAATGGAAAACACAAATTTCCGGTGATGCAAACTCGTTATCAGGGAAAAATACATTTTTTCTGCAAGGACAACTCGTTACCAGAGAAAAACACAAATTTGAACTCGTTAATAAGTATAAAACATGAATTCAAAATCGTTACCAAAGAAAAAACACAAATTTCTACTCGTTATAAAAGGAAAACACAAATTTGCGGCGATGTCAACTCGTTATCAGGGAAAAATACATTTTTTCTGCAAGAACAACTCGTTACTAGAGAAAAACACAAATTTGAACTCGTTAATAAGAAGAAAACATGAATTCGAACTCGTTACCAAAGAAAAAACACAAATTTCTACTCGTTATAAAGGGAAAATACAAATTTCCGGCGATGTCAACTCATTATCAGGGAAAAAAAATATTTTTTCTGCAAGGACAACTCGTTACCATAGAAAAACACAAATTTGAACTCGTTAATTAGAAGAAAACATGAATTCGAACTCGTTACCAAAGAAAAAACACAAATTTCTACTCGTTATAAAGGGAAAACACAAATTTCCGGCGATGTCAACTCGTTATCAAGGAAAAAACATTTTTTTCGCAAAGGACACTTCGTTACGAGAGAAAAACACAAATTTTTTCGTTAATAAGAAGAAAACATGAATTGAACTCGTTACCAAAGAAAAACACAAATTTCTACTCGTTATAAAGGGAAACACAAATTTCTGGCGATGTCAACTCGTTATCAAGGAAAAAAAACATTTTTTTCTGCAAGGACAACTTGTTACTAGAGAAAAACACAAATTTGAACTCGTTAATAAGAAGAAAACATGAATTCGAACTCGTTACCAAAGAAAAAACACAAATTTCTACTCGTTATAAAGGGAAAACACAAATTTCCGGCGATGTCAACTCGTTATCAAGGAAAAATACATTTTTTGGGCATGGACAACTCGTTACTAGACCAAAACACAAATTTGAACTCATTAATAAGAAGAAAACATTAATTCAAACTTGTTACCAAAGATAAAACACAAATTTCTACTCGTTATAAAAGGAAAACACAAATTTCCTTCGATGTCAACTCGTTATAAAGGAAAACAATATTTTTTCTACAAGGACAACTTGTTACCAGAGAAAAACACAAATTTTAACTCGTTAATAAGAAGAAAACATGAATTTGAACTCGTTACCAAAGAAAAAACAAAAATTTCTACTCGTTATAAATGGAAAACACAAATTTCCGGCGATGTCAACTCATTATCAGGAAAAAAACATTTTCTCTCCAAGGATAACACGTTACTAGAGAAAAACACAAATTTGAACTCGTTAATAAGGAGAAAACATGAATTCGAACTCGTTACCAAAGAAAAAAACACAAATTCCTACTCGTTATAAATGGAAAACACAAATTGCCGGTGATGCCAACTCGTTATCAGGGAAAAATATATTTTTTCTTTAAGGACAACTTGTTACCAGAGAAAAACACAAATTTGAACTCGTTAATAAGTAGAAAACATGAATTCAAACTCGTTACCAAAGAAAAAACACAAATTTCTACTCGTTATAAAAGGAAAACACAAATTTACGGCGATGTCAACTCGTTATCAGGGAAAAATACATTTTTTCTGCAAGGACAACTCGTTACTAGAGAAAAACACAAATTTGAACTCGTTAATAAAAAGAAAACATGAATTCGAACTCGTTACCAAAGAAAAAACACAAATTTCTACTCGTTATAAAGGGAAAACACAAATTTCCGGCGATGTCAACTCGTTATTAGGGAAAAAATATTTTTTCTGCAAGGACAACTCGTTACCAGAGAAAGACAAAAATTTGAACTCGTTAATTAGAAAAAAAACATGAATTCGAACTCGTTACCAAAGAAAAAAAACAAATTTTTACTCGTTATAAAGGGAAAACACAAATTTCCGGCGATGTAAACTCGTTATCAGGGAAAAATACATTTTTTTCGGCAACGACAACTAGTTACCAGAGAAATACACAAATTTGAACACGTTAATAAGAAGAAAACATGAATTTGAACTCGTTACCAAAGAAAAACATAAATTTCTACTCGTTATAATGGGAAACACAAATTTCTGGCAATGTCAACTCGTTATCCGGGAAAAATTCTTTTTTTCTGCAAGGGCTACTTGTTACTAGAGAAAAACACAAATTTGAACTCGTTAATAAGAAGAAAACAAGAATTCAAACTCGTTACCAAAGAAAAACATAAATTTCTACTCGTTATAAAGGGAAAACACAAATTCCGGCTATGTCAACTCGTTATCCGTGAAAAAAGCATTTTTTCCGTCAAGGACAACTCGTTACCAGATAAAAACACAAATTTGAACTCGTTAATAAGAAGAAAACATGAATCCGAACTCGTTACGAAAGAAAAAACACAAATTTCTGCTCGTTATAAAGGGAAAACACAAATTTCCGGCGATGTCAACTCGTTATCAGGGAAAAATACATTTTTCTTGCATGGACAACTCGTTGCTAGACAAAAACACAAATTTGAACTCATTAATAAGAAGAAAACTTGAATTTCAACTCGTTACCAAAGAAAAAACACAAATTTCTATTCGTTATAAAGGGAAAACACAAATTTCCGGCGATGTCAACTCGTTAACAGGGAAAAATACATTTTTTCTGCATGGACAACTCGTTACTAGACAAAAACACAAATTTGAACTCGTTAATAAGAAGAAAACAAGAATTCAAACTTGTTACCAAAGAAAAAACACAAATTTCTACTCGTTATAAAGGGAAAACACAAATTTCCGTCGATGTCAACTCGTTATCAGGGAAAACAATATTTTTTCTGCAAGGACAACTTGTTACCAGAGAAAACACAAATTTGAACTCGTTTCCAAAGAAAAAACACAAATTTCTACTCGTTATAAATGGAAAACACAAATTTCCGGCGATGTCAACTCGTTATCAGGAAAAAAAACATTTTTTCTCCAAGGATATCACGTTACTAGAGAAAAACACAAATTTGAACTCGTTAATAAGGAGAAAACATGAATTCAAACTCGTTACCAAAGAAAAAAACACAAATTTCAACTCGTTATAAATGGAAAACACAAATTGCCGGTGATGCCAACTCGTTATCAGGGAAAAATATATTTTCTCTGTAAGGACAACTTATTACCAGAGAAAAACACAAATTTGAACTCGTTAATATGTAGAAAACATGAATTCAAACTCGTTACCAAAGAAAAAACACAAATTTTTACTCGTTATAAAAGGAAAACACAAATTTGCGGCAATGTCAACTCGTCATCAGGGAAAAATACATTTTTTCTGCAAGAACAACTCGTTACTAGAGAAAAACACAAATTTGAACTCGTTAATAAGAAAAAAAACATGAATTTGAACACGTTACGAAAGAAAAAATACAAATTTCTACTCGTTATAAAGGGAAAACACAAATTTCCGGCTATGTCAACTCGTTATTAGGGAAAAAAATATTTTTTCTGCAAGGACAACTCGTTACAGAGAAAAACACAAATTTGAACTCGTTAATAAGAAGAAAACATGAATTCGAACTCGTTACCAAAGAAAAAACACAAATTTCTACTCGTTATAAATGGAAAACACAAATTTCCGGCGATGTCAACTCGTTATCAGGGAAAAAACATTTTTCTGCAAAGACAACTTGTTACCAGAGAAAAACACAAATTTGAACTCGTTAATAAGAAGAAAACATGAATTTGAACTCGTTACCAAAGAATAACACAAATTTCTACTCGTTATAAAGGGAAACACAAATTTCTGGCAATGTCAACTCATTATCAGAGAAAAATTCTTTTTTTCTGCAAGGGCTACTTGTTACTAGAGAAAAACACAAATTTGAACTCATTAATAAGAAGAAAACAAGAATTCAAACTCGTTACCATTGAAAAACATAAATTTCTACTCGTTATAAAGGGAAAACACAAATTCCAGGTCAAGGACAACTCGTTACCAGAGAAAAACACAAATTTGAACTCGTTAATAAGAAGAAAACATGAATTCGAACTCGTTACCAAAGAAAAACACAAATTTCTACTCGTTATAAAGGGAAAACACAAATTTCCGGCGATGTCAACTCGTTATCAGGAAAAAACATTTTTTCTGCATGGACAACTCGTTACTAGAGAAAACACAAATTTGAACTCGTTAATAAGAAGAAAACATGAATTCGAACTCGTTACCAAAGAAAAAACACAAATTTCTACTCGTTATAAAGGGAAAACACAAATTTCCGGCGATGTCAACTCGTTATCGAGGAAAAAAACATTTTTTACGCATGGAAAACTTCGTTTTACAGAGAGAAAAACACAAATTTGAACTCGTTAATAAGAAGAAAACATGAATTCAAACTCGTTACCAAAGAAAAAACACAAATTTCTACTCGTTATAAAAGGAAAACACAAATTTCCGTCGATGTCAACTCGTTATCAGGGAAAAAACATTTTTTCTGCAAGGACAACTCATTACAGAGAGAAAACACAAATTTGAACTCGTTAATAAGAAGAAAACATGAATTTGAACTCGTTACCAAAGAAAAAACACAAATTTCTACTCGTTATAAATGGAAAACACAAATTTCGGCGATGTCAACTCGTTATCAGAGAAAACATTTTTTCTCCAAGGATAACACCTTAGAGAGAAAAAACAAATTTGAACTCGTTAATAAGAAGAAAACATGAATTCGAACTCGTTACCAAAGAAAAAACACAAATTTCTACTCGTTATAAATGGAAAACACAAATTTCCGGTGATGTCAACTCGTTATCAAGGAAAAAAACATTTTTTTTCTGCAAGGACAACTCGTTACAAGAGAAAAAAAACACAAATTTGAACTAGTTAATAAGTATAAAACATGAATTCAAAATCGTTACCAAAGAAAAAACACAAATTTCTACTCGTTATAAAAGGAAAACACAAATTTCGGCGATGTCAACTCGTTATCCGGAAAAAAAAAACATTTTTTTGCAAAGACAACTCGTTACTAGAGAAAAACACAAATTTGAACTCGTTAATAAGAAGAAAACATGAATTCGAACTCGTTACCAAAGAAAAAACACAAATTTCTACTCGTTATAAAGGGAAAACACAAATTTCAGGCGATGTCAACTCGTTATCCGGGAATAAATGTTTTTTTCATCAAGGACAACTCGTTACCTGAGAAAAACACAAATTTGAACTCGTTAATAAGAAGAAAACATGAATTCAAACTCGTTATCAATAAAAACACACAAATTTCTACTCGTTATAAAAGGAAAACACAAATTTGCGGCGATGTCAACTCGTTATTAGGGAGAAATACATTTTTACTGCAAGAACAACTCGTTACTAGAGAAAAACACAAATTTGAACTCGTTAATAAGAGGAAAACATGGATTTGAACTTGTTACCAAAGCAAAAACACAAATTTCTACTCGTTATAAATGGAAAACACAAATTTCCGGCGAAGACAACTCGTTATCAGGAAAAAATACATTTTTTCTCCAAGGATAACAGCTTACTAGAGAGAAAAAAACAAATTTGAACTCGTTAATAAGAAGAAAACATGAATTCGAACTCGTTACCAAAGAAAAAACACAAATTTCTACTCGTTATAAATGGAAAACACAAATTTCCGGTGATGTCAACTCGTTATCGAAGGAAAAAAACATTTTTTCGCAAGGACAACTCGTTACCAGAGAAATACACAAATTTGAACTCGTTAATAAGTAGAAACATGAATTCAAAATCGTTACCAAAGAAAAAACACAAATTTCTACTCGTTATAAAAGGAAAACACAAATTTGCGGCGATGTCAACTCGTTATCAGGGAAAAATACATTTTTTCTGCAAGAGCAACTCGTTACTAGAGAAAAACACAAATTTGAACTCGTTAATAAGAAGAAAACATGAATTCGAACATGTTTCCAAAGAAAAAACACAAATTTCTACTCGTTATAAAGGGAAAACAAAAATTTCCGGTGATGTCAAATCGTTATCAGGGAAAAATACATTTTTTCTGCATAGACAACTCGTTACTAGACAAAAACATAATTTTGAACTCGCTAATAAGAAGAAACCATGAATTCGAACTCGTTACCAAAGAAAAAACACAAATTTCTACTCGTTATAAAGGGAAAACACAAATTTCCGGCGATGTCAACTCGTTATCGAGGGAAAAAAACATTTTTTACGCAAAGAAACTCGTTACCAGAGAAAAACACAAATTTGAACTCGTTAATAAGAAGAAAACATGAATTTGAACTCGTTACCAAAGAAAAACACAAATTTCTACTCGTTATAAAGGGAAAACACAAATTTCCGGCGATGTCAACTCGTTATCAAGGAAAAATTTTTTTTTCTGCAAGGACAACTCGTTACCAGAGAAAAACACAAATTTGAACTCGTTAATAAGAAGAAAACATGAATTCGAACTCGTTACCAAAGAAAAAACACAAATTTCTACTCGTTATAAAGGAAAACACAAATTTCGGCGATGTCAACTCGTTATCGAGGAAAAAACATTTTTACAAGGAAATGGACAACTCGTTACTAGAGAAAAACACAAATTTGAACTCGTTAATAAGAAGAAAACATGAATTCAAACTTGTTACCAAAGAAAAAACACAAATTTCTACTCGTTATAAAGGGAAAACACAAATTTCCTTCGATGTCAACTCGTTATAAGGGAAAAAAATATTTTATCTACAAGGACAACTTGTTACCAGAGAAAAACACAAATTTGAACTCGTTAATAAGAAGAAAACATGAATTTGAACTCGTTACCAAAGAAAAAACACAAATTTCTACTCGTTATAAAGGGAAAACACAAATTTCCGGCGATGTCAACTCATTATCAGGAAGAAAACATTTTCTCTCCAAGGATAACACGTTACTAGAGAAAAACACAAATTTGAACTCGTTAATAAGAAGAAAACATGAATTCGAACTCGTTACCAAAGAAAAAAACACAAATTTCTACTCGTTATAAAGGGAAAACACAAATTTCTGGTGATGTCAACTCGTTATCAGGGAAAAAAACATTTTTCTGTAAGGACAACTTGTTACCAGAGAAAAACACAAATTTGAACTCGTTAATAAGAAGAAAACATGAATTCAAACTCGTTACCAAAGAAAAAACAAAAATTTCTACTCGTTATAAAAGGAAAACACAAATTTTCGGCGATGTCAACTCGTCATCAGGGAAAAATACATTTTTTCTGCAAGAACAACTCGTTACTAGAGAAAAACAAAAATTTGAACTCGTGAATAAGAAGAAAACATGAATTCGAACACGTTACCAAAGAAAAAATACAAATTTCTACTCGTTATAAAGGGAAAACACAAATTTCCGGCGATGTCAACTCGTTATATAGAGAGAAAAAAACATTTTTCGCAAGGACAACTCGTTACCAGAGAAAGACACAAATTTGAACTCGTTAATTAGAAAGGAAAAAAAAAAACATGAATTCGAACTCGTTACCAAAGAAAAAACACAAATTTCTACTCGTTATAAAGGGAAAACACAAATTTCCGGCGATGTCAACTCGTTATCAGGGAAAAATACATTTTTTCTGCAAGGACAACTCGTTACAAGAGAAAAAAACACAAATTTGAACTAGTTAATAAGTATAAAACATGAATTCAAAATCGTTACCAAAGAAAAAACACAAATTTGCGGCGATGTCAACTCGTTATCAGGGAAAAATACATTTTTTCTGCAAGAACAACTCGTTACTAGAGAAAAACACAAATTTGAACGCGTTAATATGAAGAAAACATGAATTCAAACTCGTTACCAATGAAAAACATAAATTTCTACTCGTTATAAAGGGAAAACACAAATTCCGGCTATGTCAACTCATTATCCGGGAAAAAACGTTTTAATCGTCAACGACAGCTCGTTACCAGAGAAAAACACCAATTTGAACTCGTTAATAAGAAGAAAACATGAATTCGAACTCGTTACCAAAGAAAAAACACAAATTTCTACTCGTTATAAAAGGAAAACACAAATTTCCGGCGATGTCAACTCGTTAACAGGGAAAAATACATTTTTTTACGCAAGGACAACTCGTTACTAGAGAGAAAAACACAAATTTGAACTCGTTAATAAGAAGAAAACATGAATTCAAACTTGTTACCAAAGAAAAACACAAATTTCTACTCGTTATAAAGGAAAACACAAATTTCGGCGATGTCAACTCGTTATCGGGAAAAAACATTTTTTAACGCAAGGACAACTTGTTACCAGAGAAAAACACAAATTTGAACTCGTTAATAAGAAGAAAACATGAATTTGAACTCGTTACCAAAGAAAAAACACAAATTTCTACTCGTTATAAATGGAAAACACAAATTTCCGGCGATGTCAACTCGTTATCAGGAAGAAAACATTTTTTCTCCAAGGATAACACGTTACTAGAGAAAAGGACAAATTTGAACTCGTTAATAAGGTGAAAACATGAATTTGAACTCGTTAATAAGTAGAAAACATGAACTTGAACGCGTTACCAAAGAAAAAAACACAAATTTCTACTCGTTATAAATGGAAAACACAAAATGCCGGTGATGCCAACTCGTGATCAGGGAAAAATATATTTTTTCTATAAGGACAACTTGTTACCAGAGAAAAACACAAATTTGAACTCGTTAATATGTAGAAAACATGAATTCAAACTTGTTACCAAATAAAAAACACAAATTTCTACTCGTTATAAAAGGAAAACACAAATTTGCGGCAATGTCAACTCGTCATCAGGGAAAAATACATTTTTTCTGCAAGAACAACTTGTTTCTAGAGAAAAGCACAAATTTGAACTCGTTAATAAGAAGAAAACATGAATTCGAAAACGTTACCAAAGAAAAAATACAAATTTCTACTCGTTATAAAGGGAAAACACAAATTTCCGGCGATGTCAACTCGTTATTAGGGAAAAATATATTTTTTCTGCAAAGACAACTCGTTACCAGAGAAAGACACAAATTTGTACTCGTTAATTAGAAGAATACATGAATTCGAACTCGTTACCAAAGAAAAAACACAAATTTCTACTCGTTATAAAGGGAAACACAAATTTCTGGCAATGTCAACTCATTATCGAGGAAAAAAAATTTTTTCGCGCAAGGACAACTCGTTACTAGAGAAAAACACAAATTTGAACTCATTAATAAGAAGAAAACAAGAATTCAAACTCGTTACCAAAGAAAAACATAAATTTCTACTCGTTACAAAGGGAAACACAAATTCCGGCTATGTCAACTCGTTATCCGTGAAAAAAAGTTTTTTTCATCAAGGACAACTCGTTACCAGAGAAAAACACAAATTTCAACTTGTTAAAAAGAAGAAAACATGAATTTGAACTCGTTACCAAAGAAAAAACCCAAATTTCTATTCGTTATAAAGGGAAAACACAAATTTCCGGCGATGTCAATTCGTTATCAGGGAAAAATACATTTTTTCTGCATGGACAACTCGTTACTAGAGAAAAACACAAATTTGAACTCGTTAATAAGAAGAAAACATGAATTCGAACTCGTTACCAAAGAAAAAACACAAATTTCTACTCGTTATAAAGGGAAAACACAAATTTCCGTCGATGTCAATTCGTTATCAGGGAAAACAATATTTTTTCTGCAAGGACAACTCATTACCAGAGAAAAACACAAATTTGAACTCGTTAATAAGAAGAAAACATGGATTTGAACTCGTTACCAAAGCAAAAACACAAATTTCTACTCGTTATAAATGGAAAACACAAATTGCCGGTGATGCCAACTCGTTATCAGGGAAAAATATATTTTTTCTGTAAAGATAACTTGTTACCAGAGAAAAACACAAATTTGAACTCGTTAATATGTAGAAAACATGAATTCAAACTCGTTACCAAAGAAAAAACACAAATTTCTACTCGTTATAAATGGAAAACACAAATTTCCGGTGATGTCAACTCGTTATCAGGGAAAAAACATTTTTTCTACAAGGACAACTCGTTACCAGAGAAAAACACAAATTTGAACTCGTTAATAAGAAGAAAACATGAATTCAAAATCGTTACCAAAGAAAAAACACAAATTTCTACTCGTTATAAAGGGAAAACACAAATTTTCGGCGATGTCAACTCGTTATCAGGGAAAAAAACATTTTTCTCGCAAGAGACAACTCGTTACTAGAGAAAAACACAAATTTGAACTCGTTAATAAGAAGAAAACATGAATTTGAACTCGTTACCAAAGAAAAACACAAATTTCTACTCGTTATAATGGGAAAACAAAAATTTCCGCGATGTCAACTCGTTATCAGGGGAAAAAAAATTTTTTTATGCAAGGACAACTCGTTACCAGAGAAAAACACAAATTTGAACTCGTTAATTAGAAGAAAACATGAATTCGAACTCGTTACCAAAGAAAAAACACAAATTTCTACTCGTTATAAAGGGAAAACACAAATTTCCGGCGATGTCAACTCGTTATCAAGGAAAAAACAATTTTTTCTACAAAGACAACTCGTTACCAGAGAAAAACACAAATTTGAACTCGTTAATAAGAAGAAAACATGAATTTGAACTCGTTACCAAAGAAAAACACAAATTTATACTCATTATAAAGGGAAACACAAATTTCTGGCAATGTCAACTCGTTATCAGGGAAGAATTATTTTTTTCTGCAAGGGATACTTGTTACTAGAGAAAAACACAAATTTGAACTCGTTAATAAGAAGAAAACAAGAATCCGAACTCATTACCAAAGAAAAAACACAAATTTCTACTCGTTATAAAGGGAAAACACAAATTTCCGGCGATGTCAACTCGTTATCAGGGAAAAAACCTTTTTTTCAACAAGGACAACTCATTACCAGAGAAAAACACAAATTTGAACTCGTTAATAAGAAGAAAAAATGAATTCTAACTCGTTACCAAAGAAAAAATACAAATTTATGCTCGTTATAAAGGGAAAACACATATTTTCGGCTATGTCAACTCGTTATCCGGGAAAAAACATTTTCGTCAAGGACAACTCGTTACCAGAGAAAAACACAAATTTGAACTCGTTAATAAGAAGAAAACATGAATTCGAACTCGTTACCAAAGAAAAAACACAAATTTCTACTCGTTATAAATGGAAAACACAAATTTCCGGCGATGTCAACTCGTTATCGGGGAAAAACATTTTTTCTGCATGGACAACTCGTTACTAGAGAAAAACACAAATTTGAACTCGTTAATAAGAAGAAAACATGAATTCAAACTTGTTACCAAAGAAAAAACACAAATTTCTACTCGTTATAAAGGGAAAAACACAAATTTCCGTCGATGTCAACTCGTTATCTGGGAAAAAACATTTTTTCTACAAGGACAACTCGTTTCCAGAGAAAAACACAAATTTGAACTCGTTAATAAGAAGAAAACATGAATTTGAACTCGTTACCAAAGAAAAAACACAAATTTCTACTCGTTATAAATGGAAAACACAAATTTCCGGCGATGTCAACTCGTTATCAGGAAAAAATACATTTTTTCTCCAAGGATAACATGTTAATAGAGAAAAACACAAATTTGAACTCGTTAATAAGGTGAAAACATGAATTTGAACTCGTTACCAAAGAAAAAAACACAAATATCTACTCGTTATAAATGGAAAACACAAATTGCCGGTGATGCCAACTCGTTATCAGGGAAAAATATATCTTTTCTGTAAATACGACTCGTTACCAGAGAAATACACAAATTTGAACTCGTTAATAAGTAGAAACATGAATTCAAAATCGTTACCAAAGAAAAAGCACAAATTTCTACTCATTATAAAAGGAAAACACAAATTCGCGGCGATGTCAACTCGTCATCAGGGAAAAATACATTTTTTCAGCAAGATAGCTCGTTACTAGGGAAAAACACAAATTTGAACTCGTTAATAAGAAGAAAACATGAATTCGAACATGTTTCCAAAGAAAAAACACAAATTTCTATTCGTTATAAAGGGAAAACTAAAATTTCCGGCGATGTCAAATCGTTATCTGGGAAAAATACATTTGTTTTGCATAGACAACTCGTTACAAGACAAAAACATAAATTTGAACTCGTTAATAAGAAGAAACCATGAATTCGAACTCGTTACCAAAGAAAAAACACAAATTTCTACTCGTTATAAAGGGAAAACACAAATTTCCCTCGATGTCAACTCGTTATCAGGGAAAACAATATTTTTATGCAAGGACAACTCGTTACCAGAGAAAAACACAATTTTGAACTCGTTAATAAGTAGAAAACACTAACTTGAACTCGTTACCAAAGAAAAAACACAAATTTCTACTCGTTATAAATGGAAAACACAAATTTCCGGTGATGCCAACTCGTTATCAGGGAAAAATATATATTTTCTGTAAGGACAACTCATTACCAGAGAAAAACACAAATTTGATCTCGTTAATAAGTAGAAAACATGAATTCAAACTCGTTACCAAAGAAAAAACATAAATTTCTACTCGTTATAAAAGGAAAACACAAATTTGCGGCGATGTCAACTCGTTATCAGTGAGAAATACATTTTTACTGCAAGAACAACTCGTTACTAGAGAAAAACACAAATTTGAACTCGTTAATAAGAAGAAAACATGAATTTGAACTCGTTACCAAAGAAAAACACAAATTTCTACTCGTTATAAAGGGAAACACAAATTTCTAGCAATGTCAACTCGTTATCAGGGAAAAATTCTTTTTTTCTGCAAGGGCAACTTGATACTAGGGAAAAACACAAATTTGAACTCGTTAATAAGAAGAAAACATGAATTCAAACTCCATACCTAAGAAAAAACACAAATTTCTACTCGTTATGAAGGGAAAACACAAATTTCCGGTGATGTCAACTCGTTATCAGGGAAAAAACGTTTTTTCATCAAGGACAACTCGTTACCAGAAAAACACAAATTTGAACTCGTTAATAAGAAGAAAACATGAATTCGAACTCGTTACCAAAGAAAAACACAAATTTCTACTCGTTATAAAGGGAAAACACAAATTTCCGGCGATGTCAACTCGTTATCGGGGAAAAAACATTTTTCTGCAAGGACAACTCGTTACTAGAGAAAAACACAAATTTGAACTCGTTAATAAGAAGAAAACATGAATTTGAACTCGTTACCAAAGAAAAAAACACAAATTTCTACTCGTTATAAAGGGAAAACACAAATTTCCGGCGATGTCAACTCGTTATCAGGGAAAAAAAAATTTTTTCTACAAGGACAACTCGTTACCAGAGAAAAACACAAATTTGAACTCGTTAATAAGAAGAAAACATGAATTCGAACTCGTTATCTAAAAGAAAAAAACACAAATTTCTACTCGTTATAAAGGAAAACACAAATTTCCGCGATGTCAACTCGTTATATCAGGAAAAAAACATTTTTTTTATAAAGCATTGACAACTCGTTACTAGAGAAAAACACAAATTTTGAACTCGTTAATAAGAAGAAAAAACATGAATTCGAACTCGTTACCAAAGAAAAAATGGAAATTTTACTCGTTATATAAAGGAAAACAAAATTTTCGGCGATGTCAAACTACAATTTTATAGGGAGAGGACAAGCTGCATAATTTTTATAGCGAGAAGGACAAACAACTTCGTGAACGAGAGAAAAACATTGAATTTCCTAGTGAATCGTTAATAAGAAGAAAAAACATGAATTCGAATGAATTTTGACAAGAAAAAAACACAAATTTCTACGTTATAAAGGAAAACACAAATTTCGGCGATGTCAATTTCGGCTCGTGAATTTAATCAGTGAAAAAAAAACAAGTGAATTTTTACAAAGGAATATATAGTTTTGTCCTTTATTAGAAAAAACACAAATTTGAACTTCGTTAATAAGAAGAAAACATGAATTGAACTCGTTCCTCAAGAAAAAAACACAAATTTCTACTCGTTATAAAGGAAAAAACACAAATTTTCCATCGATGTCAATTCGTTATCGGGAAAAAAAAACATTTTTTACGCAAGGACAACTCATTACGAGAGAAAAACACAAATTTGAACTCGTTAATAAGAAGAAAACATGAATTTGAACTCGTTACCAAAGAAAAACACAAATTTCTACTCGTTATAATGGGAAAACACAAATTTCGGCGATGTCAACTCGTTATTAGGAAAAAAACATTTTTCTCCAAGGACAACTCGTTACGAGAGAAAAAAAACAAATTTGAACTCGTTAATAAGAAGAAAACATGAATTCGAACTCGTTACCAAAAAAAAAAACACAAATTTCTACTCGTTATAAAGGGAAAACACAAATTTCGGTGATGTCAACTCGTTATTCGAGGAAAAAAACATTTTTTCGCAAGGACAACTCGTTACCAGAGAAAAACACAAATTTGAACTCGTTAATAAGAAGAAAACATGAATTCAAAATCGTTACCAAGAAAAAACACAAATTTCTACTCGTTTTAAAAGGAAAACACAAATTTCGGCGATGTCAACTCGTTATATCAGGGAAAAAACATTTTTCTCGCAAGAACAACTCGTTACGAGAGAAAAACACAAATTTGAACTCGTTAATAAGAAGAAAACATGAATTTGAACTCGTTACCAAAGAAAAACACAAATTTCTACTCGTTACAAAGGGAAACACAAATTTCCGGCTATGTCAACTCGTTATCCGGGAATAAACGTTTTTTTTCATCAAGGACAACTCGTAACCAGAGAAAAACACAAATTTGAACTCGTTAATAAGAAGAAAACATGAATTCAAACTCGTTATAAATGGAAAACACAAATTTCCGGCGATGTCAACTCGTTATCAAGGAAAAAAACATTTTTTCTGCAAGGACAACTCGTTAGAGAAAAACACAAATTTGAACTCGTTAATAAGAAGAAAACATGAATTCGAACTCGTTACCAAAGAAAAAACACAAATTTCTACTCGTTATAAAGGGAAAACACAAATTTCCGGCGATGTCAACTCGTTATCGGGAAAAAAACATTTTTTATGCAAGGACAACTCGTTACTAGAGAAAAACACAAATTTGAACTCGTTAATAAGAAGAAAACATGAATTCGAACTCGTTACCAAAGAAAAACACAAATTTCTACTCGTTATAAATGGAAAACACAAATTTCGGTGATCAACTCGTTATCGGGAAAAAAACATTTTTTACGCAAGGACAACTCGTTACCAGAAAAAACAAAAATTTGAACTCGTTAATAAGTAGAAAACATGAATTCAAACTCGTTACCAAAGAAAAAACACAAATTTCTACTCGTTATATAAAGGAAAACACAAATTTTTGCGCGATGTCAACTCGTTCGTTATCGGAAAAAAACATTTTTTACAAGCAAGGACAACTCGTTACTAGAGAAAAACACAAATTTGAACTCGTTAATAAGAAGAAAACATGAATTCGAACTCGTTACCAAAGAAAAAAACACAAATTTCTACTCGTTATAAAGGGAAAACAAAAATTTTCGCGATGTCAACTCGTTATCAAGAAAAAAAAACATTTTTTCTGCAAGGACAACTCGTTACCAGAGAAAAACACAAATTTGAACTCGTTAATAAGAAGAAAACATGAATTCGAACTCGTTACCAAAAAAAAACACAAATTTCTACTCGTTATAAAGGGAAAACACAAATTTCCGGCGATGTCAACTCGTTATCAGGGAAAAATACATTTTTTCTACAAAGACAACTCGTTAGCAGAGAAAAACACAAATTTGAACTCTTTAATAAGAAGAAAACATGAATTTGAACTCGTTACAAAAGAAAAACACAAATTTCTACTCATTATAAAGGGAAACACAAATTTCTGGCGATGTCAACTCGTTATCAGAGAAAAAATTATTTTTTTTGCAAAGACAACTCGTTACCTTAGAAAAACACAAATTTGAACTCGTTAATAAGAAGAAAACATGAATTCGAACTCGTTACCAAAGAAAAAACACAAATTTCTACTCGTTATAAAGGGAAAACAAAAATTTACGGCGATGTCAACTCGTTATCAGGGAAAAAACCTTTTTTTCATCAAGGACAACTCGTTACCAGAGAAAAACACAAATTTGAACTCGTTAATAAGAAGAAAACATGAATTCTAACTCGTAACCAAAGAAAAATACAAATTTATGCTCGTTATAAAGGGAAAACACAAATTTTCGGCTATTTCAACTCGTTATCCGAGAAAAAACATTTTCGTCAAGGACAACTTGTTACCAGAGAAAAACACAAATTTGAACTCGTTAATAAGAAGAAAACATGAATTCGAACTCGTTACCAAAGAAAAAAAACACAAATTTCTACTCGTTATAAAGGGAAAACACAAATTTCCGGCGATGTCAACTCGTTATCAGGGAAAAAAACATTTTTTTGCAATGACAACTCGTTACTAGAGAAAAACACAAATTTGAACTCGTTAATAAGAAGAAAACATGAATTCAAACTCGTTACCAAAGAAAAACACAAATTTCTACTCGTTATAAAGGAAAACACAAATTTCCGGCGATGTCAACTCGTTATCAGGGAAAAAAACATTTTTCTACAAGGACAACTCGTTACCAGAGAAAAACACAAATTTGAACTCGTTAATAAGAAGAAAACATGAATTTGAACTCGTTACCAAAGAAAAAACACAAATTTCTACTCGTTATAAATGGAAAACACAAATTTCCGGCGATGTCAACTCGTTATCATGAAAAAAAACATTTTTTCTGCAAGGACAACTTGTTACCAGAGAAAAACACAAATTTGAACTCGTTAATAAGAAGAAAACATGAATTCGAACTTGTTACCCAAAAAAAAAACACAAATTTCTACTCGTTATAAATGGAAAACACAAATTTCCGGGGATGTCAACTCGTTATCAGGGAAAAAAACATTTTTTCTGCAAGGACAACTCGTTACCAGAGAAAAACACAAATTTGAACTCGTTAATAAGAAGAAAACATGAATTCAAAATCGTTACCAAAGAAAAAACACAAATTTCTACTCGTTATAAAGGGAAAACACAAATTTCCGGCGATGTCAACTCGTTATCAGGGAAAAATACATTTTTTCAGCAAGACAACTCGTTACTAGAGAAAAACACAAATTTGAACTCGTTAATAAGAAGAAAACATGAATTCGAACATGTTTCCAAAGAAAAAACACAAATTTCTACTCGTTATGAATGGAAAACTAAAATTTCCGATGATGTCAAATCGTTATCGAGGAAAAAACATTTTTTTTCGCATAGACAACTCGTTACTAGAGAAAAACACAAATTTGAACTCGTTAATAAGAAGAAAACATGAATTCGAACTCGTTACCAAAGAAAAAACACAAATTTCTACTCGTTATAAACGGAAAACACAAATTTCGGGGATGTCAACTCGTTATCAGGGAAAAAACATTTTTTCTGCAAGGACAACTCGTTTCCAGAGAAAAACACAAATTTGAACTCGTTAATAAGAAGAAAACATGACTTGAACTCGTTGCAAAGAAAAAACACAAATTTCTACTCGTTATAAATGGAAAACACAAATTTCCGGCGATGTCAACTCGTTATCAGGAAAAAAACATTTTTTATGCAAGGACAACTCATTACCAGAGAAAAACACAAATTTGAACTCGTTAATAAGAAGAAAACATGAATTCAAACTCGTTACCAAAGAAAAAACACAAATTTCTACTCGTTATAAAAGGAAAACACAAATTCGGCGGCGATGTCAACTCGTTATCGGGAGAAAAACATTTTTTTTTGCAAAGGACAACTCGTTACTAGAGAAAAACACAAATTTGAACTCGTTAATAAGAAGAAAACATGAATTCGAACTCGTTACCAAAGAAAAAACACAAATTTCTACTCGTTATAAAGGGAAAACACAAATTTCCGGCGATGTCAACTCGTTATCAGGAAAAAAATATTTTTTCTGCAAGGACAACTCGTTACCAGAGAAAAACACAAATTTGAACTCGTTAATAAGAAGAAAACATGAATTTGAACTCGTTACCAAAGAAAAACACAAATTTCTACTCGTTATAAAGGGAAACACAAATTTCTAGCAATGTCAACTCGTTATCAGTGAAAAATTCTTTTTTTCAGCAAGGGCAACTTGATACTAGGGAAAAACACAAAATTGAACTCGTTTATAAGAAGAAACACGAATTCAAACTCCATACCTAAGAAAAAAACACAAATTTCTACTCGTTATGAAGGGAAAACACAAATTTCCGGTGATGCCAACTCGTTATCAGGGAAAAATACGTTTTTTCCGCAAGGACAACTCGTTACAGAGAAAAACACAAATTTGAATTCGTTAATAAGAAAAACATGAATTCAAACTCGTTACCAAAGAAAAAACACAAATTTCTACTCGTTATAAAGGAAAACACAAATTTTCGGCGATGTCAACTCGTTATCGAGGAAAAAACATTTTTTCTGCAAAACAACTCGTTACTAGAGAAAAACACAAATTTGAACTCGTTAATAAGAAGAAAACATGAATTTGAACTCGTTACCAAAGAAAAAACACAAATTTTTACTCGTTATAAAGGAAAACACAAATTTCCGGCGATGTCAACTCGTTATCAAGGAAAAAAAACATTTTTCTGCAAAGACAACTCGTTACCAGAGAAAAACACAAATTTGAACTCGTTAATAAGAAGAAAACATGAATTTGAACTCGTTACCAAAGAAAAACACAAATTTCTACTCGTTATAAATGGAAAACACAAATTTCGGCGATGTCAACTCGTTATCGAGAAAAAAACATTTTTTCGCAGGAGGAAACACGTTACTAGAGAAAAACACAAATTTGAACTCGTTAATAAGAAGAAAACATGAATTCGAACTCGTTACCAAAGAAAAAACACAAATTTCTACTCGTTATAAATGGAAAACACAAATTTCCGGTGATGTCAACTCGTTATCAGGCAAAAAAACATTTTTTCTGCAAGGACAACTCGTTACCAGAGAAAACACAAATTTGAACTCGTTAATAAGAAGAAAACATGAATTCGAACTCGTTACCAAAGAAAAAAACACAAATTTCTACTCGTTATAAAAGGAAAACACAAATTTCTGGCGATGTCAACTCGTTATCAGGAAATAAACATTTTTTTCAGGAAGACAACTCGTTACTAGAGAAAAACACAAATTTGAACTCGTTAATAGGAAGAAAACGTGAATTCGAACATGTTTCCAAAGAAAAAACACAAATTTCTACTCGTTATAATGGGAAAACACAAATTTCCGGCGATGTCAAATCGTTATCAGGGAAAAAACATTTTTTCGGCAAAGACAACTCGTTACTAGAGAAAAACACAAATTTGAACTCGTTAATAAGAAGAAAACATGAATTCGAACTCGTTACCAAAGAAAAACACAAATTTCTACTCGTTATAAAGGGAAAACACAAATTTCGGCGATGTCAACTCGTTATCAGGGAAAAAACATTTTTTCTGCAAGGACAACTCGTTACCAGAGAAAAACACAAATTTGAACTCGTTAATAAGAAGAAAACATGAATTGAACTCGTTACCAAAGAAAAAACACAAATTTCTACTCGTTATAAATGGAAAACACAAATTTCCGGTGATGCCAACTCGTTATCAGGGAAAAATATATTTTTTCGTAAGGACAACTCATTACCAGAGAACAACACAAATTTGATCTCGTTAATAAGTAGAAAACATGAATTCAAACTCGTTACCAAAGAAAAAACATAAATTTCTACTCGTTATAAAAGGAAAACACAAATTTGCGGCGATGTCAACTCGTTATCAAGGAAAAAACATTTTTTCTGCAAAGACAACTCGTTACTAGAGAAAAACACAAATTTGAACTCGTTAATAAGAAGAAAACATGAATTCGAACTCGTTACCAAAGAAAAAACACAAATTTCTACTCGTTATAAAGGAAAACACAAATTTCCGGCGATGTCAACTCGTTATTATGGAAAAAAAACATTTTTCGCAAGGACAACTCGTTACAGAGAAAAACACAAATTTGAACTCGTTAATAAGAAGAAAACATGAATTTGAACTCGTTACCAAAGAAAAACACAAATTTCTACTCGTTATAAAGGGAAACACAAATTTCTGGCAATGTCAACTCGTTATCAGTGAAAAATTCTTTTTTTCTGCAAGGACAACTCGTTACTAGAGAAAAACACAAATTTGAACTCGTTAATAAGAAGAAAACATGAATTCAAACTCATACCAAAGAAAAAAAACACAAATTTCTACTCGTTATAAAGGAAAACACAAATTTCGGTGATGTCAACTCGTTATCGGGAAAAAAACATTTTTTCATCAAGGACAACTTCGTTAGAGAAAAACACAAATTTGAACACGTTAATAAGAAGAAAAAATGAATTCGAACTCGTTACCAAAGAAAAAACACCAATTTCTACTCGTTATAAAGGGAAAACACAAATTTTCGGCGATGTCAACTCGTTATCAGGGAAAAAGAACATTTTTTCATCAAGGACAACTCGTTTGCAGAGAAAAAACAAATTTGAACTCGTTAATAAGAAGAAAACATGAATTCGAACTCGTTACCAAAGAAAAACAACAAATTTCTACTAGTTATAAAGGGAAAACACAAATTTCCGGCGATGTCAACTCGTTATCAGGGAAAAAACATTTTTTCATCAAGGATAACTCGTTACCAGAGAAAAAAACAAATTTGAACTCGTTAATAAGAAGAAAACATGAATTCAAAATCATTACCAAAGAAAAACACAAATTTCTACTCGTTATAAAAGGAAAACACAAATTTGCGGTGATGTCAACTCGTTATCAGGGAAAAATACATTTTTTTACGCAAGGACAACTCGTTACTAGAGAAAAACACAAATTTGAACTTCGTTAATAAGAAGAAAACATGAATTGAACTCGTTACCAAAGAAAAAACACAAATTTCTACTCGTTATAAAGGGAAAACACAAATTTCGGCGATGTCAACTCGTTATCCGGGAAAAAAACATTTTTTCTGCAAGGACAACTCGTTACTAGAGAAAAACACAAATTTGAACTCGTTAATAAGAAGAAAACATGAATTCAAACTCGTTACCAAAGAAAAAACACAAATTTCTACTCGTTATAAAAGGAAAACACAAATTTCCGGCGATGTCAACTCGTATATCGGAAAAAAACATTTTTTACGCAAAGACAACTCGTTACAGAGAAAAACACAAATTTGAACTCGTTAATAAGAAGAAAACATGAATTTGAACTCGTTACCAAAGAAAAACACAAATTTCTACTCGTTATAAAGGAAAACACAATTTTTCGGCGATGTCAACTCGTTATCAGAAAAAAACATTTTTCTCCAAGGAAACACTCGTTACGAGAGAAAAACACAAATTTGAACTCGTTAATAAGAAGAAAACATGAATTCGAACTCGTTACCAAAAAAAAAAAACACAATTTTCTTCTCGTTATAAAGGAAAACACAAATTTCGGCGATGTCAACTCGTTATCAAGGAAAAAAACATTTTTTCTGCAAAGACAACTCGTTACCAGAGAAAAACACAAATTTGAACTCGTTAATAAGAAGAAAACATGAATTTGAACTCGTTACCAAAGAAAAAACACAAATTTCTACTCGTTATAAAGGGAAACACAAATTTCGGCGATGTCAACTCGTATCGGGGAAAAAAATTTTTTTACGCAAGGACAACTCGTTACACAGAGAAAAACACAAATTTGAACTCGTTAATAAGAAGAAAACATGAATTCGAACTCGTTACCAAAGAAAAAACACAAATTTCTACTCGTTATAAAGGGAAAACACAAATTTCGGTGATGTCAACTCGTTATCAGGAAAAAAAATTTTTTCATCAAGGACAACTCGTTACCAGAGAAAAACACAAATTTGAACTCGTTAATAAGAAGAAAACATGAATTCGAACTCGTTACCAAAAAAAAAACACAAATTTCTACTCGTTATAAAAGGAAAACACAAATTTCCGGCGATGTCAACTCGTTATCAGGGAAAAAACATTTTTTTCTGCAAGGACAACTCGTTACCAGAGAAAAACACAAATTTGAACTCGTTAATAAGAAGAAAACATGAATTTGAACTCGTTACCAAAGAAAAACACAAATTTCTACTCGTTATAAGGGAAAACACAAATTTCCGGCTATGTCAACTCGTTATCCGGGAAAAAAACGTTTTTTTCATAAAGGACAACTCGTTACCCGAGAAAAATACAAATTTGAACTCGTTAATAAGAGAAAACATGAATTTGAACTCATTACCAAAGAAAAAACACAAATTTCTACTCGTTGTAAAAGGAAAACACAAATTTCGGTGATGTCAACTCGTTATCGAGGGAAAAAACATTTTTTTTCGCAAGGACAACAAGTTACCAGAGAAAAACACAAATTTGAACTCGTTAATAAGAAGAAAACATGAATTCAAACTCGTTACCAAAGAAAAAACACAAATTTCTTCTCGTTATAAAAGGAAAACACAAATTTGCGGCGATGTCAACTCGTTATCAGGGAAAAACACATTTTTCGCAAGGACAACTCGTTACTAGAGAAAAACACAAATTTGAACTCGTTAATAAGAAGAAAACATGAATTCGAACTCGTTACCAAAGAAAAAACACAAATTTCTACTCGTTTATAAAGGAAAACACAAATTTCCATCGATGTCAACTCGTTATCGGGGAAAAAACATTTTTTTCGCAAGGACAACTCGTTACAGAGAAAAACACAAATTTGAACTCGTTAATAAGAAGAAAACATGAATTCGAACTCGTTACCAAAGAAAAACACAAATTTCTACTCGTTATATAAATGGAAAACACAAATTTCGGTGATGTCAACTCGTTATCGGGGAAAAAATACATTTTTTCTGCAAGGACAACACGTTACCACAAAAAAGCAAAAATTTGAACTCGTTAATAAGAAGTAAACATGAATTCGAATTCGTTACCAAAGAAAAAACACAAATTTCTACTCGTTATAAATGGAAAACACAAATTTCCGGTGATGCGAACTCGTTATGGTGGAAAAATACATTTTTTCTGCAAGAACAACTCGTTACTAGAGAAAAACACAAATTTGAACTCGTTAATAAGAAGAAAACATGAATTCGAACTCGTTACCAAAGAAAAAACACAAATTTCTACTCGTTATAAAGGGAAAACACAAATTTCGGCGATGTCAACTCGTTATCGGAAAAAAACATTTTCATCAAGGACAACTCTTTACAGAGAAAAACACAAATTTGAACTTCGTTAATAAGAAGAAAACATGAATTCGAACTCGTTACCAAAGACAAAACACAAATTTCTACTCGTTATAAAGGGAAAACACAAATTTCTGTCTATGTCATCTCGTTATCCGGGAAAAACAAAGTTTTTTTCGTCAAGGACAACCCGTTACCAGAGACAAACACAAATTTGAACTCGTTAATAAGAAGAAAACATGAATTTTAACTCGTTACCAAAGAAAAAATACAAATTTATGCTCGTTATAAAGGGAAATCACAAATTTTCGGCTATGTCAACTCGTTATCCAGGAAAAAACATTTTCGTCAAGGACAACTCATTACTAGAGAAAAACACAAATTTGAACTCGTTAATAAGAAGAAAACATGAATTCGAACTCGTTACCAAAGAAAAAACACAAATTTCTACTCGTTATAAAGGGAGAACACAAATTTCCGGCGATGTCAACTCTTAATCGGGGAAAAATACATTTTTTCTGCATTGACAACTCGTTACTAGACAAAAACACAAATTTGAACTCGTTAATAAGAAGAAAACATGAATTCAAACTCGTTACCAAAGAAAAAACACAAAGTTCTACTCGTTATAAAGGGAAAACACAAATTTCCGTCGAAATCAACTCGTTATCAGGGAAAACAATATTTTTTCTGCAAGGATAACTTGTTACGAGAGAAAAACACAAATTTGAACTCGTTAATAAGAAGAAAACATGAATTTGAACTCGTTACCAAAGAAAAAACACAAATTTCTACTCGTTATAAATGGAAAACACTAATTTCCGGCGATGTCAACTCGTGATCAGGAAAAAATACATTTTTTCTCCAAGGATAACAAGTTACTAGAGAAAAACACAAATTTGAACTCGTTAATAAGGAGAAAACATGAATTCGAACTCGTTAGCAAAGAAAAAAACACAAATTTCTACTCGTTATAAATGGAAAACACAAATTGCCGGTGATGCCAACTCGTTATAAGGGAAAAATATATTTTTTCTGTAAAGACAACTCGTTACCAGATAAATACACAAATTTGAACTCGTTAATAAGTAGAAACATGAATTCAAACTCGTTACCAAAGAAAAAACACAAATTTCTACTCGTTATAAAAGGAAAACACAAATTTGCGGCGATGTCAACTCGTCATCAGAGAAAAATACATTTTTTCAGCAAGACAACACGTTACTAGAGAAAAACACAAATTTGAACTCGTTAATAGGAAGAAAACGTGAATTCGAACATGTTTCCAAAGAAAAAACACAAATTTCTACTCGTTATAAAGGGAAAACTAAAATTTCCGGCGATGTCAAATCGTTATCAGGGAAAAATACATTTTTTCTGCATAGACAACTCGTTACTAGACAAAAACATAAATTTGAACTCGCTAATAAGAAGAAACCATGAATTCGAACTCGTTACCAAAGAAAAAACACAAATTTCTACTCGTTATAAAGGGAAAACACAAATTTCCGTCGATGTCAACTCGTTATCAGGGAAAACAATATTTTTTTTGCAAGGACAACTCGTTACCAGAGAAAAACACATATTTGAACTCGTTAATAAGTAGAAAACATGAACTTGAACTCGTTACCAAAGAAAAAACAGAAATTTTTACTCGTTATAAATGGAAAACATAAATTTCCGGTGATGCCAACTCGTTATCAGTGAAAAATATATATTTTCTGTAAGGACAACTCATTACCAGAGAAAAACACAAATTTAATCTCATTAATAAGTAGAAAACATGAATTCAAACTCGTTACCAAAGAAAAAACATAAATTTCTACTCGTTATAAAAGGAAAACACAAATTTGCGGCGATGTCAACTTGTTATCAGGGAGAAATACATTTTTACTACAAGAACAACTCGTTACCAGAGAAAAACACAAATTTGAACTCGTTAATAAGAAGAAAACATGAATTTGAACTCGTTACCAAAGAAAAACACAAATTTCTACTCGTTATAAAGGGAAACACAAATTTCCGCGATGTCAACTCGTTCGGAAAAAAACTTTTTTTACGCAAGGGCAACTTGATACTAGGGAAAAACACAAATTTGAACTCGTTAATAAGAAGAAAACTTTAATTCAAACTCCATACCTAAGAAAAAACAAAAATTTCTACTCGTTATGAAGGGAAAACACAAATTTCCGGTGATGTCAACTCGTTATCTGGGAAAAAACCTTTTTTTCATCAAGGACACCTCGTTACCAGAGAAAAACACAAATTTTAACATGTTAATAAGAAGAAAACATGAATTTGAACTCGTTACCAAAGAAAAAACACAAATTTCTACTCGTTATAAAGGGAAAAACAAATTTCCGGCTATGTCAACTCGTTATCCGAGAATAAACGTTTTTTTCATCAAGAACAACTCTTTACCAGAGAAAAACACAAATTTGAACTCGTTAATAAGAAAAGAAAAAAACATGAATTCGAACTCGTTACCAAAGAAAAAACACAAATTTCTACTCGTTATAAAGGGAAAACACAAATTTCCGGCGATGTCAACTCGTTATCTGGGAAAAAAACATTTTTTCTGCATTGACAACTCGTTACTAGACAAAAGGACAAATTTGAACTCGTTAATAAGATGAAAACATGAATTCGAACTCGTTACCAAAGAAAAAACACAAATTTCTACTTGTTATAAAGGGAAAACACAAATTTCCATCGATGTCAATTCGTTTTCAGGGAAAACAATATTTTTTCTGCAAGGACAACTCATTACCAGAGAAAAACACAAATTTGAACTCGTTAATAAGAAGAAAACATGGATTTGAACTCGTTACCAAAGCAAAAACACAAATTTCTACTCGTTATAAATGGAAAATAAAAATTTCCGGCGATGACAACTCGTTATTAGGAAAAAATATATTTTTTCTCCAAGGACAACACGTTACTAGAGAAAAAAACAAATTTGAACTCGTTAATAAGAATAAAACATTAATTCGAACTCGTTACCAAAGAAAAAACACAAATTTCTACTCGTTATAAATGGAAAACACAAATTTCCGGTGATGCCAACTCGTTATTAGGGAAAAATACATTTTTTCTACAAGGACAACTCGTTACCAGAGAAAAACACAAATTTGAACTCGTTAATAAGTATAAATCATGAATTCAAAATCATTGCCAAAGAAAAAACACAAATTTCTACTCGTTATAAAAGGAAAACACAAATTTGCGGCGATGTCAACTCGTTATCAGGGAAAAATACATTTTTTCTGCAAGAACAACTCGTTACTAGAGAAAAACACAAATTTGAACTCGTTAATAAGAAGAAAACATTATTTCGAACTCGTTACCAAAGAAAAAACACTAATTTATACTCTTTATAATGGGAAAACACAAATTTCCGGCGATGTCATCTCATTATCAGGGAAAAAAATATTTTTTCAGCCAGGACAATGTTAAGGGTGTTTTTACACGTTTTATATTGATATATTTTATAATGATTTTCCCCCGTATTGGTATTATTTGCATAAAGAAATAAGTGTTTAGACGAAATATTGAGCATGTGGTGTTTTTAATAAGCTAATCACAAAATTAGTCAATTTATGCGTTTTATTGATCAATTTATATTTAATTGGACATTATTACATTTTGGGATATTTTTATGTGTTATAGATGCACAAAATCGAGCTCAAGAGGTGATTCGAAGATGATCAAGTCGGATTTAATTAAAGAGGAAGAGATAGATATGAGAAAATCAAGTTTTCGCGCCTCTGAACTGGCGTCCAGATTATTGAACGGCCGTTCAACTGGACTGGCGTCTGAAGATAGTGGACGAGCGTCCAGGATGATATTTTTGATTCAGCAAGTTTGGACGCTGGAGTGGACGCTGGCTAGACGTGCGTCCAATCCCAGCTCGGCCCGACTCAAATAAGTTTTGCAACTGGGTGGCGTCCATGACCTTGGGGACGGGCGTCGGTGCCGACTTAACCCTAGCCGACCTAAAATCCTATAAATAGCAGCGTGTATTAAACCCTAGGGGACATCAGATACGCATTATTCACTCATAAAGAACCCTAGCAGCCGCATCATTCAAAAGAGGAGACTCAAAGATGAATCTCTCCATCCCAATGATTATGTCTAACAACATGATTTTTGGCTAAACGCATATGATGGAACAACCGGAGGATATCACATCAACGTCATCACAACCATGATTCGTTAGTTTATCTTTAGTTATGATTTTGAATATTTTGTTTTATTTATCGTTTGAATCCTGATTTATTGGTTAAGAGTTTCATTAGATAGGAATGTCAATGAACCTCTATGTTGTTTGAATTTTTATGGAAATATAATTCGACAATAGTTTTCTATTTCAATCGATACAATTGATGACGTTTTGAGGAATCATATATCGTTAGTTGGGTATTGCAATTTGGGAACGAATTGTTGATCTTGTGATGAATGTTATTTGTTTTTCTTGGAAAAGTAAACAAACCTTAGAAATTGATCTAAAGGAATTTAGTCGGTTTCGCGATTGATCATACCAATAAAACTATATTCGAATCATAAACTGGTTGTTTGATTGTTGAGTGATAGATTCTAGGTGTTCTACTGTTTCCCTTTTATAATTCGAAAACAAAATCGTTTATTTCAACGCTAGTCTTAAGTTTAGTTAATTAAAACCTCAATTTCTGTTGTTTTGTTTTCTGCATAATTCTAGTTAAATCGTATCTGGACGCCCGTCCGTCTTAGAGGACGTTCGTCCACTCTTGAATATTTCTTGTTTGCTGTTCTGTTTTAGTAGCTGTTTTATCTTCTTTCCTTAGATTTTCAGTTTATTTCTTAGGTTCAGTTTATAGGTAATTAACCTCAGTTTTAAGTAATAGTTTGTGACATAACCAACTTAGGAGTTTTATCTTAATCTGATAACTTTACGATTCCCTTAGGACGACTCGGCAACATCTTTTACTACGTACCTTATACTTGGGGTGTTCCGATAATAAAAATTTAAAACACGTTTTTAACGAACAAGTTTTTGGCGCCGTTGCCGGGGAATCGGTAACGATTGTCAGGTTCTTAGTAGGTATAGTTTTTCTAGTTGGTAATTTTCCTTTCTTTGCGTTTTAGTTTTTTTTTTAGTTTAGTTTGTTTGTTTACATTTCTGTTGCTTCTCTCGCTCCGGTCCTTGTTTTTGACTTTTTGAGCGGACGTCCAATTATCTGACGCCCATCCATTCTGAAAAATTTCCTTTTTATCTGTTTACTGATCAAACGAGCGTCTGGCCCTTCCAAACGCCCGTTTGTTTAGTAAATACGCCTCTGAACTGCTTTTAGTACACCAGACGAGCGTCTATTGAACCAGACGCCCTTCCGGGACCCTCCCTAGACAGACGCTCGTTCACGATTCTGAACGCCCGTCCGTGTATCTTTCTTGTTCTTTTCTTTTCTTCTCTTAGCTTGTAATTCCAAGGTTACCTCTTCTGTCAACCTGATTTTTAGTCAGTGTTGACCTCTCTGGTTGCCCTCCTGGTTTATGCAAACGAGAAGCAAAAAGGGACCTCTCCTCTTTGATCCAGAACCTGAGCGATCCATCCTAAGAAGAAGACTTTTTTCCGATCCAGACATAATGGCTGACCAAGTTCAAAATCCGAATCTAGTTCCTCCTAATCCAGCCCTCCCAAATCAAAATCCAGACCCTCAAGCTCAGCTGAATCAGCTCCTTCAACAAATACAGTTGTTACAACAACAACAGAATCAGCAAGTTGGGCTACAGAATCAATTGCAACAAATCCATCAAGCCCAACAAGCCCAGCTCAATCAAGATCCCTATGCCCCCTATCTTAACCAAGACTTCACGGAGGGCATAGACCTATTCGACCTCGGATATGGGCCAAGTGCATTTCGATCCGAAAAATGGAGTGGTTGGGTGGTCCAAAATAGCTCCTTTCATGGCATTGCTCAAGAAGATCCTCACGACTTCTTATCCACTTTTGTTCAAATTTGCGAAGCGAGCCACTATCCGGTGTTGATTCCGAGATTGTTAGTGAAACTCTTCCCGTTTGCTTTAAAAGGTGAAGCAAACAGATGGTTCAAATCTTTAGCCCATCATTCTCTTCGTTCCTGGAATGATGTGAAAAGAGCCTTCGCTCTGAAGTGGGTCTCACCTGGCAGAATCATGGATATGAAAAGGGAGATAGCCACATTTGAACAACTGAACGGAGAAAGTGTTGGAAAAGCATGGGAGAGACTGAATCTCTTGATGAGGAAGTGCCCTAACCACGGATACGATCGTCATGAGCTTCTAGAATTATTCTATCGGGGTGTTACTCAACCCAATAGAGATTATCTAGATTCCACAGCTCATGGATCTTTTCTGGGCGGAGGAGATGATGCTGCCTATAGGGTAGCTGAAACAATTGCCAAGAACAACATGTGGTCAACCTCTAGGAAGACCCATGTTGAGAATGATAAGAGTAAATCTGTTGCAAGTGATCCTGTGACACAGATGTTGGTTGCTCAAGTGGAGATGATAAACCAACAAATGGCAAATTTACAAATGCAACAGCAGAAGGGATCAGTGGATATGAGTTTTCTGGGAACGCAGACGAGCAATGAGAATGGAGACGAAGTAAATGTAATGGACAACCAGAAGGAAACTTTTCGTAATTTCAATTCTGGTCAATCAAGCTATACTCCAAACCGTAACTTTTCAGGAAATCCATGAAAGCAGTTATTATCGCCACTGGCGCATCCAATTCAACGGTCCTTCAACTCCAACAATCAAAGGCCCCAAGGCAAGCGGGCTCAACGCGCAAAATCCTGACCTACCTCTATCTCTCAAAAGAAATTCGATGAGCTGGTAGATATGGTGCAAGCACTAGCCACCGGTCAAAGGCGATAGAAAAGCAGATTGGCGGATGGTGATCAACAAGCAAGCGAGGCCTCAAGGAAGGCGCCTAGTTATACAGATAAAAATCCTAAAGCGAAGTCGGTGCACTGTAATGCCATCACACGCGGTGGAATTATGGACAAGAGGAGGAGTTGAATGCGATTACACTTAGAAGCGAAAGAGAGTTGGACCGAGAAGTTGTCGGAAGCGAGTAGCCCCTCCCGGACGCCTTGAGTTCAGGGAGGATAAGCGGCAGACAAATACCAAGAAAGCGGCGGCGAGCAAGAGCGTAATGATAATGATTTCTTGGGGGAGAGTGACGAGGATGTTGAGAAGAGAAGTCAGTGGCGAACCCACGACTAAAAAGAAGTCGAAAAGGTTGTCGGATGGAAGGATAAGGAGGATGAAGCCATTAAAAATCAAATTCCAATTGAACATCCGAATACCCTTCCTTATCCAGCAAAGAAAAATGAAAATACCTTGAACTCTGATAAAATTTACGATGGAGTGAGGAAGCTGCTTAGAGAAACCATGGTGACTATGCCTCTTGCTGAAGTGTTAAGCGAGATGCCCAAATGTTCCAAATTTCTTAGGGGCTTTGTGGAAGCAAGAAGAAGCTAAAGGAATGGCGGTTGAGGTGCTAAAAGAAGAATGCTCGACAATTTCTCGAGCATCGCAACAAAAGCGAGGTGACCCGGACGACCCTCAATCTCTTGCAGGATTGAAGGCCGCACATTCCACAATGTCTTATGCGAATCAGGGGCCTCTGTCAATGTGATGCCATTAAACATCTGTAAGAGTCTCGGGTTAGAAAAAAGGCTAAGGGAGCGCCCCATCTCTCTTCAGTTGGTGGACAAATCCAGCCGTTTGGCAGCCGGTTGTGTTAACAATGTCCTTATCCATGTTAAACAATTAGTGTTTCCAACCGACTGGGTCATATTGGATTACCAATCCGACAAGGAAATGCCCCTAATCCTAGGCCGGCCTTTCTTAGACACCTCTGCCGCCACCATTGACTTCCACACTGGCCAAATCACTCTGAGAGTTGAAAACACGTCCATTACCTTTGAGCAAGGAAAAAGTACTGCAGAGTCCTCAAATCAGGAGGTCTCATTCATTGAAGCAATCTATGGGGATGAATCTGACCCTGATAAAGAGCTCATAGAGGCAGTAACCCTGGATGCCACAAATCACGAAGAAGAAAATAACTGTTCACGGACCGTAGTCACTGCAGAGTTGTCTCAACAACTTGCGCACACTAGGCCTATGAGTGAATAGAAAATCTGGGACATTCCAGGGATGAGCAGTAGTGATCTGAAGGAGCTCAATCAGGCAGACTTTAACCTTGCAGAAGAGGAAATTTTAATGGGAAGTTGGGATGAAATTGAGTTCTGGAGAGAAACTACCCATTGGGAGTTGGATGATTGGGAGCAACTTGTAGATGAACTTGAAGAAGAAGAGCTTAAGAAGATGATTGAACATAGCAAAGAAAAAACGGAAGCTGACAGGGAGATCCTTTTTGATGACGTTATTCAATACCTTTCTGGGATAACACCCCAGGAAGATGAAGTGTTCTTCAGTCAACCGGTCCTCACTCAAAAAGAAAGAGGTGGTCCGTTAGAATCAAGTATCGACCAACCACCTGTGACTTAGAGTTGAAGCCACTTCGCGACATCTCGAAATACATCTTTCTTAAAGACGGCGATAAGTTGCCTCTAATCATCTCATCTAAACTCGAGCCTGAGCAGGAGGCGGAATTAATCAGAGTGCTTGAAAAGCATATCCTCGCGTTCGGATGGCAAGTGGGCGATATCAGAGGAATCAGTCCAGACGTGTGCATGCATAAGATCCGAACGGAGGAAGGAGCGAAAAAGGTTAGACAACCTCAAAGGAGGCTAAATCCGCACATGCAGGAAGTTGTTAAAAAGGAGATCATCAAATGGCTTGATATGGGGATTATTTATGCCATCGCCGACAGTGAGTGGGTCAGCCCTACTCAAGTTGTTCCAAAGAAGGGGGGTATTACCGTAGAAAAAAATGAAAAAGGGGAAGAAATTGCTTTACGTCTTGTGATTGGTTATAGGGTTTGCATTGATTATCGCAGATTGAGCGAAAGTCAACGCAAAAGATCATTTCCCTTTACCCTTCATTGACCCGGCTAATTGAAAGGCGAGTGGTCACAAATATTATTGTTTTTCGATGGATATTCGGGTACTTCCGGATAGCCATCGATCCTAATGACCAGAAAAGACCACGTTTACGTGTCCATCGGCACTTTTGCCTTCCGCATGAATGCCATTCGGCTGTGCAATGCACCCGCGACTTTTCAACGGTGCATGTTAGCCATTTTGATGGACTAGTGGAACAATGCATGGAGGTCTTCATGGATGACTTCTCGATCTATGGCGGCGATTTTGATGAGATCTTAAAGAATCTAGATATGGTACTCAAATGATGTGTTGAGAAAAATTTGGTGCTTAAGCGGGAGAAATGCCATTTTCTAGTTGTGAAGGATTGTTTTGGGACACAAGTCATGTCAGTGAAGGTATTCGAGTAGATAGGGCTAAAGTGGAGGCCATTGAGAAAATGTCGTATCCAAAGACAGTTAAGGAGGTACGAGGATTCTGGGACATGTAAAGGTTCTATCGGCGATTTATTAAAGATTTTTCGACAATAGCAAAGCCGCTTATCCAACTCTTTGAAAGAGGAAGTAGAGTTCTTGTTTGATGATGAGTGTAAGGAAGCTTTCAAATGCTTAAAGGATAAGTTAACCAGTGCCCCCAATTTGATCGCACCCGACTGGACTAAACCTTTCGAACTCATGTGCGATGCCTCTAACTACGCTATAAAGCGCGATTTAGAGCGCGAAGAATTGATAAAAGTTGAGACCAATCTACTATGCGAGCCGAACTTTGAACCCAGCTCAGTGTAACTACACTACTACAGAGAAAGAATTCCTCGCAGTCGTTTTTGCTATGGATAAATTTCGAAGTTACCTTCTCGGGTCTCGAGTTGTGGTTTGGACAGATCACGCAGCGTTACGGTAACTTATGGAAAAAACAGATGCTAAACCAAGGTTATTGAGATGGATTCTGATTCTACAGGAATTTGACCTTGAAATTAAGGATAAGAAGGGTAGCGAAAATGTTGTAGCTGATCACTTATCTCGCCTAGTGAACAAGGGTGACAAAAATCCTAAGGAAATAGGCATTGACTTTCCAACCGAGCAATTAATGAGACTAGAGAATGTGAGGCCGTGGTATGCTGATTACGTCAATTACTTAGCGACTGGGCATTTAGAAGAGATGACGTATCAGGAAAAGAAGAAGTTTTTCAGTGACTTGAAGTATCTCGTATGGGAGGATCCACATTTGTTTAAAGTCTGCAAAGACGGGTTGCTCAGAAGGTGTGTTCCGGAACATGAGCAATTGGATATCTTAGAGCAATGTCATAGTGGTCCTGCTGGTGGACACTACGGAGCACCAAAAGCATTGCGATGAAAATCCTTCAAGCTGGATTTTCTTGCCCACTCTGTTCAAAGACATTTGAAGCTTTTTTGCAAAGGGCGTGACAGATGTCAAAGAGTAGGGAGGCTCAGTAATAGGATGGAGATGCCTTTGAGGCCTATCTTGGAATGTGAAGTCTTCGACGTGTGGGGCATCGATTTCATGGGACCCTTCCCATCATCGTGCGGCAATAAATATATCCTAGTCTGCGTTGATTATGTTTCCAAATGGGTAGAGGCTATAGCCACCCAAACCAATGATCACAAAGTTGTAAAGAAATTCTTGCAAAAGAATATCTTTACTAGATTTATTGTATCTAGAGCCCTTATCAGTGATGAAGGATCGCATTTTTGTAATGCACCGCTGGATAAAATTCTTGAGAGATATGGTGTCAAGCATAGAATTGGAACACCATACCACCCCCAAACCAGTGGCCAAGTCGAGGTAAGCAACAGAAGTCTAAAGCGGATTTTGGAGAAAACGGTGAATTCTAATAGATCCAATCTGAGTGCGAAGTTGGACGACGCACTCTGGACTTATCGCACTGCGTTCAAGACCCCTATGGGTACGTCGCCCTTTCAAATGGTTTACGGCAAGGCATGCCATCTACCAGTCGAGCTGGAGCACAGAGCTTACTGGGCTATTAAATACTTGAACTTTGATAGCCAGCTCTGTGGCGAGAAAAGATTCTTTGCGTTGCATGAGCTCGATGAATTCGGACTCGGGGCCTACGAGAATGCCAAGGTGAGCAAGGTAAAACGAAAGCGCTCCATGATGCTAAAATAAAGGGCGGAGAGATTTCAAGGTAGGAGAGATGGCTTTACTTTACAACACCGGATTACATCCGTTTCTTTGGCAAGCTCAAGTCGAGATGGTCGGACCCTTTGAAATTGTCGAAGTTCATCCGGGAGGAGCGATTTCCTTGAAAGTGGTACAGCGGTCAACCTTTTAAAGTGAACGGTCATAGATTGAAAAAGTATTTTGGCCAACCTTATGAAGTACACGAGGTCATATACTTTCAAAAGTTGGTTGGCGTGCTGATGTCTTTGATTTGTGATGAGATTCCATGATTTCTTTGCTTGAATGATGACATTCTTACCCTTAAAGAAGCTCTACCACGATTCTGAACCTATCATTCATTTGGTGCCACATGTAGGGGCGAGTTGAGACAAAGACGAAGGTCAGTGCTGTCTGGAGAGCCAAGTTAAAGAATTTGGTAGGGCACTTGACTTGTGGCGGTTGTGGTCACACCTCGGTCCTTACCTCTGATTCTGATGATGAGGTGGCCGCATTTACACCAAAGTGGCCCGACCCGGGTTGACTTTGAGGATTGTGTCAAGCTAATGACGTTAAAAGAGCGCTCCTAGGAGGCAACTGTTCGGTAAAAACTAGTTTTAAATTTATAATACCGAAACACCCCAAGTATAAGGATCGTAGTATAGGATGTTAACGGGTCGTCCTAAGGGAGTGGAATGTTTATCGGATCAAGGAACAATTATTCTATCGATTATGTCACAATTATTAACTAAACTAGGGTTTAAACTAAATATGAATAGTAAAAACGACGATGAAGCATAACCCGATGAATAGTAAATTGGAATCAAATTGATACGAACTATTCGATTTATCAAGTAATTAAAACAACGGCAAAGCGACGGAATCCACCAATCAACCAACCCAACCCCAACTAGATTGCGCTAAAGATACAATTTTTAGTAATGATCAAATCACGAATTCGATTAAATCTCTTTAATCAATTCCTAGGGTTTCGTTTTCTTTCCCAAGCAAAACTAAACTAGCATGCATAACACGATCATGAGATTGTTTCCAATACTCTACTCAACTAATCATGAAAAATCTCTTGAATCACAATTAATTGCATCAATTGAAAAGATCAAATCTTGAATCAATACTCTCATATAAATTCAGTCAAAAAGATAGTTTCATCGATCTCTCGATTCAAATAAAACATAAACAATATAACAATATCTAATTGATGAAAAACCATAAATTAACTCACTAAAGATGTAGCTAAAAATCCTCTAATTGGTGTGGTTGTTGATTGGTTTCATCCGTTGTCCTACCGCAAGATGCTTAGCCTTCAATCATCTTCGAACTCCCAAGCAAGATTGAAAGAAAGAAACTCATATTTTTATTTGATGTGGTGCTTTTACGTGTGTAAAATGTGTATATTTTACATCTCCTTCTCTCCTTTCGAAAGTCTACGCTTGTTTTATATAGAGGTTGTAACCGACTTAGCACGGATCTAGAAGATAAATACGCGAAAATCTGCTGACCGACCGAATGACATCACTCGGTCGACCGAATGACATGGCTCGGTCGACCGAGCCACTTTTCTGCACGTTTTAAATGTTTTTCCGTCTGACTTGTTCCCATTTGCATTACGCGTGATGATCGATTCATTTTGATTTATCTCTCAATTAATACTCCGATTTTCTTCCTTATTTTGAAATCACTTGATTAAATGAGATAAATCTTCTCCATTAATGATATCCCCATGCATATCTTTTAATTTTCTGCAAAATTGTTGTTACACCAAGTCATCGAATAATAATAATAATAATAATGTGTAACAAAATTAACAATTAAACCCATAATTTCCTCATAATTAAATTATAATTCCTCAATATACCATTATAGGAATTTAACGGTTAAAACACGCTTCTCTCATTTATTTCCCTTAAAAATAAGGTAAATTGTTTAGGGATTAAGCCGAAAATATAGTAAAATTTACCCTAAACAACTCCCCACACTTAGCTTTTTGTTCGTCCTCGGACAAAACAATCAAAACTATAGCTCAACTTTATAAATAATCCACATAGATCTCTAACTCACGTAACAAAAGATACAACAACTATAGCAAACAATACCATCACGAGAGATAGATTCGGTGTATGTGTGACAAGCCATTCTCAATCTAGCAAGCCTTTCAAAGAAATATCCTCTCGAGAAATTCCAATGACTATCCTAGTAATGCAGACGATATGACTCCACTCAAAGCCTTCCCACGCACTCGGTAGGATAATCCTACTGACATATCATGCGGTTCTACTGGGTATAAGATCCATGATAACAAAGACTCTACTTTATTTTTACTCATCATTTTTCAAAATTTTCAAATTTGACGCATATCAGAATAAGCTCTTACCCATCATAGTAGAATAGGATGTTTCAGTGATAACACCCTACCTTACTCAAATCATAAGGTAGCTATAAAGTGAGTCGTCGTGAGCTATTGGTCATCATAGTGGTATAGGACATACGAGGTATACCCTACCGCACTCAAATCATAAACCAGCTTCCGACAAACGTATTTATTAATAATTGCTCACTCACTTTATTTATTCACTTTTCAAAGTCATAAGTTACATCTCACCTATCACATTCAAACTTTATGATATTCACAGTACACGGTCTAACTTAGGTGTAACTATACTGACCTTCCTAAGATAAATCATCAAAATAATGAAAGGATAAAGTTCAAAAATCTTGGTTCAATATCAAAGGCTTTCGTGAGTGTAAAAGGAATACTATCTCCATAAAAGTAAAACATGCTATAATTATCTCACTAAGTCACATACTATCATCGTTAGAAAACTACAACTAGCAAGCATCTAGTTCCAATTATATGCTCGAGACTCACAAAAAATTTTAAATTTCGCAGAAATTTAACATTCACTCATATTTCAAAGGATATAGCATAAAAACATACCCAAACACCCCCACACTTAAATCACACTATGTCCTCTCAGAATGTGCAAATATAAAAGAAAAGAAAAGAAAACTTGGTTTCAACGGTGGTTGTCGGATGAAAGTTGGCAGAGGTCAGGCCGGAGCATGGATGTACCGCTGCAACTTGAATAGACAACACTGGACAGTAGTAACTCGAAAACCTGCTCAAAAGTATCTGCAACACTCGACAAACCATATAATCTCGGGGTACACGGGGTATATGAGCAACACATAACACAAAACACTTACAATGAATGTAGGAGGAATAACCATCAACACAAAATCAACTAAAGTATTATTTCTAAAACAATAAAACAAAACAACCTAAGAAAAGAAGCAAACAAAGAAAACTAGGTTGCCTCACAGGAGCGCTCTTTTAATGTCAATAGCTTGACATGATTCCAAAAGATCAACCCGGATCGGGCCACTTTGGTTTAAGCGCCGCCACCTCGATGATCGTAATTAAAAGTACTAGGCGGAAATGATTTTCACCACAACAACAAGTCAAGTGCGCAATAAGGTCATTAAACTTTTCTCTCCAAACTACTAACTAACTCTCTTCTTCTTGTTCTTGCGGATGATGGGCGTAGGTGTGCTAACATGCTCGGGAGTCCCGGAAGAAGGTTCCTCACTGAGGTAGAGGTAGGAATGTCATCATCGACTCAAAGAAATAAGATGGAATCTCCTCACAAATCGGGACATCTACTCTCATCTCTTCTTTGGAAATAAAGAGTCTCAGGCTTTTCCTTTGGTTGCCCAAAATATTTCTTAAGTCTATGACCATTCACTTTGAAAGCTTGATTACCATACCCGTTCAGAGTAATTACTCCACTTGGATTAACCTCGAGAATCTCAAAGGGACCAGACCATCTAGACTTGAGTTTACCGGAAGCAGGTGAAGTCTAGTATTATAGAAAGTAAAGCCATTTCACCAACTTTGAATTCTCGGTCTTTGATCTTAGCGTCATGGAGTATCTTAGTTCTCTCCTTGTTTGAGTTTGGCATTCTCGTATGCTCTGAGTCGAATTAAGTCGAGCTCGTTCAACTGTAACAACCTTTTCTCCCCACAGAGTTGGCTATCAAAATTTAAGAATTTAATTGCCCAGAAAGCTCTGTGTTCAAGTTCGACAGGTAAATGACAAGCTTTGCCATAGACCATTTGGAAGGGTGACGTGCCCATCGGGGTCTTGAATGCGAGACGATAGGCCCACAACGCGCGTCATCCAGCTTAAGACTCCAATTAGATCGATTATTGTTCACGGTCTTCTCCAAAATTCTTTTCAAGCTCTGGTTGCTTACCTCGACTTGGCCACTAGTTTGAGGATGATAGGGTGTACCAATCTTATGTTTGACACCATACTTCTCAAGGATCTTGTCAAGCGGCGCATTGCAAAAGTGAGTACCTTCATCACTAATGAGTGCTCTCGGACAGCCAAATCTAGTAAAGATATTCTTTTGCAAGAATTTCTTCACAACCTTGTGATCATTAGTTTGAGTAGCTATGGCCTCGACCCACTTTGAAACATAATCCACACTGCAGGCGAGGATATACTTATTACCACATGAGGATGGAAAGGGTCCCATAAAATCTATGCCCCATACATCGAAAACTTCGCATTCAAGAATGGGCTTAAGTGGCATTTCCATCCGACTACTCTGCCGCCCGGTTCTCCGGCACCTATCACAACCTTTACAAAAGGCACGCATCTTTAAGCAGAGTCGGCCGGTAGAATCCGGCTTGAAGAATCTTTGCAACCGTCTTTGGTGTTCCATAGTGACCTCCGGTAGGACCATTGTGGCATTGTTCGAGAATATCCCATTGCTCGTGTTCGGAACACACCTTCTAAGCAACCCATCTTCTGGACTACGAACAAATAAGGATCTTCCCATACGACGAGATATCTAAGATCGAGAAAAGAACTTTTCTTCTCCGATACGTCATATCCTCTAAATGACCACTCGCTAAATAGTTGGCGTAGTCGACATACCACGGCCTAACCGTTTCAAGCTTCATCAATTGCTCGATCGGAAAATCAATGCCTATATCATTGTGATTCTCTGCACCCTCATTTACTAAGCGAGATAAATGATCACCACAATATTCTCACTACCTTTCTTATCTTTAATCACAAGGTCAAACTCTTGTAGAATTAAAATCCATCTAAGTAACCTTGGTTTGGCATCCGCTTTATCCATAAGGTAGCGTAAAAGTCTGCATGATCTGTCCATACAATCACTTGAGAACCTAGAAGATAACTTCTAAACTTGTCAATGGCAAAAACAACAGCTAAGAATTCCTTCTCAGTTGTGGTATAATTGCATTGAGCCGGGTTCAAGGTACGACTCGCATAATAAATGGGCCTGAACCTTTTATCAACTCTTTGACTAAAAGCTGCGCTTCACGGCATAGTTAGAGGCATCACACATCAATTCGAAAGGCTTGGTCCAGTCAGGTGCTACTAAAATAGGGGCACTGATAAGCTTATCTTTCAAACAATTGAAAGCTTCCTTGCACTTCGCATCGAACAAGAAATCTACATCATCTTTCAAAAGATTTGATAAAGGCTTGGCGATGGTAGAAAAGTCTCGAATAAACCTTTGTAGAAGCCAACGTGTCCTAGAAAACCTCGTACCTCCTTCACTTTGTCTTAGAAGTACGTCATCCTTTCGATGGCCGACCTTAGCCTTATCAACTTGAATACCGACATTGGACACCTTATGTCCCAAAACAATCCCTTCTTCAACTAGAAAATGGCATTTCTCGATTAAGCACAGATTTTCTCAACACAGCGTTGGAGTACCATATCTAGATTCTTTAAAATTTTATCAAAGCTATCGCCATAGGCGAGAAGTCGTCCATGAAGACTTCCATGCATTTCTCAACAAGCCCATCAAAATGGCCAACATACACCGTTGAAAAGTCGCGGGTGCATTGCATAGACCGAATGGCATTCTACGAAAAGCAAAAGTACCCGGATGGACACGTAAGCGTGGTCTTCTCTTGGTCATTAGGATCAATGGCTATCCGGAAGTAGCCGGAATAGCCATCAAGGAAACAATAATACTTATGACCACTCGGTCGTTCAATAAGTTGGTCAATGAAGGGTAAGGAAAGTGATCTTTTGCGGTGACTTCATTAAGTCTCACGATAGTCGATCTGAGACTCTGTGAGCACATCACGAGGCGTAGGGCAACTTCCTCTCCCTTTTCATTCTTTTCACCGTAATACCGCCTTCTTTGGCACAACTTGAGTAGAGGTGACCCACTCGCTATCGGCGATTGCGTAGATGATTCCCATGTCGAGCCACTTTATCACTTCTTTCTTGACAACCTCCTGCATATGCGGATTCGATCGTCTCGAGGTTGTCTAACCTTTTAGCTCCCTCCTCCGTTCGGATTTTATGCATGCATATGTGCGGGGTGATCCTCGAATATCACCCACTTGCCAACCGAAGCGCGAGGATGTTTTTCTTAAGCACTTACATCAATTTGTGCTTCTTGCTCTTAGTCGAGTTTCGAGGAAATGATCAAAGGCAATTTATCTCCATCCTTAAGAAAGATATACTTAAGGTGTTTTGGAAGCGGTTTAAGCTCTAAATCGGTAGGTGGTTGCTCAATACTAGACTTTAACGGGCCACCTTTCTCCTTATGAGCTTGAAGTGGTTGTGATGAGAACACCTCATCTTCCCGAGGCTCAACCCCCGAAAATGCTTGGATCAAATCATCCATCGGAATCCTCCGGTCAACACTTGCTTCCTTTTTCTTGTGATCGATCATTTTTCTTAACTCTTCATCTTTAAGCTCTTACGCGACTCTTCCCAATCATCTACTTCCCAATGAGTAGCTTCTCTCCAAAACTCTACCTCGTCCCAACTACCCATGAGCTTCTTCTTCACCAGGATGAAGTCTTCACGACTCGATTCTTTGAAATCATCGTTTGTTCTTTGGGCCTCTCCATGCTTCTAACTCAATAACAGCCCAGGTATGAGCGAGTGAAGATGACTTCGTCAATGCCTACGGCTGGAAATGAATTAGAAGATGGTCGCATGATCACCGGATCCTCAATGTCCATGACTTCAAAAACACCTATCTCTGTAAGCTCCATTGCATCTTCATAATAGGCATCTCCTCCGTCCTCATATATGGCCCGACAAAGCGATATTTCATCAATTACGGCTCTTTCGGGATGTGTCCTCGTGTGAAGGTGACAGATGTGTCACCGACTCTAAGAGTAATTTGTCCTTTGAGAAGTCGATGAGAGCGTTAGAAGTGTCTAAAAGGTTCGGCCTAGAATTAGAGGCATCTCCTTGTCGGTGGATAGTCTAGAATAACCCGATCGGTAGGGGAAGACTAAATGTTCAATTTGAAGGAGAACATTAGCTACACAACCGGCTGCGATCCGACTAGATTTGTCTACCATCCGAAGAGAAATGGGGCGTTCTCGCATTCTTTTGTCTAGCCCGAGCTTTTTGCATACGTTTAATGGCATCACATTAATAGAGGCCCTGAGTCGCATAATACATTTCGAACAAATGGCCCTCAATCTCACAGGAGATTGAAGGTGCGCCAGGTCACCTCGCTTAATGACAATTTTCGTGAAACCATCGCGCAATCTTCTCGAAATACTTCTTGACCATCCCTGAAGCTTTCTCTTGCTCCCCTGGAATTCTTTAAGATACTTAGTACATTTAGGCATTTCGGACAATACCTCTCGCTAAGGGCATACTCACTTTAGTGTCCCTAAGTATCCTCCTCACCCCATCATCTTGCTTGTCTTTGGCGAGGCTCTCTCCTTGCTCTTGGTGGATAAGGAAGGGCTTTATCATTCTTCGTGGCACGATTCCTTATCGCCTCATCCTCCTTATCCTTCCATCTCACAAACTTCTCTTCCTTTTTCTTAGTCGAAGTGGCCGCTTGACTTTCCTTTCTTTCCTCGTCATCGAATTATTTTCATCCTCCGAAGAATTGTCACTAAGCTCCTCATCGTTGCTTTCTTCGGCATGTGATTTTCGATTTCCCCCTCTGAACTCATGGCGTCCGGGAGGGGCTACTCGCTTCCGACATCTTGCCGGGTCCGGCCTTCTTACCACTTCTCGAGTTACCCGTTCAACTCCTCTTCTTGCCCATACTCCCCACCGAGGTGTAATGGCGGTGCAAACATTCACATCGACTTTTGGATTTCTCTCGGTATAACTCGGAAGTTTACCGTGAGGTCCGCTTGCTTCTTTGGTCCGCCATCGACCAACTTGTCTCTCAATTGCTTTAACACTAGTAGAGACGAGTCTTCACCATGTCCACCACTCATCGAATTTGTGTTGAGGACACATGAGGTGGTATGATTATTGTTTCGAGTTTGATTCGACCACCTTGAGGCCTTTGGGAGTTACAGGCGGTCTTTGATAGTTCGAGTTGAAAGAATTCGAATTTGAAGGGCCAGGTGGTAGCTTGGCTTGATTGAAGTTTTGTCTTTGAAATCTGAATAGTTAGTTACGGTTGAAGTTTCGGAAGGGTTGGTTTTGATTATCCATTAAGTTTACCTCCTCCGTCATCTCGGTCCCTGCTGTGTTCCAAGATAATTCACCTCGGAAGGCTGCATCGAAGATTGGCGGTTGCTTGCTTATCGATTCCATCCGAGCAACCAACACGGTGTGTATCGGGATTGCTTGCGATACCTTCTTTCTTAACAATATTGGTCTTCTTAGGAGTCGACCACATGTTGTTCTTGGCAAGTGTCTCGGCTACTCTGTGCGCAGTCTCATCACCTCCCCTAAGAAGGATCCATGAGTGTGGAGTCAAGATAGTCTCTATTAGGTTGAGAGACTCTCTCTGTAAAATAGTTCCAACAACTCATATCCGTCGTATCCGTGATTGGGGCATTTCCTCATCATGATTTAATCTCTCCCAAGCCTTGCCAGCAGTCTCATCCTCCATTGCTCAAGCGTAGCTATTTCCCGTTTCATCTCCATAATCTTGCCCGGTGAAACCCACTTAAGAGCGAAGGCTCTTTTGACATCATTCCATGTATGGAGGGAATGATGTGCTAACGACTTAAACCATCACGCTTGCTTCACCTTTTAAAGCAAAAGGAAATAGCTTCAACTTTACGATCTCAGAATCAACACCAGGATAATGGCCTGCTTCACAGATTTATACGAATGTGGACAAGAAGTCGTGTGGATCTTCCTGAGCAGTACCATGGAAAGAGCTATTCTGAACTAGAGCAACTACTCCGTTCTTTAGATCAAAGTTCACTCCTCCCATGTCGGGAGGGCGAATAGGTCTATGCCCCTCGAGAAAATCTTGATTAAGATATGGAGTGTAGGGGTCTGGTTCAAGCTGATTAAATTTGGTTTTGGCGGAATTGTTGAAGTTGTTGATTTATGCCGACTCTTTGATTTCTGTTGTTGCCGCAGAGCTTGCATTTGTTGAAGGAGTAAATTTAAGCGAGCTTGGGGGTCGGGATTTGGAATTGGTGGATCTTGATCCGCCATTTTGTCCAAATCAGGAGAAGCCTTCTTCTAAGGATAGATCGTTCGGGCTCGGGATCAAAGATCGAAGTCCTTCTTACTTTCGTTTGCATAAACCGGAAGAAAGGAAAGGAAGAAATCAACCCTAGGGTTGATTAGAACGAGTTCGTAAAAGGTTTGATGGTTTAGAGGAGAAAAGAAAAGAGAGAGAGAGAAGATAGAGAAGAAAGAAAAGAAGTGATGATTGAACAGACTGAACTGGCGTCCAGTGTTAGTGGACGTTCGTTCAGAAGACAGAATTGAGGTGGACGGGCGTTCAAGTTATCGAACGCTCGTTCAGATACGAAAACCTAAAAAACTAGAAAAACACTAAGACGGAAAAAAACGTGTTAAAATCTTCTAGGGCCAAAATGGAGGGGAAAACAGTGGATTTTGACCTCGAAAATGCACTGAACGGCCCACGGCCCGTTCACCACGTCGTCGGCGTCGAACGAGCTTTCGAATTGGGGTCCTGCGTTCCAAGCGGACACTCGAGCGAAAGTTATGGCCAAAATACTCTGCGTGCTAAAAGCGATCCTTTTGACTCGAGAAAATTGTCCTAAATAGAATCCGACAACCGTTACCGACTCCCGGCAACGGCGCCAAAAACTTGTTCGGTAAAAACTAGTTTTAAATTTATAATACCGAAACACCCCAAGTATAAGGATCGTAGTATAGGATGTTAACGGGTCGCGTCTAAGGGAGTGGAATGTTTATCGGATCAAGGAACAATTATTCTATCGATTATGTCACAATTATTAACTAAACTAGGGTTTAAACTAAATATGAATAGTAAAAGCGGCGATGAACAGTAACCCGATGAATAGTAAATTGGAATCAAATTGATACGAACTATTCGATTTATCAAGTAATTAAAACAACGGCAAGGCGACGGGAATCCACCAATCAACCAACCCAACCCCAACTAGATTGCGCGCTAAAGATACAATTTTTAGTAATGATCAAATCACGAATTCGATTAAATCTCTTTAATCAATTCCTAGGGTTTCGTTTTCTTTCCCAAGCAAAACTAAACTAGCATGCATAACACGATCATGAGATTGTTTCCAATACTCTACTCAACTAATCATGAAAAATCTCTTGAATCACAATTAATTGCATCAATTGAAAAGATCAAATCTTGAATCAATACTCTCATATAAATTCAGTCAAAAAGATAGTTTCATCGATCTCTCGATTCAAATAAAACATAAACAATATAACAATATCTAATTGATGAAAAACCATAAATTAACTCACTAAAGATGTAGCTAAAAATCCTCTAATTGGTGTGGTTGTTGATTGGTTTCATCCGTTGTCCTACCATAAGATGCTTAGCCTTCAATCATCTTGAACTCCCAAGCAAGATTGAAAGAAAGAAACTCATATTTTTATTTGATGTGGTGCTTTTACGTGTGTAAAATTGCGTGTATATTTTACGTCTCCTTCTACGCTCGAGTCTTCTTTGTTTATATAGAGGTCAGAACCGACTTAGCACGGATCTAGAAGATAAATACGCGAAAATCTGGCGACCGACCGAATGACATCACTCGGTCGACCGAATGACATGGCTCGGTCGACCGAGCCACTTTTCTGCGTTTTAAATGTTTTTCCGTCGACTTGTTCCCCATTGCATTCGCTTACGATCGATTCATTTTGATTTATCTCTCAATTAATACTCCGATTTTCTTCCTTATTTTGAAATCACTTGATTAAATGAGATAAATCTTCTCCATTAATGATATCCCCATGCATATCTTTTAATTTTCTGCAAAATTGTTGTTACACCAAGTCATCGAATAATAATAATAATAATAATGTGTAACAAAATTAACAATTAAACCCATAATTTCCTCATAATTAAATTATAATTCCTCAATAACCATTATAGGAATTTAACGGTTAAAACACGCTTCTCTCATTTATTTCCCTTAAAAATAAGGTAAATTGTTTAGGGATTAAGCCCGAAAATATAGTAAAATTTACCCTAAGTGGCCCGACCCGGGTTGACTTTGAGGATTGTGTCAAGCTAATGACGTTAAAAGAGCGCTCCTAGGAGGCAACCTAGTTTTGTTTTATTTCCTTTTAGGTTAGTTATTTATAGAAGTAGTACCTTGGTTGTTTGAGTGAGATGTTTATTCCGTTTACGTGCTGCTGAATGTCTTGTCTGCTCATATACCCCTTGTACCCCAAGATTATATGGTATTTCGAGTGCTGCAGATACTTTTGAGCAGGTTCACAAGCTTTTATGTCCAGTGTTGTCCATTCAAGTTGTAGCGGTCCATTCATGCTCCGGCTGACCTCGCCAACTTTCATCGACAACCTTTATTTGCAACCAACTAAGTTTTTTTCTTTTATTTGCACATTCTGAGGACATAATGTGATTTAAGTGTGGGGGGGTGTTTGGGTATGTTTTTATGCTATATCCTTTGACATATGAGTGAATGTTAAATTTCTGCGAAATTTAAAATTTTTTGTGAATCTCGAGCATGTGATTGAAACTAAATGCTTGCTAGTTGTAGTTTTCTAACGATGATAGTATGTGACTTAGTGAGATAATTATAGCATGTCTTTACTTTTATGGAGATAGTGTTCATTTTTCACTTACGAAAGCCTTTGATATTGAAGCAAGATTTTTGAACTATATCCTTTCATTATTTTGATGAGTATCTTAAGAAGGTCAGTATGGTAACACCTTAGTTAGACCGTGTACTGTGAATATCATAAAGTTTGAATGTGATAAGTGAGGTGTAACTTATGTCTTTTAAAGAAAAAAAGTGAATGAATAAGTAATGAATTATCAATAAATACGTTTGTCGAAAGCTGGGTAATGATTTGAGTGAGGTAGGGTATACCACGTATGTCCTATACCACTATGATGACCAATAGCTCACGACCGTCAGTTTATAGCTACCTAATGATTTGAGTAGGTAGGGGATTATCACGAAATGTCCTACTTTACTATGACGGGTAAAAGCTCATTCTGATTTGCGTTAATTTGAAAACATTGAAAATTATGAGTAAAAATAAAGTGAAGTCTTTGTTATCATGGATCTTATACCCAGTAGAACCGCATAATATGCTGTAGGGATTATCCTACTGAGTGCGTGGGAAGGCTTTGAGTGGAGCTATTACTGCCTATATCTAGGATAGTCATTGGATTTTTGAGAGGATACTTCTTTGAAAAGGGCTTGTCACACATACACTGAATCTATCTCTGTGATGGTATTGTTTGCTATAGTTGTTATATCTTTTGTTACGTGAGTTAGAGATCTATGTGGATTGCATGAAAGTTGAGCTATAGTTTTGATTGTTTTGCTCGGGACGAGCAAAATATAAGTGTGGGGGAGTTGTTAAGGGTGTTTTTACACGTTTTATATTGATATATTTTATAATGATTTTCCCCCGTATTGGTATTATTTGCATAAAGAAATAAGTGTTTAGACGAAATATTGAGCATGTGGTGTTTTTAATAAGCTAATCACAAAATTAGTCAATTTATGCGTTTTATTGATCAATTTATATTTAATTGGACATTATTACATTTTGGGATATTTTTATGTGTTATAGATGCACAAAATCGAGCTCAAGAGGTGATTCGAAGATGATCAAGTCGGATTTAATTAAAGAGGAAGAGATAGATATGAGAAAATCAAGTTTTCGCGCCTCTGAACTGGCGTCCAGATTATTGAACGGCCGTTCAACTGGACTGGCGTCTGAAGATAGTGGATGAGCGTCCAGGATGATATTTTTGATTCAGCAAGTTTGGACGCTGGAGTGGACGCTGGCTAGACGTGCGTCCAATCCCAGCTCGGCCCGACTCAAATAAGTTTTGCAATCTGGACTGGCGTCCATGACCTTGGACGGGCGTCCGGTGCCGACTTAACCCTAGCCGACCTAAAATCCTATAAATAGCAGCGTGTATTAAACCCTAGGGGACATCAGATACGCATTATTCACTCATAAAAAACCCTAGCAGCCGCATCATTCAAAAGAGGAGACTCAAAGATGAATCTCTCCATCCCAATGATTATGTCTAACAACATGATTGTTGGCTAAACGCATAGCAGTGGAACAACCGGAGGATATCACATCAACGTCATCACAACCATGATTCGTTAGTTTATCTTTAGTTATGATTTTGAATATTTTGTTTTATTTATCGTTTGAATCCTGATTTATTGGTTAAGATTTTCATTAGATAGGAATGTCAATGAACCTCTATGTTGTTTGAATTTTTATGGAAATATAATTCAGCAATAGTTTTCTATTTCAATCGATACAATTGATGACGTTTTGAGGAATCATATATCGTTAGTTGGGTATTGCAATTTGGGAACGAATTGTTGATCTTGTGATGAATGTTATTTGTTTTTCTTGGAAAAGTAAACAAACCTTAGAAATTGATCTAAAGGAATTTAGTCGGTTTCGCGATTGATCATACCAATAAAACTATATTCGAATCATAAACTGGTTGTTTGATTGTTGAGTGATAGATTCTAGGTGTTCTACTGTTTCCCTTTTATAATTCGAAAACAAAATCGTTTATTTCAACGCTAGTCTTAAGTTTAGTTAATTAAAACCTCAATTTCTGTTGTTTTGTTTTCTGCATAATTCTAGTTAAATCGTATCTCGGGCGCCCGTCCGTCTTAGAGAGGCGTTCGCCCACTCTTGAATATTTCTTGTTTCTTCATTACTGTTTTAGTAGTATTGTTTTATCTTCTTTCCTTAGATTTTCAGTTTATTTCTTAGGTTCAGTTTATAGGTAATTAACCTCAGTTTTAAGTAATAGTTTGTGACATAACCAACTTAGGAGTTTTATCTTAATCTGATAACTTTACGATTCCCTTAGGACGACTCGGCAACATCCTTTACTACGTACCTTATACTTGGGGTGTTCCGATAATATAAATTTAAAACACGTTTTTAACGAACAGACAACTCGTTACTAGAGAAAAACAAAAATTTAAACTCGTTAATTAGAAGAAAACATGAATTCGAACTCGTTACCAAAGAAAAAACACAAATTTCTACTCGTTATAAAGGGAAAACACAAATTTCCGGTGATGTCAACTCGTTATCAGGGAAAAATACATTTTTCTGCAAAGACAACTCGTTACCGGAGAAAAACACAAATTTAAACTCGTTAATAAGAAGAAAACATGAATTTGAACTCGTTACCAAAGAAAAACAAAAATTTCTACTCGTTATAAAGGGAAACACAAATTTCTGGCAATGTCAACTCGTTATCAGGGAAAAATTCTTTTTTTCTGCAAGGGCTACTTGTTACTAGAGAAAAACACAAATTTGAATTCGTTAATAATAAGAAAACATGAATTCGAACTCATTACCAAAGAAAAAACACAAATTTCTACTCGTTATAAAGGGAAAACACAAATTTCCGGTGATGTCAACTCGTTATCAGGGAAGATCTTTTTTTCATCAAGGACAACTCATTACCAGAGAAAAACACAAATGTGCACTCGTTAATAAGAAGAAAAGATGAATTCGAACTCGTTACCAAAGAAAAAACACAAATTTGAACTCGTTAATAAGAAGAAAACATGAATTCGAACTCGTTACCAAAGAAAAAACATAAATTTCTACTCGTTATAAAGGGGGAACACAAATTTCCGGCGATGTCAACTCGTTATCAGGGAAAAATACATTTTTTCTGCATGGACAACTCGTTACTAGACAAAAACACAAATTTGAACTCGTTAATAAGAAGAAAACATGAATTCAAACTCGTTACCAAAGAAAAAACACAAAGTTCTACCCGTTATAAAGGGAAAACACAAATTTCCGTCGAAGTCAACTTGTTATCAGGCAAAACAATATTTTTTCTGCAAGGACAACTCGTTACCAGAGAAAAACACAAATTTGAACTCGTTAATAAGAAGAAAACATGAATTTGAACTCGTTACCAAAGAAAAAACACAAATTTCTACTTGTTATAAATGGAAAACACTAATTTCCGGCGATGTCAACTCGTTATCAGGAAAAAATACATTTTTTCTCCAAGGATAACACGTTAGTAGAGAAAAACACAAATTTGAACTCGTTAATGTTGATCCCAGAGAAGGGTGAAACTATAGTCAGAGGGGGGGGGGAGGGGGGGTGAATGACTATAGTGGAGTTTCAAAAACTTTCTTTTATTTAAAAGCTTTTGGGCAGCGGATAAGTCCCTTCTTACTATGTTGTTTTAAAATCAGTTTAGACAATCACAGATATAAGTTATGATGTAGGCAAATTAAATAAATGCTGTAAAGTAAATTGCAGAAATTAAATTGACACAAGGCTTATAGTGGTTCAGGGTGGTGTAATCCTTCAATCCACTCTTCTCCTGTGATGATCGGAGGAATTCACTATTGTTTTCACAGATACAATAGTATGATTGTCCTTGGCTTCCTAAGCTTCACAATCTACAAGACTATCACTCCTTGACCTGCAGCGACTTGATGATTGATCTTCCTTTTTCTTTGCTCCTTAAGATCAAAATCCTTCAACGGCTATCACAGATTCAACTCCTTCTCAGATTGCCTCTGATTCAGTTGCTTCAGTTTGATATGAATGTGATTCACACACTTGCTTGATCAATCTCAGTTCTGTGTATGACTTTGTAGCTCTGATTTGAGTTGATCACTAGATGTATCCTTGTAAGTTCGAGAGAAGGCTTTTCAAATTGTGAGTTTCGGTTTCTTTCTTTTGAATCGTTGTTTGCTTTTTACGTCAATGCCTTCTATTTATAGCCTTGAATAACCTTGGTTTTGAAATTCCATCCGTTGGCTATATTAATGAGGGAATAATCCTTGATTTTATTCTTGATTCCCCCTTAATTGCATTCTCCTTGATTTCAATGATCGGATTCTTTCTTCAAACGTATAGCAGAAAATCCGTCCTTGATTGATCCTCTATTGATTGTGCATTTAGCATGATCTTCTGTATCTTCAACATTTATCAAATCTGATCTGGTAAGTGTTACTTCGCCGTTTTCAGAACGGTCGAGTGAGCCTTCTGACTTAGCCGTTAGTTCTTTCTTTCTTTGTTTTGTCTTTCTTTGAAAGTCGGTTTACTCGGCCGATTCACTGTTTTCTTCTTTGTTTTAGTTTCAAGAGAATCTTTATACTTCACTGATCCTTGATTTGGGTGAGACCAGTGTACACCATATTTGAATATTGAGTTTCATCACTTGAAACATAACTTAGACTTATCCAAGGTCATCACAGACTTCCTTGGTTATAAGTCAGACCATAATGTCTTCATTGCTTCTCTGCTGGTGCTTGGCTGGCTTCACTTTGCCGAATATCTGTTTTTGCTTTTCCGTCCTACCAACTAGTACAATAATTATCTGACTCAACTTATACAACATGTCAGACTCTAAGTAAAGACTTATACAGAGAATTCTAACTTATTTCATGTTTGCTATAACAGCTAGTATGGCCATCATCAAAACATAATAAAATGTTCCTAACAGTTAATAAGGAGAAAACATGAATTCGAACTCGTTACCAAAGAAAAAAAACACAAATTTCTACTTGTTATAAATGGAAAACACAAATTGCCGGTGATGCAAACTTGTTATCAGGGAAAAATATATTTTTTCTGTAAGGACAACTCGTTACCAGAGAAATTCACAAATTTAAACTCGTTAATAAGTAGAAACATGAATTCAAACTCGTTACCAAAGAAAAAACACAAATTTCTACTCGTTATAAAAGGAAAACACAAATTTGCGGCGATGTCAACTCATCATCAGGGCAAAATACATTTTTTCTGCAAAACAACTCGTTACTAGATAAAAACACAAATTTGAACTCGTTAATTAGAAGAAAACATGAATTCGAACTCATAACCATAGAAAAAACACAAATTTCTACACGTTATAAAGGGAAAACACAAATTTCCGGCGATGTCAACTCGTTATCAGGGAAAAATACATTTTTTCTGCAAAGACAACTCGTTACCAGAGAAAAACACAAATTTGAACTCGTTAATAAGAAGAAAACATGAATTTGAACTCGTTACCAAAGAAAAACACAAATTTCTACTCATTATAAAGGGAAACACAAATTTTTGGCAATGTCAACTCGTTATCAGGGAAAAATTCTTTTTTTCTGCAAGGGCTACTTGTTACTAGAGAAAAACACAAATTTGAACTCGTTAATAAAAATAAAACAAGAATTCAATCTCGTTACCCAAGAAAAAACACAAATTTCTACTCGTTATAAAGGGAAAACACAAATTTCCGGCGATGTCAACTCGTTATCAGGAAATCTTTCATCAAGGACTACTCTTTACCAGAGAAAAACACAAATTTGAACTCATTCATAAGAAGAAAACATGAATTCGAACTCGTTACCAAAGAAAAAACACAAATTTCTACTTGTTATAAAGGGAAAACTCAAATTTCCGTCTATGTCAACTCGTTATCCGGGAAAAAATGTTTTTTTCGTCAAGGACAACTCGTTACCAGAGAAAAACACAAATTTGAACTCTTTAATAAGAAGAATGTTGGTCCCTTGAAAAGGCTTTGGTTAAGTTTAGAGGGGGGGTGAATAAACTTAACACTTAAAACTTTTGAAGTTAACAAATTCTGCAACTTCAGCGATCTGGCGATAATTGATGATCTGTTGATACCTCATTAGCCTCTTGATAAATGATGAGTCTCGATGATAGTTGAGTTTGTTGAATTTGTGCAGCGGAATTATATCAAAATTAAGCCTTAATACTTGTTGTTAAATATGATACTAAGTATTAGATACTCATTAGTGCAAGTGTGTGATTTGGTTGCTAGATTCGATGAGGTTGATGTGTAAAATAAACTAAGTGCGAGAAAGTAAATGCTGAATGTAAATAGGCAGATTTTATAGTGGTTCCAGGTGGTGTAATCCTGTCAGTCCACTTTTCTCCTGTGATGTTGGAGGAAATTCACTAGAGATCTTTGATGTAGCTTTTACAAAGAATCCTAAGGTTGCTTGTCCTTCACCAATAACTATGGCTTCACAAACTGGCGGGAGCAGGTAGGATTGCTGCTCTGAGTCTTCCTTGGTCCTTGAAGGGTAGGATTGCCTATTCACCGGCTCCACCACAAACAACGATCTTTCACACAATGTGCTTCTTTGTCTTCAATGAGTTCTTTATAAAATAAAGATTGAATCAAATAAATGATTCAGTTGTAGCAGCTTGATTAGGATGATATAATTAGCAGCTTGCAGTCTTCAAGTATGTGTACTTGATGTAGCTTGAATGTAGAAAACACTTGAAGAATTTCTCTAGATCAGTAGCTTTAAGTTCAGTAAGTTCAGCAGGGTGTTTTTCAGCTCAATGAAATATCTCTTCAATGTTTATCAGTTTTCATCATCTTGTTTCTGAGTTGAAAGTCCTCTATTTATAGGCAAGAATGCATGTGACTTGTATTTGAAATTCAAATGTAACCGTTCCTTGTTTTTGTCCCATCTGATTTGCATTCTGTCACTATTCATATGACTGATAGTGTCAGAATTCCTTTTTGACAGTGCAGTCTGTCCACCCTTTGACTTATAACCAATGGATAAAGATCTGAATCATCCCAACGTTCTTTTAATCTCAGCCTTTGATTTGTTTGATAAGTCAGAGGTAGTTGGCTGTCTTTATCCATGTAATCTTCCAATATAATCTTGAATTAACCGAGGTATTTTATCAGCAGGTTCATCAGTCTACTGAGATACTTATCATTCTATTTGAACGACAATTTCTTTGTGTATAAACTACAATCTGGTGATTTCTTTTATCTAACTTTTATCGTGAAGTTAGATTACACCTTTTAGATTATAACCAAGTTCCAAACATCATCCAACTTATGGAACTTAGACCTTCTTCACAAGGTATATGTAATCGGTTTAGGTCATCTGAGACTTGCCTAAATTCGATTTCATATCCTTGACTTAAATTACTAAGTTTGATCCCTTAGCCTTCAGAATCGAGTTTGAACCCTCGGCCTTGAGTCTTTCAAGAGAGTTTTGAGACTAGTCTACTGACCTATCTACCCTCCTGATAAGGACCAGTCTGCTGATATAAATCAGCAGCCCTTTACAGTGCTTGTTTGATCAAACCTATTCATAAATCAAACTCTAATAAACCTATACATTTGATCTAGACATCTTTTTGCCTTAGCACTATAACAGCTAGTCTGGCACTCATAATCAAAACATAGAAATAAGTCTAACAATTTCCCCATTTTTGGTGATGATGCCACTACCCTCACCTAACAGCAAAGCAAAAAGATAAAAACAAAAACAGAACAAATATAGTCATCTTTCATTATAATCAATTTGTTCAAAGATATTACAGTCTAGAATCAGCAAAAACATAATGCAGTTAAAGTGTGCTGATCTACTGTCTTCTTTCTCTTTCTTGTCTGGCCTTCTCAACTTGTTCTTGATAGGCCCTGATTTCTTCTATCATATCCCTCATCCATTCATTTTCAATCAGTGTAAAATCAATGTAGGGATTGACCTCTTTCCACCATTTCCATGCTTCAGGCAGGAGAAGATTGATTTGATTCACTCTGAATCCAAACTTCATGTAAAGTTCCTTGAATTCATCAAGTGAGTCCTTTGCTTTTGTGATAGGCAAGTTCCTATCACCTCTGCCACTTCTTCCACCTCTTCCACTTCTGCCACCTCTGTTGCTTGCCCTTAAGGCTCTAATCCTTGCCTCCCAAAATTTTAGTCCCAAGAAAGAGTTGAGTCCTTCATGAAACCCCTTGTCTTGATAAAGTTTCCTCCTGTTGTAGTACTCTTTCTTGTACTGTCTAAAGAGATCATCAGTAAGCTGGACTCTGCCAGGTGCAGGTTGCCTGAAAGCATTAGTCTCATCCTCCCACCTTTTCTTTGCAAAGAGTCTTGCGGCCTCTTTTGCTGCTGCTGTTTGGCCCTCTTCCCCCTTAGTGACATCATCAACAAACCGGGACATTAGGCCATGAACACTCTCCTGTGAGATAACCAGATTATTCAGTTGCCCTTCCATAATCTCAGTTCTTGTGTTAACTGCAGTAATCCTGGATTTCAAAGTTTGTTCAGTGGATTGATCCTCTCAAGTAACTTTAGGATCCAATCCAAAGCGAGTTGAGATGTTCCAGCGACCTCAAGCGAGGCTTAGGTGTAGCAGACAAGGTTGTCAAGTTTTCGATGGATGGAAATAAATTGGTCTTTCGAAACTTCTCTTTTGCGAGATTTCCAACCTTGATTCCCCTCACATCTAGTATCGGATCATTCACGACATTTTGAGTAGATGTGAAGTTTGAAGCAAGCTATCTTGGTAGATTGTGCATTTTCATTCACCATTTTCATTAGTTCTTCAAATCTCTCTTCCTGTCTATCCAGTTGAGTTCTTAACTGTTGCATATCATGCCTCACAGTCCTTAACTCATTCAAAACTTCTACTGGTATCTCACCAGTCATCCTTCAACCAGTTGTAATATTCCGATTTTCGGGAAAGGGCAGACGTGTCTTTTTGCGAAGACGAAATATTAGGTTCGGTATCCTTCTATTCGGAGTTAATTATTTTGGGACGTTTTATATATATAATTTCGAGTTTTATATATATAATTAAAAGAAAAATTCATTTTTTAGTGATCAAGGGCAATTAAGGAAAAGATTGACCCCTTTTTAATGTTTAGACCTAGCCTAAAATCAGAAATTCAGTCTAACAATTCCTCCCCTTATGCGATTGAGAGAAAGAGAGAAGAGAGGCTAGAAAGTTCCTCACTTTTGCTAAGGGAAGGTTGATCGTTTTCAGAACGGATTCAAGAATTGGACTCGGCGAAAAGAGCACAGCAATTTGGCATCAGTTCTGTGGGATTGTAGCAGATTTTCGGAGCGATTTTGATCGAGTTTTGGGGCTGCAAAAGGTAAGAAAGCGATCCTATGAATTCCATCATTAGCTATAAGGAATTGATCATGTTTTAAGGCGTCTTGGTGTTAGAAATATGAATCTTTGTTTTGGTTAATGACTATAATTGTTATAATACGTTTAGATGGGGATTTTGTGTTGTTGTGTTGATTATTTCTTTGGTTTTGGGTTGAATTACGATCTGGAAATCGCATGGTGATGAAGTTAGGGTTTAGGTCGAACCCAGGTGAGCAGCGTCGGTATTGCGGACGCGGCGTCAGCCTAGGTTCCATCTTGGACGAGCGTCTGGTTGTAATGGACGGCGTCGAGGTGCTATTTTACATTCGAGATTGAAGCGTTTTGGGTGGACGGCGTCCACTATTTTGGAGCAGGCGTCGAAGAAAGCTTGAACAGGCGTCCAAGTCTTTAAGCGGGCGTCGATTCATCTTGCCTCCTTTCTATTGTTAATTGTTGTTTAGCCATATATACATGCTTTACTTACTTAAAATCTATAATTATGATATGTTAAACATGGTATAACTTAGAAAAGCCTGAATTGAGCTTACGATTCGTTCGGTTAAAACACCGAATGTACTCTTAAAGGGAGTTGAAGTTCGGATCCGTCGGAAGAACATGATAGGCTTGTGCTTTGATGAATTAGCATTCATCAATATGCGTGTATGTGCTAGGACTTGTCCGTGTCTAGTGGTCTAGGAAGAGAGTAGTATGTGTGAGGAGATTATTTGAAAATACTTTAGGTGGCTAGTTAATAGCAATAAACAACATATGTGACTAGTAAAAGATTAAACAACATGTCTCTCTTGGCTAGGCACCGAGGCTAAATCGCGATGCATGTGCTACCTCACGAAGGTAGAAGAACCGTGGAGTCAAAAAGACCCTAAGTGCGGAGGGACTCTGCTTTGGTGTGTGCGTGCTATCGGAGTCTACCTTTCTAGACTTCGTGGGTATTGGTGTGATCCAGCGATATGTTGCAAAAGAGTGTTCCCAAGGTAGAAGAACTCAGAGGTCAAAGACCCTAAGTACTGAGAGGACTCTGCTTTGAGGGGATGCGCCAGAAGTGCCCTTGAGTGCGGTTGTAACATAGATAGGTTAAGTTAGAAGCGATTAGTCACAGCGTGTTGATGAGCATGAAGTGAACCCTAGATGGAGTTGGTCTCATTTAATCAACTAATTAAATAAATGTCTATTCGTTATAACTAAGATTGTTTTCATAGCTTCTCTTTCTTTCTAAGTACGTTGTACTTACCTCGAATGCATACTTTTCTATGTGTTTGGGGACGAGAAAGGCGAAATGAGTTTTCGAGGAAGAGTTTGGCGACGACGTTTGGCGCCGCTCGTTGAAGAATCAAGATGTTTCTTTTCTGCTTTTCTTTGGTTGTACTTTCCGTACTTTTGAGGTAGACTACCGTTTTTGACGATTTGTCGTAGTTTGTCTTTTGGGATTTTCGTACTTTTCCAAATGTAATAATTTACATTTCTACCCTTTAGATTTCTTTTCTACTCTTTATTTTTGGGAAAAATTTTATATACCCGAGTTTGCTTCCGTTTTGCCTTCATTTTGATACGACGTAGTAGAGGCTTACGTATAAAATGAATTTATATTTATTTTATACGTGCCGAACGTTTCTTTTCCGGATAAGGACTCGGTGTCCGGGAACGGGGCGTTACAGTTGGTATCAGAGAAAAAGCGTTCTTTAGAATTCCTTTCTTTAAGATAAGTTTCTTTAGATCTTTAGTAACGTCTGGTTTTCTTGATCTTTCAGCATGGTAACGACAAGAAGAGGTGTTCGTGGAGCTGAGAGCTCAGGGGTTAGACAAGGGGCAGAGAGCCCAGTGCCCGTAGTAGGGGGCGGATTTGTGAGGCAGAATCCTTCGCCTCGTTTGAGTCTTTCGCCACCACCCCATACAGCCACGCCTACACCACGGTCTCAACAGGATGTGTCACCGAGGCCGCATCAGAATCTGCCACCCCGACCACCGCCAAGATATAACTACATTTATGGAGAGCCTGGACAAGCACCTATTCGTGTGTCCTTTGTAGTAAGCGACATTCCACCGATTAGTGCGCCACCACCGGTGACCAATGTATATCCACCACCATCTAGTGCTTATCCTCCAAAGTGTATCTCTCAAGGCAGCAGGTCTTTTACCCTCCTCCGGTGTAGGTCGTGTCCCTCACCCTACAGTACCTTCTTCACCACGCTTTGACCACCAAAGAGGCGTCGGTCATCTACCCTTTGGTTTTCAAAGTGACCTCAACGGCATCGGTTTTATCAGGGTACTATCCGTGATCGAGAATGAGCCTCAAGTAATCCCACCTTATCCTCAACATCGCAGATGTCGCCGCATGTATCTTATGGTTACCCTCAGGTTCACCCACCAGTTAGACCGGCCTTTGAGCAAGCACCGGCGGTGGATTGGTATACAAGATTGAGGAGAAATCGAGTTGAGAACTTCTTTGGTAATGTGGAGCATTCTAAAGCGAGAGGAATGGATAAGAGGATTCGAGAAAGCTTGTAGGAACATACATGTTCCCGAGGCGAGAGATGGCACGACTAGCGATCGATTTTATGTTGGGATCGTGAAGCATGGATTGATGCCGTTCAAAGCAAAGAACGGTAAGGTAACGGATTGGGAAGGGTTCAAGGCGATGTTTTATAATGAGTACTTCCGGTTACTGATTCAAGCAGATAAAGCAAGTCAATTTCTGAAGCACAAGCAAGGTAATCATCGACAGAGTGTGTCAGTACACTAATAAATTCAATGAGTTAGGAAGGTTCTATCCGAATTGATGAAAGTGGAAGAGAGAAAGATGGCCCTCTATAAGGATGGGTTGGCCTACGAGATTGATCGGGCATGCTAGGATTCACGGCAAGGAATATGGCGAGTTGATGAATAAAGCCTTGGAAGTCGAGACTTTCGGGAAGAGAGCTACGAGTGGTTGTCAATAATAAGAGAAATTCGGGACAAGTCAAAGCGGTTATAGGGAGCACCACAAAGAGGCAGCCAAGAAGACTACGGCACCTCAAAGACTAAGGCCCCGAGCAGTGCACCACTTTGCCCCAAGTGCAATGAAATCATACGAGAGAGTGCAGCGAGTAGTAACGGTTGTTACGTTTGTGGTGAGCAAGGACACTTTTCTAGAGCGTGTCCAAATAGAGGAAACAAGAGTGGTTCGAGCCAAGGTAGCGGGAGAGCGGCCCGAGCCGACCGGTTCGAGTTTTTTGCAAATGGATGCTAATTTTGTGGAACCAGAGGATGAGCGTTATTTAGGTACCATGTTTTGTTTCATTCTTTTGTTAAGATATTTTATAGCGTGATTATTCATGTTGTAACTATATTTAAATAAATGAATATGCATCCTAGGTACGATAATGTTAGAAAACTTAGTGGTCAAGGCTTTGTTTGACACGGGAGCGTCAAATACTTTTGTGTCAACCAAGGTAGCTAAGAAGTTGGATTTACCTTCAGAGCCTTTAAGAAACACTTTGGAGATAACTACGCCGTTAGGGAAGGTAACAAGGGTAACTAGAATGATACCACAAGTGGAAGTTCGAGTCGGACCTTATCGATGTAAGAGCCACTTTACAGTTTTGGACTTTTCGGATTTTGATGTAATCCTCGGAATAGATTGGCTATCCGAGAATTATGTACACTTGGACTGTAAAGAGAAGAAAGTGACTTTTAAAGTACGGGAAATCAGACAAGGCGTATCAAGGGAATGTATACAAGCGAGTAAGAAGAAACATCCGATCATATCGGTTAAAGCGTAAGGGCTTGTCGGAAGGGTTGTGAGGGCTACTTGTTGTATGCGGTGGGCGTGGAACAAGTGAAGCCTAAGTTCGAGAGACTCCATAGTGAGGAATACCACGAGGTATTTCGGAAGAGTTACCGGAAACATGCCGGACGAGAGAGATAGAGTTTGAAATTCGATTGATACCGGGAGCGGCACCGATCGCTAAAGCACCTTCTGAGAATGGCACCGGCTGAATTAAAGGAGTTGAAAGCTCAACTTAAAGATATGCTTGAAAGGAACATAATTCAGCCCGATACCTGCATACTGGGAGCCCCTGTTTTGTTCGTGAAGAAGAAAGATGGCGACATGAGAATGTGTATCGACTACGAGCATCGAACAACCTTACCATCAAGAATAAGTATCCTCTACCAAGAATAGATGACCTGTTTAATCGATTGCAGAGGGTAAGAAAGTGTTCTCAAGATTGACTCGAGGTCCGGATATCATCAATGAAGGTTAAAATAGCGAGATATACCGAAGACGGCTTTCGATGACGAGATATGGACATTATGAGTTCCTTGTCATGCCTTTTGGACTCACTAATGCTCCATCCGCATTTATGGATTTGATGCGGCGAGTTTTCATGCCGTACTTGGATAAGTTCGTGATAGTGTTCATAGGCGATATCCTAGTTTACTCTAAGGACGAGAAAGAACACGAGGAACACTTAAGGATAGTGTTGGACACATTGAAGAAGAATCGGTTATGCGCAAAGTTTTCCAAGTGTGACTTTTGGTTGGATCGAGTGAGTTTCTTGGGTCATGTAATTTACGGAGATGGTATTCAAGTTGATCCAAAGAAAGATCGAGGCGATTGAGAATTGGCCTAAACCTACCACAGTTTGAAGTAAGAAGTTTTCTTGGGTTGGTGGTTACTACCGGAAGTTCGTACAAGATTTTTGAAGATAGCTACTCCACTCACCGGTGACACGAAGAATGTGAAATTTGAATGGACTAATGAGTGTGATAAGGCCTTTCATACCTTGAAGAGTAAGTTGACTACGGCACCGGTGTTAGCGATTCCGGAGATTTTTGATAACTATGATGTCTACACGGATGCTTGGGACGAGGGTTTGGGTTGTGTGTTGATGCAAGGAGGAAAAGTGATAGCTTATGCATCTAGGCGATTGAAGGTACATGAGAAGAACTACCCGACACATGATCTAGAGTTGGCGGTAGTTTTTGCCTTAAAGACTTGGAGGCATTACTTATATGGGGTTAAAGCAAGGATCTTCACCGACCATAAGAGTTTAAAGTATTTCTTCACACAAGAGAACCTGAATATGAGACAGAGGAGATGGTTAGAGTTCGTTAAGGACTATGATTTGGACATTCAGTACCATCCGGGTAAAGCGAATGTAGTGGCAGATGCTCTGAGCAGGAAACCAGTGTTTGCAGCTTCCAGTGTTGAGGTAGTGGCAGAAAGGTTAGATGGGTTGGAAATCAGAAGCTTTGATCAGATTGAAGACAGACAGTTTGTGGCACCGTTGTTAGCAAGGTCAGAGTTGATGGATGATATTCGGGGAAAGCAAGACGAAGACCCGGTTTTGTTGGATTTGAAGCGTGTTGCTAGGGAGAAGCCTACGGTTGGTTACGTGTTGGATAAGAGTGGAAATCTGTGGTATCGGGATCGTCTATGTGTACCCAATGTTGGCGACTTGAGACAAAGAATTATGGAAGAAGCACATAGGATAGCTTTTACGGTTCATCCGGGTGCTACTAAAATGTACAGAGACTTAAAGGAAAGATTTTGGTGGCCCTCGATGAAAGTGGAAATAGCCAAGTTTGTGGCCGAGTGTGATGTATGTCAGAAGGTTAAGGCGGAGCATAGAAGACCCGGTGGAATGCTTAAGCCATTGGATATCCCGGAATGGAAATGGGATAAGATCACAATGGACTTCATCACCGGATTACCTAAGACAAGAGGCGGACACGACGCAATTTGGGTAATCGTGGACAGATTGACCAAATCTGCCCATTTCTTACCGTACAAGGTCGACATGCCATTAAAGAAGATGACGACACTATATCTGGACAATATAGTGAAGCTACACGGAGTTCCAATCTCGATAGTTTCAGACCGTGATTCGAGGTTTGTAAGTCGGTTTTGGAAGAGCTTGCAAGAAGCCTTCGGGACCAAGTTGGATTTGAGCACGGCTTTTCACCCTCAGACAGATGGACAATCTGAGAGGACCATCCAGACACTCGAGGACATGTTGAGAGCTTGTGTTTTGGAGGTAGGCGGATCATGGGATGATTACCTATCGGTAGCGGAGTTTGCCTACAACAACAGTTTTCATGCAAGTATAGGCATGCCGCCGTTTGAAGCGTTGTATGGGAGAAGATGCCGCACGCCACTGTTTTGGGATGAAGTCGGGGAGAGACAGATTACAGGGCCAGAGATGGTTGAACAAGCAAAGGAAAGGGTTCAGTTGGTCAAGAAGAATCTGAAGGCAGCTCAAGACAGGCAGAAAAGTTGGGCTGATGTTAGAAGAAGACCTCTTGAGTTTGAAGTCGGCGATAGAGTTTACCTACGGGCTTCACCGATGAAAGGAGTGAAACGCTTTGGACAAAAAGGAAAGCTAAGTCCAAGGTATGTTGGACCTTTTGAGATTTTGGAAAGAGTTGGGACGTTAGCTTATAAGCTTCAGTTGCCAGAATCAATGTCGAGAGTCCATAATGTGTTTCACGTCTCAATGTTGAAAAAGTGTCTGACGAAGAATGATGTGGAAACTACGGTTGACCCAGGAATCTTACAAGATAACCTTGCATATGACGAGAGACCAATCAAGATTCTGGACCGGAAAGAAAAGATGATTAAGAGACGGATGATCCCCTTGGTGTTAGTTCAGTGGAGCAATCATTCACCCGAGGAGGCAACTTGGGAAGTGGAAAGCGACATGCTTAGTGAGTTCCAAGAGTTTGGGGATTTACCAGGTATGTTCTAGTTTCGAGGACGAAACTCCTTTTAAGGGGGGGAGAATGTAATATTCGATTTCGGGAAAGAAAGAGGCGGGCGTGTCTTTTTGCGAAGACGAAATATTAGGTTCGGTATCCTTCTATTCGGAGTTAATTATTTTGGGACGTTTTATATATATAATTTGAGTTTTATATATATAATTAAAAGAAAAATTCATTTTTAGTGATCAAGGGCAATTAAGGAAAAGATTGACCCCTTTTTAATGTTTAGACCTAGCCTAAAATCAGAAATTCAGTCTAACAATTCCTCCCCTTATGCGATTGAGAGAAAGAGAGAAGAGAGGCTAGAAAGTTCCTCACTTTTGCTAAGGGAAGGTTGATCGTTTTCAGAACGGATTCAAGAATTGGACTCGGCGAAAAGAGCACAGCAATTTGGCATCAGTTCTGTGGGATTGTAGCAGATTTTCGGAGCAGTTTTGATCAGTTTTGGGGCTGCAAAAAGGTAAGAGAAACAGTCCTATGAATTCCATCATTAGCTATAAGGAATTGATCATGTTTTAAGACGTCTTGGTGTTAGAAATATGAATCTTTGTTTTGGTTAATGACTATAATTGTTATAGTACATTTAGATGGGGATTTTGTGTTGTTGTGTTGATTATTTGCTGGTTTTGGGTTGAATTACGATCTCGGAAATCGCATGGTGATGAAGTTAGGGTTTAGGTCGAACCAGGTGAACGAAAGCGTCGGTATGCGGACGAAGGCCCAGCTTTAGGTTCCATCTTGGACGAGCGTCTGGTTGTAATGGACGGCGCGCCGAGGTGCTATTTTACATTCGAGATTGAATCTGTTTTGGGTGGACGAAGCGCCCACTATTTTTGACGGCAGGCGTCGAAGAAGCTTGAACGGGCGTCCAAGTCTTTAAACGGGCGTCGATTCAGATCGCCTCCTTTCTATTGTTAATTGTTGTTTAGCCATATATACATGCTTTACTTACTTAAAATCTATAATTATGATATGTTAAACATGGTATAACTTAGACAAGCCTGAATTGAGCTTCGATTCGTTCGATTAAAACACCGAATGTACTCTTAAAAGGAGTTGAAGTTCGGATCCGTCGGAAGAACATGATAGGCTTGTGCTTTGATGAATTAGCATTCATCAATATGCGTGTATGTGCTAGGACTTGTCCGTGTCTAGTGGTCTAGGAAGAGAGTAGTATGTGTGAGGAGATTATTTGAAAATACTTAGGTGGCTAGTTAATAACTTAATAAACAACATATGTGACTAGTAAAAGATTAAACAACATGTCTCTCTTGGCTAGGCACCAAGCTAAATCGCGATGCATGTGCTACCTCTGAAGGTAGAAGAACCGTCAGAGTCAAAAAGACCCCTAAATCTTGAGGACTCTCTTTGAGGTGTGCGTGCTATCGGAGTCTACCTTTTCTAGACTTCGTGGGTATTGGTGTGATCCATCGATATGTTGCAAAAGAGTGTTCCCAAGGTAGAAGAACTCAGAGGTCAAAGACCCTAAGTACTGAGAGGACTCACTTTGAGGGGATGCGCGTAGTGCCCTTGTGTGCGGTTGTAACATAGATAGGTTAAGTTAGAAACAGTTAGTCACAACGTGTTGATGAGCATGAAGTGAACCCTAGATGGAGTTGGTCTCATTTAATCAACTAATTAAATAAATGTCTATTCGTTATAACTAAGATTGTTTTCATAGCTTCTCTTTCTTTCTAAGTACGTTGTACTTACCTCGAATGCATACTTTTCTATGTGTTTGGGGACGAGAAGACGAACAGGTTTTCGAGGAAGAGTTTGACGACGACGTTTGACGCCGCTCGTTGAAGAATCAAGATGTTTCTTTTCTGCTTTTCTATGGTTGTACTTTCCGTACTTTTGAGGTAGACTACCGTTTTTTGACGATTTGTCGTAGTTTGTCTTTTGGGATTTTCGTACTTTTCCAAATGTAATAATTTACATTTCTACCCTTTAGATTTCTTTTCTACTCTTTATTTTTGGGAAAAATTTTATATACCCGAGTTTGCTTCCGTTTTGCCTTCATTTTGATACGACGTAGTAGAGGCTTACGTATAAAATGAATTTATATTTATTTTATACGTGCCGAACGTTTCTTTTCCGGATAAGGACTCGGTGTCCGGGAACGGGGCGTTACACCAGTAGCCTCATCAGCAGGCTCCTCAACATTGTATTGTGGCCTCTGATTGCTCACAACCAATGCCCAACTCCTTTCTAATCCAGCAGGATTAAGTCCTTGATATTCTTCCAAGATAGGATCAAGGGCTGGCTCTTCAAAAATAGGTACAAATGCCTGTGGTGGATCAACATTAACATTCTCTTCTTCAGGCATTTGGAACTCCTCATCACTAAAGTCATAGTCAAAGAAATTTGCTCATCCCATTAATGCTGACGATCTGCGACCATCTTTCCTTCAAAGTGGTCTTGTCTCCGGTGAGAGGCTCCACTACAAGTGACCTTCAAAGAAACAGGGGTATCCTCCATACCCAAAGTAGGTTCCAACCTTTGTCCAGTCTTTGTTTGAGACTCGGCAGCACTGCACCTCCTCGCTCCAACTCGTGTCCAGTGTCGCCTCAGAACTCAAAGAACCTGTACCTCCTCTTCAACTCTTTGTGGATTGAATATAGCCTCATTATCCACTTGAAATCCTTCAGCATGACCAATTTTGTTCAGGATAATGGCAGTTTTAGTAAGAATGCCCTCAAAGTCAAATCCATCTTGATATTCCATAGATTCTTCTGAGCTGGCACTAGGTTCACTGAAGTCAGTGACCTTATCTTCATCCACATCCTCACTTTGTTCAGGTTCAGTTTGTGCAGTAGGCTCTACAACATGGAATGTAACAGATTCATCAGCTAGCCTACCAGCACTTAGATTACCTCCTTCATTGATCTATGCCTCCAGATCATCCATGGTGAGATCCTGTAGATCCTCATCCATCTCTTCAGTCTGCTGGCCCTCAGCAGACTTACCAGTATCTGTGGACTGTTGTGCAGGTGGTTCTATGATTACTGCAGTCCCACTGGTTCCTCCTGGTCTAGAAGGAAAATCACCTCTAGAATCTGATGATGAGGATGAATCATCATTGTCATCTCTTGGATCCCTAAACTTGATACCTTCCTCTTTCTATTGTTCATCAAATAAGTCCATCAATCTGGATTGCAGCAGAGTGGTATCAACTAGGTCCAACAAATTCTCTACTCCCAACTTGTTAAAAGCCCATTCTTCAAAGTCTTTCATAGGTTCAGCAGCTGGCTTTTGTCTCTTGTAGAAACCAAACTTCCATTGGAAATAGTCAGCAACTTGCTGAAGTTTGGGATCTACATACTCTTCTGTTTTCTTCCTTTCTTTCACATGCCTTTCAAAGGGCATGAAAGATCTTCTGGGAGCAGCTTTAGAGCCTTGTTGACCTCCAAAGGTTCCAACAAGTAGGTTCATTGTTTCTTCAACAGATGTTTGAAAGTCAGTAGGTTGCTGAGGTGGTAAATTTGTGCCTACTACTTCCATCTGTACAACACTTGGTTCTCCCTGACTTACATGCTCATCAGCAGGGTTAGCAGCATACTGCTCTTCCCCCTAAGTTCTTGCAACACTTGTAGGGTCTTCAACCAATTCTTCAGCTACCACAGCAGGTTCAGGTTCAGTGGTTTGTTGTGGGTCTTCAGTAGATACTACAAAGAGGCTCGAGGTCGATGCTGCTCAGATATCTTCAACAGATTGCTCAACAACAATCTGTGCAGCTTCAGTAGACTTAACAACCTCTTCAGGTGAGGAGTCAGTAATTTCCACAGGCTTGATGATAGTCAAGGGCTCAGCCTCAATAGCCTCTTCTTCCTCTTCTACTGAAGCTTTTTCTTGGACTCTTTATGCCTCCAAGTTTTTCAATTCTTTCCCCTTTCCATGTTTCTTTTTGTGGATAATTTGTTTTCTTCTCTTGGAAAATGGTTCATCATCTTCTTCAACCACAGTAGACTTCCTCTTTCTACTGTATTCCTTCTGTTGTTCCTTCAGAATCTCAACAACAGTTTTTCTTGCAGCAACAGCAGGGTCAGTACCTTCAGATTTAGCTGGACCCTCAGCAGACTCAACAGTCTGTGCTGTTTGCTTCTTTGTCCTCTTAGGCTTTAAGATCTCAGTGATCTTCCTTGTGTCTACAGCCTTTCTTTTCTCAGTAGTCTTCTTTGATGCAGCAGGTTTAATAGATTTCTTCTTAGTTTTTCAGACTGCCACCACCCGACATCACCATCATCCCCATTCTTTGTCATCATCGCAGCGAGGTCAACAACATCTTCATCATCATCTAGACCAGGAATAGCATAATCAATTTCCTTCTTGTATCTAGACTGATTGATCTTCTCAGGTTCAATATCAGGAACCTCCAAGTGATTCAGCGAGGTCTCGAACCATTAATCCTAAGGCGGGGCCTTGGATTTCCTTTTCCCTCTTTTTTTCTTCCTTGGCTACCTTCTTCATGTAATGAATGAAGTAACCAACCCAATCAAATCTCATTCTCTCGCAAATAATCATCATCAACTCTATCTTGGATCACGATAGAGTGTCCACGCCAACTAGTCCAAGTATGTTCTTTGCAATGAGCTTGCTCAGCAGACTGTACTCATTCCTAATATGTCTGCAATTGATGCCTGGAATGGATTTGGTGGCTGTATTTGTTTTGATTTGATCAACAAAAGCCATCTTGGATAGTCCCATTGCTTCAGGATTTACTGGACCATCCACTACTTCCTCAAATCCAAACACTTCCCTCAGTAGACTAGGGGAAACTTCAATCTCCTCAACATTCACAGTTGTCTTGAATGCTTTCCACAACCATGTTCTTCCAGAAATCAATAACATTGGTGTATGAAATTGTTTCTAATATTATATTGAGTATATTCTCCAAACCAGCAACCCTCCTTATTCTTCGACCGATATTAATGGCCAATTCAGTTTTGTTTGCATCAACAACAAAACCTCTAACACTTTGGCTTGATTCAATCTGGACATCAATCTTTTCCGCCATTGTTATGAGAAAAATGAGATGAAGAATATGGATTGTAAATCTGTGTTCACACAGTGTAAAAACAGAGATATAGCAGATTTTGTAAGTAGTGAAAATCTGCTGAGTGTAGGTCTGTATATATGGATAGACGGTAGTTGCAACTGTCAGTGCATGTACATTGATGTTAACCACGATTAATCTGAGTAAATGCTGTCTTGACACGTGACCCATAACTCCTCCATAACGTTTGTAACCGTTGGATCGTGGTAACTATGGTAATAAAGGGTAGGATAAATATCCTGCCAAACTGCTTTTTGACTTTAGTAAAGTTTGACTATGTAACGTTCCATTCAAAGCAGGTTTTCCTCGGAGAGGTTGGCTCGGTGATCTGGCGATAAAGTTGTTTCAAAGCAATGACTGCGACAAAGTGACTCTCTTTGATCCTTGATTTCTTCTTGTTTTGTTCAATTGATAATACAACATGAAGTTTAATACCAATGACTGATCTGTCAAGTGAGCTCACCCAACATGACAAAGACCAATCCCCTTCGCAACCTCATTTTCTCAATTGTCCAAAAATAAGTACATGGAATTGTTGATACCAATGACTAATCTGCTAAGTGAGCTCACCCAACATAGCAAAGACTAATCCCCTTGGTGAATTCTAGTACATTGCTGATTATCAGTCAACTTTTATAATTCCAAGTTCATTCCTTAATTTGGCAAATCTTTCACTATCAAGTGGTTTAGTGAAAATATCAGCAAGTTGATTTTCAGTAGGGATATATAGAACCACCACCTCTTTCTTTTCAACATGTTCTCTTATAAAATGATGTCTCACATCAATGTGCTTGGTTCTTGAGTGCAAAACAGGGTTTTCTGTGATTGCAATTGCACTTGTGTTGTCACACATGATTGGAATTTCCTTTTCTTCAATTCCATAATCCCTTAATTGTTGTCTTAGCCATAGTACTTGTGCACAACAACTTCCAGTAGCTATATATTCAGCTTCAGCAGTGGAAGTTGATATAGAATTATGTTTCTTGCTGAACCAGGAGACCAGTCTACTTCCCATTAACTGACAAGTTCCTGTAGTGCTTTTTCAATCAATTTTGCATCCAGCATAATCAGAATCTGAGTAGGATATAACTTTGAAGCTTCCATCCTTGGAATACCATATCCCTACTCCCAAAGTCTCCTTTAGGTACTTCATAACTCTCTTGACTGCACCTAAATGACTTTCTTTAGGTTTAGATTGAAATCTTGCACAAACACCTACAACAAAGGATATATCAGTCTCTTTGGCGAAGAAGTGATGGATCGCCTATCATCCCTTCATATAAGGTCTGATCAACATCTTTGCCTTCTTTATCTTCATCCAATATGATGTTTGTACTCATTGGAGTTGATATCTTAGTGCTGTTTTCCATACCAAACTTCTTCAGCAACTCCTTGGTATACTTGGTTTGATGAATGAAGATTCCATATTTCATCTGTTTAACTTGCAATCCCAAAAGTAGTTCATCTCTCCCATCATACTCATTTGGAATTTACTCTTCATTAGATTTGCAAACTTTTCACAAAGTAAATCATTTGAGAACCAAATATTATGTCATCCACATAAATCTGTACCGGCCAGGTCTTTGTTCTCTTCACTCGATGATTACGAAAAGAGTCTTGTCAATGGTGCCTTTTGTAAAACCATTGTCCACCAAGAATTGAGATAGAGTCTCATACCATGCTCTTGGTGCTTGTTTCAATCCATAAAGTGCTTTGTTGAGTCTATACACTTTATCTTCTTGATCTTTAACTTCAAATCCAGGAGGTTCTTTGTACATACACTTCCTCTCTCTAGAATGCCATTAAGAAATGCACTTTTGACATCCATTTGATATACTTTGAAGTTCTTATATGCGGCATGTGCCAAGAATAATCGATAGCTTCCAATCTTGCAACAGGTGCATAAGTTTCATCAAAATCTATTCATACGCTTGAGAATAGCCTTTTGCAACTAGTCTGGCCTTATTCCTCACAATGGTACCAGATTCATCAAGTTTATTTCTGTAAACCCTCTTAGTACCAATGATATTTGCATGACTTGGCCTTTCAACTAGTGTCCAAACTTGATTTCTTTCAAATTCATTCAATTCTTCTTGCATAGCTATTATCCATCTGGATCACGAAATAGCTTCTTCAACAACTTTAGGTTCCATTTGAGATAGAAAACAAGTAAACATAGCTTCCAGGTTGTCTTCTTGGTCCTTACACCTTGTTGTACATTGCCAATAACTTGTTCGGTGAGGTGATTCCTTAACCATTGTGGATTTAGTTAGTTTGATTTTCGGGGAACCTCATCTTTAGTAAGGTCTCTTGTAGCTTCTTCAACAACAGGGGTTATTGAGATCCTTGAATTGCTTCGATTGTTGCATCGGTAATGTCACCAGTAGGTGTTTAGCGAGTGTGTTTAGCGAGGCGATGTCGAGAAAATTTTAAGTCATTGAATCTTTCCAAAACTTCAAAACAATCTGGATCAGTGATTTGTTGATTTTCAGCAGGTTCACAATCTTCATCTTCCATACAAGTGAACTTAGGTTCATCAAACACAACATGGATTGTTTCTTCATGTTTCAGTGACCTCTTGTTCAGTACCCTGAATGCCTTATTGACTGAAGAATATCCCAAGAAAATCCCTTCATCTGACTTTGGTTGGAAAGTTTTCAGATGAACCTTGCGATTTAAGATAAAACATTTGCTTCCAAATGGATGGAAATAGGATATGTTTGGTTTCCTTCATTCCAAATCTCATAAGGTGTCTTCAGCAGCTTCTTGTTCACTGATGTTCTGTTTTGTGTATAGCATGCTGTATTAACTGCTTCAGCCCAATATCTTTCAGGTAGCAATGCTTCACATATCATTGTCCTTCCTGCTTCCTTTAAAGTCCTGTTTCTTCTTTCAGCAACCCCATTTTGCTGAGGTGTACCAAAGCAATGACAAGTTGATGTAGTACACCACCATTACATTTCTGATATTCTCTTATAACTTTGTTGAGAAATGTAGTACCCTGATCTGATCTTATTTTTATTACTGTTAAACTTTTCTCATTTTTTAATCTCTAAAAATTAGGCATGCTTTTGAGTGTTTCACTTTTCTTGTTCATAAATATCACCCAAGTGTACCTTGAATAGTCATCCACAACCACTAAGGTGTATTTATTTCCAGTTACACTTGTTGGAGTTATTGGTCCAAAAAGATCCATATGCATAAGCTCCAACACTCTATTAGTTGATTGTTTAGTTTTTGACTTGAAGCTTGACTTTATCTGTTTGCCCTGCTGACATGCATCACATATAGCATCCTTTTTGAATGTGATCTCAGGTAAACCAATCACCAGCTTCTTCTTCACCAACTGATTGATATCATCAAAGTTTAAGTGATTCAACTTCTTGTGCCATAACCAATTGAGTTCAGACTTGGTATGCACAATCAGGCAGGTTTCTGGAACTGCAGTAGACCAATCCACAACGTACATGTTTTTTTGTCTTCTACCAGCAAGTACAACTTGATCACCTCTTTCACTAATGACAATACAGTTGTTTTTGTCAAAAGTGACCTTGTATCCCATGTCACAGAATTGTCCAGTGCTCAGCAAGTTGTAGTCAAGTCCTTCCACATATGCAACATTTTTGATTGTAAGTCCATTTCTTACAAGTGTGCCATATCCTCTTGTATATCCAGGTGTATTCTTGTTGCCAAAATTCACCCTTGGACCATCTTTTGCCACAAAGTTTGATAAACAGTGCTTATTCTTTGTCATATGTCTGGAACATCCACTGTCAAAGTACCAGACACCCTACAAAACAAGGTTAATGCATTTTAGGTACCCAAACCTGTTTGGGTCCATAGTGGTCAGTAGTAAGCATGACTTTTGGTAAGTTTCCAGAAGGTCTTCTCCTAAAAGTGTCATACTTTGGTTCATACATGTATTCCACACATCCATAAGTTCTAACAATTGATTGTGTAGGATTCACATATGTTTTCTGGCCTTTTGGTTTATAATGCTGTTTGAAGTGATTCTTGGTGTTAGAAGCATTGATATAACCATTTGTTTGTTTGTCTGTTAGGAGCGATACTGTAATATGGAGTCTGTTTGAGGTCCCTGCTTTGAGGCCTTTTATAAGTCCTATCTTTGAGTCCTTTCTTTGATTCTATTGCTTAGGTTTTACCCTAGCAGCATGGTTATATTGGTTGTTTCTATAAGTAGGTACAGGAATATTCCAATCATCATCAGCAGGGAACAGTCTACCTTTCCCCTTGAGATAAGTGTCCCTTGAATGATTAACATTTTTAGATTTGGGATTCTTATCTTTGGAATATTTCCGACTTTTACCTTTTTGTGGTCCACCAGACTTGGTAGCAGTGCGCTATCGATGAGGGTCTAGAAGGTCAAGATCCTATTTTTAGGTTTGTTCTTTTTATTAGGAGCTATTGACTTCTTTGACTTCTGATTTTGCTTCCTTGAAGTATTCTCAGTAGGTTTCACTGCCTCAGCAACCTTACTTGGAGTTGGATCTTGTCTTTGGTACAAACTTAGGACCAAGTGCGGTACTAGGTTGATAACCTTCTTTGGATCCACTCTTTTTAGATTGTTGAGTTCCAAATCCAAGCCTGTTTTATCACCATAAGGCTTTCCAGATTTGTATGCGATGAGTGGAGCAAGATGGTTCGATGAGATTCGAGGGCTCTTTGGATGATCAGTGAGCTTACACCGATTCTGTCCAACATCTTTTCCTTACCTTTGAGAACTCTTAATTCACTTTCAATCTTCCAACTTCTAATTCAAGAGCTTCTTTTTTTCAGCCTTCACAATCTCTTAACAGATTGTATTATCCTCGATTGATTAAGGATGGCATCCAAAGTCTCATTATTGTCGAATTTCTAGGATTTGAACCACAAGTTGATTCACAATCACTTCCAGCGAGGAGTATTGATGGATCTGATATTGTATACCTCCTCAGTTTCATCCATATTGGCCATCAAAGCATAATCTTCCATGTCAGCAACCAGTTCTGTGTCATCTGAATCATTTCCCTTTTCAGATTCCACTTCATACCCTGATTCATCTTCAGCAACCATGGCCTTCTTGCCATGTCTTCTTTGTTGACTCTTGGTCTTGATGAGGTCCGACAATCGGTCTAAAGTGTCCAGGGCTTCTTGCGGTTGAAGCAAAGATAATCAGTTCCTTACTTTGTTTTAACTCGGGACGATCTGGTTTGAAGTGTCTGGTTTCTTGCAATGAAGCCACAGATAGTCATTATCTTTCTTTGATTCTTCTTTCTTCAGTGAGCCTTTTTGTGAAGTTTCTTGAAGGAGCCTTTCAGTCTTCATCATCCTGATTTTTTCTTGCTCGGGAGGGCAATCTGCTCTCTGCATTTCATCCAAACAAATCATCTTGTCCTCGATGTCTCTTCTTGATGTGAAGCGACCAATGCGGTGGTCTTTGGCTCTTCCTTTTCAGTTTCAGTACAAGCTTTTTGCTAAATTCATAAGCCTTGAGATCTGAAAACAACTTGAAGGTGTCTTCTTCATGCAACTTTCTCATTTCTTCTATTGCAGTCACCTTCATTTTCCAAACATCTTTTGCAGGTAGAGCCTCCAAGATTTTGGTGTTTATTTCTTCTTTTGAATAACTTACACTCAGCAAGGTAAGTTCATCCAAGATTGCATTAAATCTTGATTCCATTTGCTCAATGGTTTCATTTGGCAGCATCTTGAACTTTTGGAACCTCTTTCTGGCCACACTGATTTTATTCTTCTTTATTGCATCAGTGCCTTCACAGATCAAATGTATCTTGTCCCAAAGTTCCTTTGCAGTTTTGCAATCTTTAACCTTCATGTACATATTGCTATCCAAGGTTCTATAAATGATGTCAATAGCAATATTGTTGAGGTTTGCTCTTTTCATCTTACGCATTCCATTCTCTTTTGGTTTAGGAATGTACTCAGTTGTATCACCCACTGTTATTGCCTTTGGTAATCTCCGGTGGTCCATCGTTTAGTACATCCATCATCTCATCATGAGTTGCAGCAAGGTAAGCCTGCATTCGACGTTTATACTCATCAAATTTATCTAGAGAGCACATCAGCATAGTTCTAGCATACTGAGTGTTATCCATGATGCAAGTCTTTGAAAATCAGTAGCTTGAAAGAAAGTTTCAAAGAATTTTCACAAGTACAACAAGTAGGATTTCTTCAGAACAGAAGCACTGCTCCGATACCAATTGTTGGTCCCTTGAAAAGGCTTTGGTTAAGTTTAGAGGGGGGTGAATAAACTTAACACTTAAAACTTTTGGAGTTAACAAATTCTGCAACTTCGATCTTGCGATACTTTAGTAGTCTGTTGATACCTCAATAGCCTCTTTGATAAATGATGAGTCTCATCGATAGTTGAGTTTCTTTGAATTTGTGCGGTGGAATTATATCAAAATTAAGCCTTAATACTTATTGTTAAATATGATACTAAGTATTAGATACTCGATGAGTGCAAGTGTGTGATTTGATTTGCTAGATTGATGAGGTTGATGTGTAAAATAAACTAAGTGCAAGTAAAAATCTTGAAAGTAAATAGGCGAGATTTTATAGTGGTTCAGGTGGTGTAATCTGTCAGTCCACTCTTCTCTCCGTGATGTTGGAGGAAATTCTCTAGAGATCTTTGATGTAGCTTTTACAAAGAATCCTAAGGTTGCTTGTCCTTCACCAATAACTATGGCTTCACAAAAGCGAAATCGGGAACAGTAGGATTCTTTGCTCTCTGAGTCTTCCACTTGGTCCTTGAAGGTAGGATTGCCTCTTCACCGACTTCACCACAAACAACGATCTTTCACACAAGCGTGCTTCACTTTGTCTTGACAAGTTCTTTTTAAAATAAAGATTGAATCAAATAAATGATTCAGTTGCAGCAGCTTGATTAGGATGATATAATCAGAAGCTTGCAGTCTTCAAGTGTGTGTACTTGATGTAGCTTGAATGTAGAAAACACTTGAAGAATTTCTCTGGATCAGTAGCTTTAAGTTCAGTAAGTTCAGCAGGGTGTTTTTCAGCTCAATGAAATATCTCTTCAAAGTTTATCAGTTTTCATCATCTTGTTTCTGAATTGAAAGACCTCTATTTATAGGCAAGAATGCATGTGACTTGTATTTGAAATTCAAATGTAACCTTTCCTTGTTTTTGTCCCATCTGATTTGCATTTTGTCACTATTCATGGGGTGACCACATCGAAATTCTTTTTGTGATCTGATCTGTCACCCTTTGACTTGTAACCAATGGATAAAGATCTGAATCATCCCAACGTTCTTTTAATCTCAGCCTTTGATTTGTTTGATAAGTCAGAGGTAGTTGGCTGTCCTTATCCATGTAATCTTCCAATATAATCTTGAATTAACCGAGGTATTTTATCAAAGAGTTCATCGATCTATTTGAGATACCTATCGATCTCGAACACGACAATTTCTTTGTGTATAAACTACAATGCAGCTGATTTCTTTTATCTAACTTTTATCTGTGAAGTTAGATTACACCTTTTTAGATAATAACCAAGTTCCAAACATCATCCAACTTATGGAACTTAGACCTTCTTCACAAGGTATATGTAATCAGTTTAGGTCATCACAGACTGGCCTAAATTCTGATTTCATGTCCTTGACTTAAATTACTAAGTTTGATCCCTTAGCCTTCATGAATCGAGTTTGAACCCTCGGCCTTCGGTCGTCTTCAAGAGGTTCCGAGACTAGTCTCTCGACCTATCTACCCTATCGATAAGGACCGATCTCTTTGATATAAATCGCTGACCTTTACTGATGCTTGTTTGATCAAACCTATTCATAAATCAAACTCTAATAAACCTATACATTTGATCTAGACATCTTTTTGCCTTAGCACTATAACAGCTAGTCTGGCACTCATCACCAAAACATAGAAATAAGTCTAACAAAGAAAACATGAATTTGAACTAGTTACCAAAGAAAAAACACAAATTTCTACTCGTTATAAAGGGAAAACACAAATTTCCGGCTAAGTGAACTCGTTATCCGGGGAAAAAAATGATTTTTTCATCAAGGACAACTCGTTACCAGAGAAAAACACAAATGTGAACTCGTTAATAAGAGAAAACATGAATTCGAACTCGTTACCAAAGAAAAAACACAAATTTCTACTCGTTGTAAAAGGAAAACACAAATTTCCGGTGATGCCAACTCAATATCAGGGAAAAATACATTTTTTCTGCAAGGACAACTCGTTACCAGAGAAAAACACAAATTCCAACTCGTTAATAAGAAGAAAACATGAATTCGAACTCATTAACAAAGAAAAAACACAAATTTCTACTCGTTATAAATGGAAAACACAAATTTCCGGTGATGTCAACTCGTTATCGGGGAAAAATACATTTTTTCTGCAAGGAGAACACGTTACCACAGAAAAACAAAAATTTGAACTCGTTAATAAGAAGAAAACATGAATTCAAACTCGTTACAAAAGAAAAAACACAAATTTCTACTCGTTTTAAATGGAAAACACAAATTTCCGGTGATGCCAACTCGTTATCGGGGAAAAATACATTTTTTCTGCAAGGACAACACGTTACCAGAGAAAAACACAAATTTGAACTTGTTAATAAGAAGAAAACATGAATTCGAACTCGTTACCAAAGAAAAAACACAAATTTCTTCTCGTTATAAAAGGAAAACACAAATTTGCGTCGATGTCAACTCGTTATCAGGGAAAAATACATTTTTTCTGCAAGAACAACTCGTTACTAGAGAAAAACACAAATTGGAACTCGTTAATAAGAAGAAAACATGAATTCGAACTCGTTACCAAAGAAAAAACACAAATTTCTACTCGTTATAAAGGGAAAACACAAATTTCCATCGATGTCAACTCGTCATCAGGGAAAACAATATTTTTTCTGCAAGGACTACTCGTTACCCGAGAAAAACACAAATTTGCACTCGTTAATAAGAAGAAAACATGAATTTTAACTCGTTACCAAAGAAAAAACACAAATTTCTACTCGTTATAAATGGAAAACATAAATTTCCGGCGATGTCAACTCGTTATCAGGAAAAAATACATTTTTTTCTCCAAGGATAACACGTTACTAGAGAAAAACACAAATTTGAACTCATTAATAAGGAGAAAACATGAATTCGAACTCGTTACCAAAGAAAAAACACAAATTTCTACTCGTTATAAATGGAAAACACAAATTTCCAGTGATGCCATCTCGTTATCAGGGAAAAATATATTTTTCTGTAAGGACAACTCGTTATCAGAGAAAAACACAAATTTGAACTCGTTAATAAGTTGAAAACATGAATCCAAACTCGTTACCAAAGAAAAAACAAAAAATTCTACTCGTTATAAAAGGAAAACACAAATTTGTGGAGATGTCAACTCGTTATCAGGGAAAAATACATTTTTTTGGAAGTACAACTCGTTACTAGAGAAAACACAAATTTGAACTCGTTAATAAGAAAAAAACATGAATTTGAACTCGTTACCAAAGAAAAAACACAAATTTCTACTCATTATCAAAGGAAAACACAAATTTCCGGCGATGTCAACTCGTTATCAGGGAAAAATACATTTTTTCTGCATGGAGAACTCGTTACTAGACAAAAACAAAAATTTAAACTCGTTAATAAGAAGAAAACATGAATTCAAACTCGTTACCAAAGAAAAAACACAAATTTCTTCTCGTTATAAAGGGAAAACACAAATTTCCGTCGATGTCAACTCGTTATCAGGGAAAAATACATTTTTTCTCCAAGGATAACACGTTACTAGAGAAAAACACAAATTTGAACACGTTAATAAGAAGAAAACATGAATTCAAACTCGTTACCAAAGATAAAACACAAATTTCTACTCGTTATAAATGGAAAACACGAATTTCCGGTGATGCCAACTCGTTATCAGGGAAAAATACATTTTTTCTACAAGGACAACTCGTTACCAAAGAAAAACACAAAATTGAACTCGTTAATAAGAAGAAAACATGAATTCAAACTCATTACCAAAGAAAAAACACAAATTTCTACTCGTTATAATGGGAAAACACAAATTTCCGTCGATGTCAACTCGTTATCAGAGAAAATAATATTTTTTCTGCAGGGACAACTCGTTACCAGAGAAAATAATATGAAGAAAACATGAATTCGAACTCGTTACCAAAGATAAAACACAAATTTCTACTCGTTATAAAGGGAAAACACAAATTTCCGGCGATGTCCACTCGTTATTAGAGAAAAAACCTTTTTTTCTTGAAGGACAACTCGTTACCAGAGAAAAACACGAATTTGAACTCGTTAATATGAAGAAAACATGAATTCGAACTCGTTACGAAAGATAAAACACAAATTTCTACTCGTTATAAAGGGAAAACACAAATTTCCGGTGATGTCCACTCGTTATCAGAGAAAAAACCTTTTCATCTTCAAGGACAACTCGTTACCAGAGAAAAACACGAATTTGAACTCGTAAATATGATGAAAACATGAATTCGAACTCGTTACCAAAGATGAAACACAAATTTCTACTCGTTATAAAGGGAAAACACAAATTTCCGGCGATGTCCACTCGTTATCTGAGAGAAAAAACCTTTTTTTCTTCAAGGACAACTCGTTACCAGAGAAAAACACAAATTTGAACTCGTTAATATGAAGAAAACATGAATTCGAACTCGTTACCAAAGATAAAACACAAATTTCTACTCGTTATAAAGGAAAACAAAAATTTCGGCGATGTCCACTCGTTATCGAGAGAAAAACATTTTTTCTTCAAGGACAACTCGTTACATGAAAAACACGAATTTGAACTCGTTAATATGAAGAAAACATGAATTCGAACTCGTTACCAAAGATAAAACACAAATTTCTACTCGTTATAAAAGGAAAACTCAAATTTCCGATGTCGATGTTATCGAGAGAAAAACCTTTTTTTCTTCAAGGACAACTCGTTACTAGAGAAAAACACGAATTTGAACTCGTTAATATGAAGAAAACATGAATTGAACTCGTTACCAAAGATAAAACACAAATTTCTACTCGTTATAAAGGAAAACACAAATTTCGGCGATGTCCACTCGTTATCGAGAGAGAAAAAACCTTTTATCTTCAAGGACAACTCGTTACCAGAGAAAAACACGAATTTGAACTCGTTAATATGAAGAAAACATGAATTCGAACTCGTTACCAAAGATAAAACACAAATTTCTACTCGTTATAAAGGGAAAACATAAATTTCCGGTAATGTCAACTCGTTATCAGATAAAAAAACCTTTTTTTCTTGAAGGACAACTCGTTACCAGAGAAAAACACGAATTTGAACTCGTTAATACGAAGAAAACATGAATTCGAACTCATTACCAAAGTTAAAACACAAATTTCTACTCGTTATAAAGGGAAAACACAAATTTCCGGCGATGTCCACTTGTTTTCAGAGAAAAAACCTTTTTTTCTTCAAAGACAACTCGTTACCAGAGAAAAACATGAATTTGAACTCGTTAATATGAAGAAAACATGAATTCGAACTCGTTACCATAGATAAAACACAAATTTCTACTCGTTATAAAGGGAAAACACAAATTTCCGGCGATGTCCACTCGTTATTTGAGAAAAAACATTTTTTTCTTGAAGGACAACTCGTTACCAGAGAAAAACACGAATTTGAACATGTTAATATGAAGAAAACATGAATTCGAACTCGTTACCAAAGATAAAACACAAATTTCTACTCGTTATAAAGGGAAAACACAAATTTCCGGCGATGTCAACTCGTTATTAGTTAATAAACTTTTTTTTCTTCCAGGACAACTCGTTACCAGAGAAAAACACGAAATTGAACTCGTTAATATGAAGAAAACATTAATTCGAACTCGTTACCAAAGATAAAACACAAATTTCTACTCGTTATAATGGGAAAACACAAATTTCCGGCGATGTCCACTCATTATCAGAGAAAAAACCCTTTTTTTCATCAAGGACAACTCGTTACAAGTGAAAAACACGAATTTGAACTCGTTAATATGAAGAAAACATGAATTCGAACTAGTTACCAAAGATAAAACACAAATTTCTACTCGTTATAAAGGGAAAACACAAATTTCCGGCGATGTGCACTCGTTATCAGAGAAAAAACCTTTTTTTCTTCAAGGACAACTCGTTACTAGAGAAAAACACGAATTTGAACTAGTTAATATGAAGAAAACATGAATTCGAAGTCGTTACCAAAGATAAAACACAAATTTCTACTCGTTATAAAGGAAAACACAAATTTCGGCGATGTCCACTCGTTATCGAGAGAGAAAAACCTTTTTCTTCAAGGAAAACTCGTTACCAGAGAAAAACACGACTTTGAACTCGTTAATATGAAGAAAACATGAATTCGAACTCGTTACCAAAGATAAAACACAAATTTCTACTCGTTATAAAGGGAAAACACAAATTTCGGCGATGTCCACTCGTTATCGGAGAGAAAAACCTTTTTTCTTCAAGGACAACTCGTTACAGAGAGAAAAAACGAATTTGAACTCGTTAATATGAAGAATACATGAATTGAACTCGTTACCAAAGATAAAACACAAATTTCTACTCGTTATAAAGGAAAACACAAATTTCGGCGATGTCCACTCGTTATCGGAGAAAAACCTTTTTTCTTCAAGGACAACTCGTTACTAGAGAAAAACACGAATTTGAACTCGTTAATATGAAGAAAACAAGAATTGAACTCGTTACCAAAGATAAAACACAAATTTCTACTCGTTATAAAGGGAAACACAAATTTCCGGCGATGTCCACTCGTTATCAGAGAAAAAACCTTTTTTCTTCAAGGAAAACTCGTTACCAGAGAAAAACACGAATTTGAACTCGTTAATATGAAGAAAACATGAATTCGAACTCGTTACCAAAGATAAAACACAAATTTCTACTCGTTATAAAGGGAAAACACAAATTTCCGGAGATGTCCACTCGTTATCAGAGAAAAAACCTTTTTTTCTTCAAGGACAACTCGTTACCAGAGAAAAACACGAATTTGAACTCGTTAATATGAAGAAAACATGAATTCAAACTCGTTACCAAAGATAAAACACAAATTTCTACTCGTTATAAAGGGAAAACTCAAATTTCCAGCGATGTCCACTTGTCATCAGAGAAAAAACCTTTTTTTCTTCAAGGACAACTTGTTACTAGAGAAAAACATGAATTTGAACTCGTTAATATGAAGAAAACATGAATTCGAACTCGTTACCAAAGATAAAACACAAATTTCTACTCGTTGTACAGGGAAAACACAAATTTCCGGCGATGTCCACTCGTTATCAGAGAAAAAACCTTTTTATCTTCAAGGACAACTCGTTACCAGAGAAAAAAATGAATTTGAACTCGTTAATATGAAGAAAACATGAATTCGAACTCGTTACCAAAGATGAAACACAAATTTCAACTCGTTATAAAGGGAAAACACAAATTTCCGGCGATGTCCACTCGTTATCGAGAGAAAAACCTTTTTTCTTCAAGGACAACTCGTTACGGAGAAAAAAACGAATTTGAACTCGTTAATATGAAGAAAACATGAATTCGAACTCGTTACCAAAGATAAAACACAAATTTCTACTCGTTATAAAGGAAAACACAAATTTCGGCGATGTCCACTCGTTATCGAGAGAAAAAACTTTTTTCTTCAAGGACAACTTCGTTACAGAGAAAAAACGAATTTGAACTCGTTAATATGAAGAAAACATGAATTCGAACTCGTTACCAAAGATAAAACACAAATTTCTACTCGTTATAAAGGAAAACACAAATTTCGGCGATGTCCACTCGTTATCGAGAGAAAAACCTTTTTTCTTCAAGGAAACTCGTTACCAGAGAAAAACACGAATTTGAACTCGTTAATATGAAGAAAACATGAATTGAACTCGTTACCAAAGATAAAACACAAATTTCTACTCGTTATAAAGGAAAACACAAATTTCGGCGATGTCCACTCGTTATCGAGAGAGAAAAAACTTTTTTCTTCAAGGACAACTCGTTACCAGAGAAAAAAACGAATTTGAACTCGTTAATATGAAGAAAACATGAATTGAACTCGTTACCAAAGATAAAACACAAATTTCTACTCGTTATAAAGGAAAACACAAATTTCAGCGATGTCCACTCGTTATCGAGAGAAAAACCTTTTTTCTTCAAGGACAACTTCGTTACCAGAGAAAAACACGAATTTGAACTCGTTAATATGAAGAAAACATGAATTCGAACTCGTTACCAAAGATAAAACACAAATTTCTACTCGTTATAAAGGGAAAACACAAATTTCCGGCGATGTCCACTCGTTATCAGAGAAAAAACTTTTTTTCTTCAAGGACAACTCGTTACCAGAGAAAAAAAACGAATTTGAACTCGTTAATATGAAGAAAACATGAATTCGAACTCGTTACCAAAGATAAAACACAAATTTCTACTCGTTATAAAGGAAAACACAAATTTCCGGCGATGTCCACTCGTTATCAGAGAAAAAACCTTTTTTTCTTCAAGGACAACTCGTTACTAGAGAAAAACACGAATTTGAACTCGTTAATATGAAGAAAACATGAATTCGAACTCGTTACCAAAGATAAAACACAAATTTCTACTCGTTATAAAGGGAAAACACAAATTTCGGCGATGTCCACTCGTTATCGGAGAGAAAAAACCTTTTTTCTTCAAGGACAACTCGTTACAGAGAAAAACACGAATTTGAACTCGTTAATATGAAGAAAACATGAATTCGAACTCGTTACCAAAGATAAAACACAAATTTCTACTCGTTATAAAGGAAAACACAAATTTCAGCGATGTCCACTCGTTATCGAGAGAAAAAACTTTTTTCTTCAAGGACAACTCGTTACCAGAGAAAAACACGAATTTGAACTCGTTAATATGAAGAAAACATGAATTTGAACTCGTTAGCAAAGATAAAACACAAATTTCTACTCGTTATAAAGGGAAAACACAAATTTCCGGCGATGTCCACTCGTTATCAGAGAAAAAACTTTTTTTTCTTCAAGGACAACTCGTTACCAGAGAAAAAACGAATTTGAACTCGTTAATATGAAGAAAACATGAATTCGAACTCGTTACCAAAGATAAAACACAAATTTCTACTCGTTATAAAGGGAAAACACAAATTTCCGGCGATGTCCACTCGTTATCAGAGAAAAAACCTTTTTTCTTCAAGGACAACTCGTTACCAGAGAAAAACACGAATTTGAACTCGTTAATATGAAGAAAACATGAATTGAACTCGTTACCAAAGATAAAACACAAATTTCTACTCGTTATAAAGGGAAAACACAAATTTCCGGCGATGTCCACTCGTTATCAGAGAAAAAACCTTTTTTCTTCAAGGACAACTCGTTACAGAGAAAAACAGAATTTGAACTCGTTAATATGAAGAAAACATGAATTCGAACTCGTTACCAAAGATAAAGCACAAATTTCTACTCGTTATAAAGGAAAACACAAATTTCGGCGATGTCCACTCGTTATCGAGAGAAAAAACCTTTTTTCTTCAAGGACAACTCGTTACAGAGAGAAAAACACAATTTGAACTTCGTTAATATGAAGAAAACATGAATTGAACTCGTTACCAAAGATAAAACACAAATTTCTACTTCGTTATAAAGGAAAACACAAATTTCGGCGATGTCCACTCGTTATCAGAGAAAAACCTTTTTTCTTCAAGGACAACTCGTTACGAGAGAAAAACACGAATTTGAACTCGTTAATATGAAGAAAACATGAATTCGAACTCGTTACCAAAGATAAAACACAAATTTCTACTCGTTATAAAGGAAAACACAAATTTCGGCGATGTCCACTCGTTATCGAGAGAAAAAACTTTTTTCTTCAAGGACAACTCGTTACCAGAGAAAAACACGAATTTGAACTCGTTAATATGAAGAAAACATGAATTCGAACTCGTTACCAAAGATAAAACACAAATTTCTACTCGTTATAAAGGAAAACACAAATTTTCGCGATGTCCACTCGTTATCGAGAAAAAACTTTTTTCTTCAAGGACAACTCGTTACCAGAGAAAAACACGAATTTGAACTCGTTAATATGAAGAAAACATGAATTCGAACTCGTTACCAAAGATAAAACACAAATTTCTACTCGTTATAAAGGAAAACACAAATTTCGGCGATGTCCACTCGTTATCAGAGAAAAAACCTTTTTTCTTCAAGGACAACTCGTTACAGAGAAAACACGAATTTGAACTCGTTAATATGAAGAAAACATGAATTCGAACTCGTTACCAAAGATAAAACACAAATTTCTACTCGTTATAAAGGGAAAACACAAATTTCGGCGATGTCCACTCGTTATCAGAGAAAAAACCTTTTTTCTTCAAGGACAACTCGTTACCAGAGAAAAACACGAATTTGAACTCGTTAATATGAAGAAAACATGAATTCGAACTCGTTACCAAAGATAAAACACAAATTTCTACTCGTTATAAAGGGAAAACACAAATTTCGGCGATGTCCACTCGTTATCAGAGAAAAAAACCTTTTTTCTTCAAGGACAACTCGTTACCAGAGAAAAACACGAATTTGAACTCGTTAATATGAAGAAAACATGAATTCGAACTCGTTACCAAAGATAAAACACAAATTTCTACTCGTTATAAAGGGAAAACACAAATTTCGGCGATGTCCACTCGTTATCAGAGAAAAAAACATTTTTTCTTCAAGGACAACTCGTTACCAGAGAAAAACACGAATTTGAACTCGTTAATATGAAGAAAACATGAATTTGAACTCGTTACCAAAGATAAAACACAAATTTCTACTCGTTATAAAGGAAAAACACAAATTTCGGCGATGTCCACTCGTTATCAGAGAAAAAACCTTTTTTCTTCAAGGACAACTCGTTACCAGAGAAAAACACGAATTTGAACTCGTTAATATGAAGAAAACATGAATTCGAACTCGTTACCAAAGATAAAACACAAATTTCTACTCGTTATAAAGGAAAACACAAATTTCCGGCGATGTCCACTCGTTATCAGAGAAAAAACCTTTTTTTTCTTCAAGGACAACTCGTTTCAGAGAAAAACACGAATTTGAACTCGTTAATATGAAGAAAACATGAATTTGAACTCGTTACCAAAGATAAAACACAAATTTCTACTCGTTATAAAGGGAAAACACAAATTTCCGGCGATGTCCACTCGTTATCAGAGAAAAAAACTTTTTTCTTCAAGGACAACTCGTTACCAGAGAAAAACACGAATTTGAACTCGTTAATATGAAGAAAACATGAATTCGAACTCGTTACCAAAGATAAAACACAAATTTCTACTCGTTATAAAGGGAAAACACAAATTTCCGGCGATGTCCACTCGTTATCAGAGAAAAAACCTTTTTCTTCAAGGACAACTCGTTACCAGAGAAAAACATGAATTTGAACTCGTTAATATGAAGAAAACATGAATTTGAACTCGTTACCAAAGATAAAACACAAATTTCTACTCGTTATAAAGGGAAAACACAAATTTCCGGCGATGTCCACTCGTTATCAGAGAAAAAACCCTTTTTTTCTTCAAGGACAACTTCGTTACCAGAGAAAAACACGAATTTGAACTCGTTAATATGAAGAAAACATGAATTCGAACTCGTTACCAAAGATAAAACACAAATTTCTACTCGTTATAAAAGGAAAACACAAATTTCGGCGATGTCCACTCGTTATCAGAGAAAAACCTTTTTTCTTCAAGGACAACTCGTTACCAGAGAAAAACACGAATTTGAACTCGTTAATATGAAGAAAACATGAATTCGAACTCGTTACCAAAGATAAAACACAAATTTCTACTCGTTATAAAGGGAAAACACAAATTTCGGCGATGTCCACTCGTTATCCAGAGAAAAAATCCTTTTTTCTTCAAGGACAACTCGTTACAGAGAAAAACACGAATTTGAACTCGTTAATATGAAGAAAACATGAATTCGAACTCGTTACCAAAGATAAAACACAAATTTCTACTCGTTATAAAGGGAAAACACAAATTTCCGGTGATGTCCACTCGTTATCAGAGAAAAAACCTTTTTTCTTCAAGGACAACTCGTTACCAGAGAAAAACACGAATTTGAACTCGTTAATATGAAGAAAACATGAATTTGAACTCGTTACCAAAGATAAAACACAAATTTCTACTCGTTATAAAGGAAAACACAAATTTCCGGCGATGTCCACTCGTTATCAGAGAAAAAACCTTTTTTCTTCAAGGACAACTCGTTACCAGAGAAAAACACGAATTTGAACTCGTTAATATGAAGAAAACATGAATTCGAACTCGTTACCAAAGATAAAACACAAATTTCTACTCGTTATAAAGGGAAAACACAAATTTCGGCGATGTCCACTCGTTATCGGGAGAAAAACCTTTTTCTTCAAGGACAACTCGTTACCAGAGAAAAACACGAATTTGAACTCGTTAATATGAAGAAAACATGAATTCGAACTCGTTACCAAAGATAAAACACAAATTTCTACTCGTTATAAAGGGAAAACACAAATTTCCGGCGATGTCCACTCGTTATCCGAGAAAAAACCTTTTTTCTTCAAGGACAACTCGTTACCAGAGAAAAACACGAATTTGAACTCGTTAATATGAAGAAAACATGAATTCGAACTCGTTACCAAAGATAAAACACAAATTTCTACTCGTTATAAAGGGAAAACACAAATTTCTGGCGATGTCCACTCGTTATCGAGAGAAAAACCTTTTTTCTTCAAGGACAACTCGTTACCGAGAGAAAAACACGAATTTGAACTCGTTAATATGAAGAAAACATGAATTCGAACTCGTTACCAAAGATAAAACACAAATTTCTACTCGTTATAAAGGGAAAACACAAATTTCCGGCGATGTCCACTCGTTATCAGAGAAAAAACCTTTTTTTCTTCAAGGACAACTCGTTACCAGAGAAAAACACGAATTTGAACTCGTTAATATGAAGAAAACATGAATTTGAACTCGTTACCAAAGATAAAACACAAATTTCTACTCGTTATAAAGGGAAAACACAAATTTCCGGCGATGTCCACTCGTTATCAGAGAAAAAACCTTTTTTTCTTCAAGGACAACTTCGTTACCAGAGAAAAACACGAATTTGAACTCGTTAATATGAAGAAAACATGAATTCGAACTCGTTACCAAAGATAAAACACAAATTTCTACTCGTTATAAAGGGAAAACACAAATTTCCGGCGATGTCCACTCGTTATCAGAGAAAAAACCTTTTTTCTTCAAGGACAACTCGTTACCAGAGAAAAACACGAATTTGAACTCGTTAATATGAAGAAAACATGAATTGAACTCGTTACCAAAGATAAAACACAAATTTCTACTCGTTATAAAGGGAAAACACAAATTTCCGGCGATGTCCACTCGTTATCAGAGAAAAAACCTTTTTTCTTCAAGGACAACTCGTTACCAGGAGAAAAACACGAATTTGAACTCGTTAATATGAAGAAAACATGAATTCGAACTTCGTTACCAAAGATAAAACACAAATTTCTACTCGTTATAAAAGGAAAACACAAATTT